>OX369273.1:4354307-4868929 GCA_947284805.1 Coleophora flavipennella
TATGCTTTGTTTACCTCAGTTCTTCTATTTTCTTTCATTTTATTCATGGTGTTAATTCATTCATTCATTCATTCATCGTCATATCAGCTCATATAATATATTGACTAGTTTAGAGCCAGGAAGGAAAGTATCAAAGACTGGAACACATTAAAATCCTTTTTACTTATTCACTTATAGCTGATTTTGATTTATCAACTTAAAAAAACAAATTGATTCTCGTAAAACAAAAAATCAACGAACTATTCATAGTTCATTTTTCTGCTATAGAGTCTTTCATTTGCTAAATTGCATGAACCGCTTTGTTAATAGGAAAAAATAAACATATTATTACGTAATTTACAACCACAATATAGTTTACGTATGTCACATACCGACATCGCCTCTATGGATGCTCTTGTAGAATCTTGCAAATTAACAGAAAGGCTTTACTTTAACTTTTAAACTTTTAATACCTCTTCGCATTGTGCAGCAAAACATCAATCGACTTTACTGAATCAGTTTTAAACTTTTTATACCTCTTCGCATTGTGCAGCAAAACATCAATCGACTTTACTGAATCAGTTTTAAACTTTTTATACCTCTTCGCATTGTGCAGCAAAATATCAATCGACTTTACTGAATCAGTTTTAAACTTTTTATACCTCTTCGCATTGTGCAGCAAAACATCAATCGACTTTACTGAATCAGTTTTAAACTTTTTATACCTCTTCGCATTGTTCAGCAAAACATCAATCGACTTTACTGAATCAGTTTTAAACTTTTTATACCTCTTCGCATTGTTCAGCAAAACATCAATCGACTTTACTGAATCAGTTTTAAACTTTTTATACCTCTTCGCATTGTTCAGCAAAACATCAATCGACTTTACTGAATCAGTTTTAAACTTTTTATACCTCTTCGCATTGTTCAGCAAAACATCAATCGACTTTACTGAATCAGTTTTAAACTTTTTATACCTCTTCGCATTGTTCAGCAAAACAACAATCGACTTTACTGAATCAGTTTTAAACTTTTTATACCTCTTCGCATTGTGCAGCAAAACATCAATCGACTTTACTGAATCAGTTTTAAACTTTTTATACCTCTTCGCATTGTGCAGCAAAACATCAATCGACTTTACTGAATCAGTTTTAAACTTTTTATACCTCTTCGCATTGTGCAGCAAAACATCAATCGACTTTACTGAATCACTTTTAAACTTTTTATACCTCTTCGCATTGTGCAGCAAAACATCAATCGACTTTACTGAATCAGTTTTAAACTTTTTATACCTCTTCGCATTGTTCAGCAAAACATCAATCGACTTTACTGAATCAGTTTTAAACTTTTTATACCTCTTCGCATTGTTCAGCAAAACATCAATCGACTTTACTGAATCAGTTTTAAACTTTTTATACCTCTTCGCATTGTGCAGCAAAACATCAATCGACTTTACTGAATCAGTTTTAAACTTTTTATACCTCTTCGCATTGTTCAGCAAAACATCAGTCGACTTTACCGAATTATTTGACACATAATGCACCCTACATACCAAAGATCCCTTTTAGCAAAGTATGTACATATATTAGTACTATCGCTTTTGGTATCAACTCGGTTAAAGTACATTACGAAACCAACTTTTCGTAACTTTATCTGTCCCTGCTGTAGAAATAATTCCCATCTTCTTAAGGGTCCCCAGGAGGCTCGCGTTTCTATTAAATATGTTCCATTAAATCATACACCCTGTATGAAACTGCTTGTATACAGCCGATGCCAAATGTGCGCATGTAGTTGATCCTATCTCACATCTACATGCAGTCTAAGCCGCGACCGCATTTTTCATTTTCCGCGCAGTATGTTTGTGAATAGCCGAGATAAATGCACTGGCTTCATGCATTTGTTTTGAAAATTTATGCAATTTATACAGGAGAGGATGTTAGGAGTGGTAATTTTAATTAGGGAAAACCCATTTAATGAAGTGTATGTACTCGCATATACATATGAAGAAGTAAAGTAACCGACATAGCTCTCAGAATCCGGTATTTAACTGATAGTCGTATGAGTTACTTTTTATCAACTGTCAAAAACGACATTTCGTTCTGAAATCGTTAGTGTTACAAACTTGTGACGTCATTGTCTTTGACGAACTAATTTATTGATTTTCATTAATATAAAATTGAAATTAGAATAAAATGTTAAATGAATAAGTTTTTATGCTTTTGTAGGAGAAATGCTATTTAGTGAATAATATTTTTTTATTTATTTTAAACTCTGTCAAATACCCTATTGCTAAACTTAAGTGGCAGTGGGCGGGGCACATAGCTCGTAGAACGGATGGCCGTCGGGGCAGTAAAGTTCTCGAGTGGCGACTGTGCACCGAAAAATGTAGCTTAGGTAGGCCTCCCACTGGGTTGATCGATGACCTGGTGAAGATCGCGGAAAGCCGCTGGCTGGATGCGGGCAGCGCAGAACCGTTCGTCATGAAAATCCTTGGGGGAGGCCTATGTCCAGCAGTGGACGTCCGTCAGCCGATATGATGATATTATGATGATGTACTTGTATATCACTGTTTTCAGCCTGGTCTACAAACGATAAACAATTGAGGGATGTAAAAGCATAGTGACCTCAGTCCATATTTAGTGGTTTTTATTATGTCAAGTTTTTCTTTGTGTCTATGGCTACATGTCAGCAAAAATTTTTAGGTGCTAATACGCTTCAGTCTCGAGTAAATCTATTTTCTAAAACGACTTTGGCAGCAAACACGTCTCATTCCAATACAAACTGTATTCATTTTTAAACAAAAAAGATGGATTCTCGATTTTCAGTAACATGGGTCTGAGGTCACTTTGCTTATTTACCCCTCTTACTGTTTAGGTAATCCAACAATTTAATTTAAGAACCCGACTGCACAAAAAATCCTGTTTTTGGGCAATCAGGTTGTATAGTATGACACTCAGGAATTCAAGACGAATCGCACTCCAAAATCCATTAAGCCGTTAGGGCTACAGGCCCAACCCAAGAAACGATTCGGGTTCAATTCCCGGCGGGGTCAACTGTAAGACTCGGTTTGGTTGGTGGTATAGGGCATTTTTTAAGCCCGCCTGGCTAGCTACCACCATCTTATCTAAGTCTTGCCGCCAAACATTAGTGTTTACTGCTTGAAGATAAGATAGCCAGTTCTCCATTGCGTTGGGAAATCTTGTTAAGCCCGCTTCCATCTTCGGCATCATCGTTACTTACCACCAGGTGAGATGATGCCAAGGGCTTACTAATTTTAATAAAAAACAGACATAATACATACACCCAAAAACATCACCCCCATTTTTACATAGTCGGGTAAAAACAGACTCGATTGAAACCAAATTTATAACAACGACTATT
This sequence comes from Coleophora flavipennella, assembly GCA_947284805.1. NCBI lineage: Eukaryota > Metazoa > Arthropoda > Insecta > Lepidoptera > Coleophoridae > Coleophora > Coleophora flavipennella. The sequence goes on from OX369273.1 coordinate 4,357,668, forward strand.
TCATTACTTTCATATTGATATTAAAATGATGTCAAGGGGGTTACCAATTGTAAAAAAACAGACATAATACATAAACCCAAAAACATTACTCCCATTTTTGGATAGTCGGGTAAAAAACAGACCCAACTGAAACCGAATTTATAACAACGACTATTTCATTACTTTCATGTTGATATTAAAATGGCATTTACCTTGGATGAATTGAGTGGATATCAATTTACGAAATGAGAAATCAATGCAAACAGCTCAATCAATATCCTCGGATATGAGATATATTATATTATATTAACTTTCGAACCGAAAACGGATAACGAAGAATTCATTAGGCAATGAATCCCGGAACTCCATAATGTACCAAAAGCTTATGAACTAATTGGTTTGAAGATCAATTTCGAATATCTCGTAAAGTAATAAGCGAAATGAGATAATTACATTTTTAGGGTTCCAGAGAGAAAATGACAAAAAACGGAACCCTTATAATGTCGTCATATCCGTCCATCTGTCTGTATGTCACTGTAAATTTTATCTGCCAATATTAGACCTACAGTAATAAAATTATGTATAAAGAGCATGAAACTATTATATTTTAGATAACACAAATAATAAAATAATGTACTTGTTTAAAGATGTAAAATTATGACAATATGTCAAAATAGACGGATTTGACATTTTTGATGGGTATCGATTGTATTACACTAAAAGAGTCTAAAAATATTAAAAAATATATGAATGTGTGTGTGCGTGCGTGCGTATGTCTGTATGTGTGTATGCTCAGCGCCTAATCATGTGTTAAACTGCTTTGGGTGAAATTTGGGATATGGCAATATTATTGTAGCCATTTTTTGTTTTAATTCTTCCTATCTAGATTATTAAAGTAGCCGCCATATTAAAACCATATTACTGCTATATAATAGCTCTCATTCATCATCATCATATTAGCCGAAAAACGTCCACTGCTGGACAAAGGCCTCCCTCAAGGATTTCCACGACGACCGGAAAAAATGCTCATTATATTAAGAATAGCTCTCATTATTTTAATACAACTTTGTATGTATTTACTTCTTCATACAATATTTAATACTATAATATTCATTATTCCAGGAGAATCGGATTATGGTACCTCTCTGCTCCGCCCTCTCGTGCGCCCGGATATGGCTGATGTAGCTAATCTTCGCACGAAACTTTCGATCGCACTTACAATAGTAGTGTACAATAGTAGATTGTTAACCAAGGGATGAAAGGCACTCAATACTGACTATATCTTTCGCTAAGTTCGAGCGCCAATAATTCGCGTTTGAAATGGGCCTTTTACACGAGTTAAATACTCTACTTGTAGCACGACAGGTAGGTGTAGGGTGCGGTAGGTAGGTAAGTAGGGTAGGGTTAAAAAAAGATGCGTGCTCACAGATATTTATAATAGAAATAAAAGAACTAAAAAGTAAATACATAAGGATTAGGAAATAATATAACACACATTAAATTTACATTGTACCAACAAAAACATAATTATATCTTACCCGAGATGGGTCTAAGAGAATAATATCAGGTTTCTTTTAATCAAACAGATATGCAAAGTATTTAATTTTATTATGATAGCGAAAGTTTGGTGAAAAATATTGATGGATCGGACTTTTGAATCATATTGTCACATAGATGACAGCGCATGCGTAAAAGAAGAAATAAATGGAATGAAAAAAGGTCAAATGAAAGAGGAACTAATAAAAGCGTTACAGCTCTACATACTTTTTATTTCGAATATGAGGAAAATAAACAAAAGCCAGACATGCACAAAATATTTACAAAAAAAGTGTGCGTATGAACTCCACGCGATAAGGAACATTTTAATTCGGACTCCGGACTCACATTTCCATGTTTTCTTAGCCTTCGTGACTGAAAAAACGAAGTGATGTAAAAATTAACAGTAACGCATTAGCGATCAACACGTCTTGATTTCATCCCACATAATTATATTTTTCATATCGGGTTCTATACATGAATCAATATATATGAGTATAGCCTGGCAAAAAAAAGTTAGGAGAAAATGAGGGCGCTTCTTTTACACCTATGGTAGTGTAGGTGCACATAAGCATATTTATACTAGGTTACTAGATTGCTAAGTTCGTATTTTATAATATTAACCAATATCATTTTGTATTGTAAAATTTAGTATATATAGTCAGAGAAATATAAACTTATTCAGTCACCGTAAAACCTTGTCTCATTGCATCTCATCCAATGCAAAGACGTCGCAACATTGGTGACTCCGACGTTCCAGAAGAACCAGCAAGCAGCCCAGCACTCGACGTGAACCAGCAAGCAGCCCAGCACCCGACGTGATCCGGAAGAATCCGACAGATGACGTGACCGATAAGAATTAGCCAGCCAGCAGCCGACGTCAAGTTTGCCGTCGCATCGCACCGCTTTCGAGAACTTGGAGAGACAATTTTCACGCTAGATTTTCCCTGGATCTAAACGAGTGTACAAATTTTATTCGGCCTCCCGATTAATTATTTTCAAGAGACATGAGTTACGATCCAGTAAAAAATGAGCTTACCGAGCAGTACCGACGCCGCCGCTGCCCTTATACTGTTATCCCAAGTTTACAAATTATCTTCGGAAGTTGCCGCTCTACGGATGCACGTAGATATGGGTAGAAATCACTCCAACCTCAATTTCACCCAAGGTCAAGGTCAAGATAGAGTTCAAGTACAAGAATGACGCCCGACAATCCAAATTGGTTATGCAAGTACCATTTTAGACACAGGTACAGAGCTAGTAATTGTGAATAGTCGTACAACTGGAGAAACCCTTCGGAAAACTAGAGTTAGCGTTGACAGAGGCGGAAGTCAGCGCTATCTTTACGTCAAGCTGCCTATGCGTTACCTACCGCAAAAGTGGGTACCGTTTTTTGGTAGATACTGGGGCAAACATATCCGTACTACCAAAGCGAAGCAAAACATTGACACGAGATGACACATACCAACTATTCGCAGCTAATGGAACAAAAATTTCTACCTAAGGTGAAAAAACGCTGACTTTGGATCTAAAAATGAGGCAACCCTACCAAAAAAGAAATTAATTGACGGCACTACAGAACTCACAATCGGATTCGCCTACAGTCTGAACGATTGATGTATCCAGTCCTTAAAAGAAGATAACATAAGTTCCGCGCAGATGATATATAGCACCAACATACGAATACCTGGAGAATTTTACGAGCAGTAAACGCAAGTAATTCCTCCAGAAACATTCACGAATGAGATACTACGTGCAATGAATACAGTGCTTCCTCAAGAATTTAACCAGAGTTCCAAGCAAAAACGGAAATGAAGAAATGTGACTACATACGTTAGAATTGATGCATTTTACGCAATAACGAAAATGAAGACACAGAAGTCAGACAAAAGGTCAACCAACTTCGGACTCACGCAAAAACACGGTCACAACGCGACCTGGTAGAACAATTCGCCCAGTACTCCGTTTTGCGGTCTAAGCAAAACTCAATAAGACTAACTTAGTTTTTTTTATTATACTGCCATTTTTACAAATCTTGTTTTATTCCTATTGCGATTGTATTTTATCGTGTTGATAACTTTTTTTTTGAGTAAAATATAAGTCGCCCTGATTCAGGGTAGGCTCGAGCCCCTCGGTGGGGACGTATATGAGCTGTAATGATGATGATGATATAGGTTATCTTTTTTAAGGGAGAGAGTAATGTAGGTGAACATAAGCATATTTACTAGATTGCTAAGTTCGTATTTTATAATATTACCCAATATCAATTTTATATTGTAAAATTTAATATAGTCAAAAAATTTAAACATATTTAGTCACCGTATAACCTTGTCTCGCTGCATCTCACCCAATACACAGACGTCGCAACAGTAGTCTTATTCTTTTACTAGCTTTTGCCCGCGGCTTCGCCCACGTGGACATAGTTTTATGACCCTTTTTGAGGGTGAGTGGTGCGCGAGCCGCAACCAGCTCGCAAGCGTGGACATGAGTTTTCTCCAGGTACCTCAGGAACTGTATCGGGCTATTCAGATTAGCAGTCTTTGTCACTTCCCACCCCCTCAACAAATTCTATACAAAAAAATCACTTTAATCCGTTGCTCCGTTGCGACGCCACCGACGTGCGCGAGCGTAGAAAACAGTTGTCCCCAGATCCCTCGGGAACTATGTCAGGATATACTTATTAGTAAATTATATCATTTTCCACCTCATCTCTGTGCTAAAAATCACACCAATCTATTTTTTCGTTACGATTTTATATAAAACGAACAAAGAGTATTGTTTTAGTTTCCTCAGGAACTGTATCGGGCTATGATAATTTCCTCAGATAAAAGGTTGACTATTTCATTCCCAGTGATACAGGCTACCTGCATGCCAAATTTCATCAAGATTGATAGAGGTGTTGAAGTGTGAATAGGTAACAAACAAACAAACACATTTTCACATTTATAATATTAAGTAAGGATTTCTAAATCTTAATTGAAATATAGAGCGTCAGTGGCAAAACGGTTAGGGCCACTTCCTCCTGTCCGGAAGGCCGTGGTTCGAATCCTGCCACTTATCAATATCTATACGAATATCGAATGCATTCAATCTTCAAAAAAAATCAAAAATCAATTACTTCCATCTGCCACCACCTCGAACTCTTTTTTGCTGAGGCTATAAACTCCAACAAAGAATTATCACTTATATCGCTTTCCCGCCTTTTTATTACACGCAACATTTTTCAAGCGACGTAGTGCTAGTTTGTTTTTTAATGTTCTGACGCGGCTTTTCTTACCTTTTTTTAAAATAATGCTTATTATTTGGACAAAAGTATCATAATGATAATTATAAGTGTCATTTATATTATGTACTAGCTGGGTATCTAGCGGCTTTTTTTTCCCACCAACCTTACGAACATATTAAAACAAAAACCGCCTAAATAGTTTCAGCCGTTTTCAAGACAAGTGCAAGCCAACGCATTTCACTTTTATTTATACAGATAGACTAGCTGTTGCCCACGGCTTCGCCCGCAAAGATCCCGTTTTTTGTGTTCCCGTGAGAAGTTTTCAAAATCCTTTCTTAGCAAATGTCTACGTCATAATTTGTTATCTTTAATAATTTTAAATTAAAACTTTTAAATGACCTCAAAAAAAAATTTAAGCCCCTAATTTAATTGGTACCCACTTTTGATTTCGTTATTGTTGGTTAATGTTGTGTATTTAAGTATAATAATATTATTTCATACTTTTAAGTGAATTTCATTTTGAAGTCGGTTTTTAGTTTTTTTAAACATTTATTTTTATTTTCTTTATTTTCAGTGATAATGCTTTCTACCTAAAACATTAAACCCTACTCACCAATAGGAATTAGGAATATCTAATAGGAATTATCAAATCATAATACATGTGTTTCATTAACAGATACAGAATCCTGTGGCTTCCATCATCAGCTCATCTGAATAATCTGAAAGAATATAACTATCGGTCTATACGTACCTACGTATATATCTTTCTTATATATAAACTTCTCGTGTCACAATGTTCGTTCCCGTACTCCTCCGAAACGGCTTGACCGATTCTCATGAAATTATGTGAGCATATTGAGTAGGTCTGAGAATCGGCCAACATCTATTTTATTTTAGGGTAGGGTAGTGTAGGGTAGGGTAGGGTAGGTAGGGTAGTGTAGTGTAGGATAGTGTAGTGTAGGGTAGTGAAGGGTATGGTAGTGTAGTGTATGTAGGGTAGGGTAGTGTAGTGTAGGGTAGTGTAGACTAAGGTAGTGTAGTGTAGTGTATGTAGGTAGGGTAGTGTAGGTTAGGTTAGTGTAGTGTAGGGTAGGGTAGTGTATGTAGGGTAGGGTAGTGTAGGGTAGGGTAGTGTAGGGTAGGGTAGTGTAGGGTAGTGTAATGTAGGGTATTGTAGGCTAGGGTAGTGTAGTGTAGTGTACGTAGGTAGGGTAGTGTAGGTTAGGGTAGTGTAGTGTAGGGTAGGATAGGGTAGTGTAGTGTAGTAGATAAGATAAGATAAGATCAAATTTATTGTCCAAAACTGAGTACAAAGGGTTGTTATAAATTGTTTAGGCATCTACAGTTTACCCATTTCGGGCATACAATAATCGTTAATTACATTGTCATAATTGTCATTACTTAATCAAATAAAATTACCTACTTATGCTACTTTATATAAAAAAATCCTCTAAGCTATAGAACGTGTTTTCAATCAACCACTCCTTTAGTGAAATTTTAAAATAAGCACCATCTAGTGATTTAATTGAGTTAGGCAAACGATTAAAAATTCTTGTACCCGTTACAATAGCGCTTTTACTAAATATGTAGCTTCTAGCTAATACAGCACACATATCATTTTTATATCTAATCCGTAGTTCATTTCTGCGACAAATTTCATTTTTTTTGTAAAATATTCTTTATGACTTTTTATAAAAACACACAGTTCCAGTATATAGATAGAAGTCAACGTTAAAAATCTCCTTTTTTTTAATACAGGTCGCAGGGATTCAGTGCTAATCATTTTGTAAATAATCCTAAGACATCTTTTTTGCAGAATGAAGGTAGACTGAATATTAACAGAGTTGCCCCAATACATGATACCGTATGTTAAAAGTGGGTAAACATATCCATAATAAGCATTTCTACAGACATCTATTGAAGTAACACTGCTTAATATTGATAAAGCGTAACATTTGCTTGATATGTTTTTGTTAATAATGTCAGTATGAGATTTCCAATTTAAATGTGTGTCAATCGTTATTCCTAAAAACTTTATGTCATTTACCAATTCTATGTCTTTGTTGTCAATTGTAACTCTCAGTTCCTTAGGCACTTTTTTGTAATTTCTAAAATCAATTAGTTTTGTCTTATCTAAGTTTACTTTCAAATTCAAAGATGTCAACCATTTTATGGCCATGTCAATCGTATTATATATTTCACTAATAAAATCAAGATCATTCAAATTGTCCTGAGGAATAAAAATTGTAGCATCGTCAGCGAACATAACACATAGATGATTGATTACTAGAGGAAGCTGTCCAAATCTTCTTTAAGACTTTAAATATAGCTAATGTAGTATTTTTATTTTTCTGAAAACCAAACTGATTTTCATTTATTATGTTATGTTTGTTGAAAAAGGATATTAATCTAGTGTATATAATTTTTTCAAATATTTTAAAAAAATTGGACAAAAGGGCAATCGATCTATAGTTATTCATGTCAGTCTTAGAACATCTTTTATGCAAAGGCTTTATCAAAGCTTTTTTTAAATCATCCGGAAAGATACCTGTCTCTAACGATAAGTTGCTAATGAATTCCAAAGGCCGCGCTATTAGATCAACACTATTTTTTATAATAAGCATGGGAATTCCATCATAGCCAGTACTTTTTTTATTCTTATTAGTTCTGATAGTTGATATTATTTCATAAGTAGTTACCGGATTTAGAAATATACTTTTTACGTTAGATGTAGTGATGGGTGAATATTTGACGATGTGATTACAATGCATGGGACTGTTGAGATTGATGAAGTAATTATTGAAAGTTTCAGCTATATCTAAAGGTTTTTCAATCGTGGTGTCATCATTTTGGATCAAATCAATTGTTTCCTTTATTATATTCGATTTTACTGAGTTTCTTTTTATTACTGTCCAGGTTGCCTTGCTTTTATTAGTGCTTTTATTTAAATAATTTATATTAGTAATTTTTTTAGATAGTCTAGTGACAATTTTCATAATTTTACAGTATTTTTTGTATGTATCAATAGCAGCCTGGCAGTTACTTTTGTGAGTTTGTAAATATATACGTCTTTTTATTTTACTCGAGGTGACTATTCCTTTTGTTCTCCAATGTAGTCTGTAGTCGTACTTTTATATGAAATTTTAATTCTCTCAGTCGGTACACACAAGTCATAAATAAGCGAGAGCAAAGTAATAAAAGATTTGTATGCTACATTAGGGTCTGTTTTCTCATAGACGTCTGAAAAGTTAACTTGAGATATGTATTTTAAAAATATCTCTAAATATTTTTCAGGATTTTTTTTGTAAATAAACCAAAATTTTTCATTATAACTCAAGCTGCATGGTATTGATATGATTTGGGTGGTGTGCTCTGCAATTTCAATATCCAATACCTCAACATTGTACTTATTTATGTTAGTTAGTATATTGTCAATGCAAGTTTTAGAACGAGGAGTGATTCTGGTGGGTACTTTTATAGTTGGGTGAAACTTGAACGAATGCAACAGGTTGATTAAATATTCAGTTTGACAGTTATTAACAAGAATATTAACATTGAAATCGCCTAGTATAAATATTTTCTTGAAGCAATTTCTTCTTCTGATAGCTAACTTGTTCCCATTTTCTTCAGAAACATATGAAAATCACTCTTTGGTGACCTATAGACGCAAACTATTAAATAATTAAGGCCAGATATTTCCACACCACAACATTCAAAATGTCTTTCGATTGCAATTTCAGAGACCCAATCCAATTTACGAAAGTTTACAGAATTTTTAATATAAATGGCAACTCCTCCACAACTCATCTTACTTCTACAGAAATGTGCACCCTCCATGTAACCCTCAATTTGTAAGATGTCAACTTGGTAATTTTTTAAGAAAGTTTCACTAAAGCAACACACATCAATGTTCCGTTCATTTGCTAAGACCTCAAGTTGATCCTGTTTTGATTTTAAACTTTGTACATTAACATGTAAAATACTAAAATTATTTTGGTTACGAAAAAAATCAGATCGAGATTGTGAAACATCTGACTCATTTGTATTTTCATTTATTTCAATTTCGTTTAAATTAGTTTGATTACATTGTTGCTTTAATGAAATTGTTTCATTAACATTTATTACTTGCGTTGTACATTTTTTTACGTTTTTGAAGTAACGTGTAATTTTTTGTTGACTATCTTTTGATTTGATGACCTTACTAATTACATTTTTCACATGGTTATTTACATAATTATTTTTATAGTTCAAACGCAGTATTTCCCGTAAAAATAATCTGCTTGCACATAGCTTCCAGTTTGAACCATACATATAGTCACTACTATCATAGTTAATAGGTACAAGGTTACTATGAGTAAACTGAGAGCAAGTTAATCGGCTTACATTGTTTTGCATATGAACATTGATATACCTATTATTATGGATTTCACCAACCAAAACATTTGTTTTCGTAAGTGTTGATATGTGATAGTACAGAAAGGATTGATAACCAAGCGGGTTGTCGTCATTGGATCCTGCTAATATCACAACAAAATCAGAACTGGTTAAATTTGCACAAATCGTGTTACAGTTTTTCAAAACTTCATTTATCGGCGCATTTGGTTTAATTATAGATGTAACATGGAACTCAGAATCTGGCAACTTTTGTAGTATTTTTCTAATACCTTTTCCATACTGATCACAAAACAATATCACCTTTTTCCTTGCAAAACTTTCTTACTTATGTGTCTTGAAACTTTTAGATTTATTGCATCATTTGTAGATCTAGGAGAGTTATTTGTTGTTGTTAAATCATCTGCGTCGGTTTTGGGCAAGTAATTTTTACAATTATTTTGTGTTGAAGGGCTTTCGTCTTTCTGTTCTAATCGGGTGAATTCAAGTGTTGTTGTATTAATATTTTTGTTAACTTTTGAAACCTTCTTTTTCGGTGTCCATCTACAAATACTTGTGAGTATGTCAGTTTGACTTCATATTTTTTGATTTCTTTTTTCAGACTGCTATTTTCCATCAGTAGATTCTCGATCTCATTTTCTGCTATAAGGAGCTTGTTCTCTAAATTCGCAATCCTGGTCATCAATTCTTTTAAAACTTTACTTTGGCTAACACCTATATTAGGACAACTTCTGTTGAGGTTACAGGTTACACCCGCGTTAGCTAATTGTTCTTCTGAATCATAACATTTCAGGGACTCAAATGAGTTTTGGGTAGATATGTTAATTTTATACCTATTACGATCGGTTAAAACAAAATTTTGGGGAGTTTCTTCATCTATCTATTCTATATCTATATTCTATTCTATATATCTTCTATATAATATAATAAAACTGTAACGGGGCCGTGTCTGTACATGAAATATTTTTGGAAAATAATAACTGTGGCAGACATTCCTAACGATACAGAGGCCAAAACAACAACTTTTGGAATTTTTGTCTGTCTGTCTGTCTGTCTGTATGTTCGCGCATCACGCAAAAACTACCAGGCCGATTTTGATGAAATTTTGTATGGTGGTTCCTTATAGCCCGGGTTAACATATAGGATACTTTTATCCCAGAAAATTTAATAGTTCCTGTGGGAAAATCAAAAGTATTCATTTATAGAATGGCTCACCACGCAAATTGACCTATTTAATCAAATTTTACACGTTGATACCCTTATCGCGAACTAAAACTGGGACATTGTGAATCCCAAAAAAATAAGGGTTCCTGTAGGAATAAAAAGAATGGCTGAACGTAACAATATGAAACCATTACATTGGGATGGGGTGGTTTGAACATCATTGTATAGTCGAGTATTCTTTATCTCGGACAACTAAAGAGGTCCCGTGGGAAAATATCTATCGATACTTACAATAAAAAATATAAAGTACTTTTTCAACATTTAAGCTACACATACCACGCATTATAATCATAGCAGCAAAATGTCAATAGATGGCACTGCAGGAATAAAAAAATTCGAGCGAGACCTACAGTACTCGCATATGATGTGTAACATGTGACAAAATACTTTATAAAAGGACGGCAAAGATACGTCAGACTAGGCTGTATGGTCATAGATACCTTTGCCTTTTCCGCGCTTTTAAAGCCTGAAAAAAGGACGGCAAAGATACGGCAGACTAGGCTGTATGGTCATAGATACCTTTGCCTTATCCGCGCTTTTAAAGCCTGAAAAAACGCGACTCCCTGGGACACATTTCCGTCCCATGGGACACTTTTCCGTCCCATTTTATTAATTTTAACCGCCTCCGTAGCTCAGAGGCAAGGTTCACTGGCTTTACACAGGAGGTCGCGGGTTAGATTCCCGGCGGGGTCAATTGTAAGACTCGGTTTGGTTGGTGGTAGGGCATTTTCTAAGCCCGCCTGGCTAGCTACCACCATCTTATCTAAGTCTTGCCGCCAAATATCAATGTTGATATCATTGGTGTGTTCCGGCATGAAGATAAGATAGCCAGTTTCCCCATTGCGTTGGGGAATCTTGGTAAGCCCGCTTCCATCTTCGGCAACATCGTCACTTACCACCAGGCGAGATGTTGTCAAGGGTTTACCAATTGTGAATAAAAAAAAATAATAATCACGAAATCACTCCCACAAATTGCAGGAAAGCGAGAGCAAAGATGTTACATATCAATAAAACGCGCTTAAGTTGTGTTTAAACATTAAAATATTATTTCATAATTTTGAGTGTATTTCTTTTATGTATTTTTCAGCATACGCTTATACACAACTATCTGGAACTATGGCACGTAGCGATGTGTTCCATAGACGAACAGATAGCTATTTTTTATAGATTGCTATGGTGTAAAACATTAAAAACACATAAATCGAGTTTAGCTTCTTTTAACAGGAGGCACAGATATGGGAACTCTTCTGACGGCGACTATTTGCGTGTGGCAGTTGCTCTCCGCCTGCAATATCAATATCTGTGAACCTCATCAATGTATTTGCGGGTCCACGGTGGAGGCAATTGGCCATCACTCACTGAGTTGCGGTCGTTGTTTGTGAAGATTCCCACGTCACCAATTCCTTAATGACCTCCTTCGGAGGGCACTGGTATCGGCCAGATGGAATATTCCATCATTGATGCAGCCACTGGGCTTTAGTCGATGTGATGGCAAAAGGCCGGAGGGTTTAAACAGGTGCTATGGCAGAGAGGAACGTGCCTGCTTTGGGATTCTACTTTTTCTGCCTCACTTCTCACTCGTACGGTACTGCTGCTAAAGTTGCGGCGAGAAAGAAGCATAACAAGTACTCGGTTTTAAAGGCAAATTACTGCTTTGTGTCGCCGGTCTGTGAGACAACCGGCTGCTGAACCCTAAGAGGCCTTTGCCTTCACAAAGGAGATTGGCCGTCGCCTTCGAGAGAGGAGATGTGACATGAGGTCCTACCTGCTGCTAAGTTTGTCTATTGCCATCCAGCGCGGCAACGAGAAGTGCGTCATGGGCTACTTTGGAGCTGATACGACTCGAGGATTTGACCCATTTTAATAGTTTTAGGAAGTTTTATTACTAGATTGATACAATGATTTAAATTAGTTTTTCGATAATATAGGTATATGTGTTATTTCATCATATCAGTTTATATACGTCCCCACCAAGAGACTCGGACTGCCCTGAGTTAGGGCGATCAGGCCTAAGACGATCACGCGGGCCCATTGCGGGTTGATTGACTTCACACATAAGCTTCGAGTTTCTTCGCAGGCGTGTGCAGGTTTCCTCACGATGTTTTTGTCACCGTAAGAGCGTCGGATATACGTACATACCAGTATGAAATCGATATTCGTATAGATATTGTTAAGTGGCAGCATTCGAACCACGGCCTTCAGGATAGGAGATAGTGGCCCTAACCGTTCTGCCACCGACGCTCTATATGTTATTTTAGATTTAGAAATCCTTACTTATTATTATAAATGTGAAAATGTGTTTGTTTGTAACTGTAGGAACTGCATCGGGCTATGATAATTTCCACATATATAAAGTTGGGAATGAAATGGTCAACTTTATATATGTGGAAATTATCATAGCCCGATGCAGTTCCTGAGGAAACCAAAACAATACTCTTTGTTCGTTAAGTTATTTAAAATCGTAACGAAAAAATGAGTTAGTGTGATTTTTAGCGCAGAGATGAGGTGAAAAATGATATAATTTACTAATAAGTATATCCTGACATAGTTCCCGCGGGATCTTGGGACAACTGTTTTCTACGCTCGCGCACGTCGGTGGCGTCGCAACGGAGCAACGGATTTAAGTTATTTTTTGTATAGAATTTGTTGAGGGGGTGGAAAGTGACAGAGACTGCTAATCCGAACAGCCCGATACAGTTCCTGAGGTACCTGGAGAAAACTCATGTCCACGCTTGCGAGCTGATTGCGGCTCGCGCACCACTCACCCTCTAAAAGAGTCATAAAAGCTATATCCACGCGGGCGAAGCCGCGGGCAAAAGCTAGTCTACAATATTATGTTCAGTGGAGGTGTCAAATGATTTTGGTGTTTTTATACTTTCCTGCATAGTATTTTTTTTGAAGTAATAACTTTTTTCCTTTGTTCGAAAGACTTAATACATTTCCAATTCGATTTCCTTTCTGGAGTCATTATTTTAAATCGCTCTCATGATACATTGGCGCATATAATATCAAATTGGTACTTGCATATTGAACAATGTAAATATTCTCTATTTTTAATTACTTTTCGGCATTTGTAACATTTTCCATTGTTTGGAGTAATTTTGAGTCTATTTAATTGTTACCTCAAAAGACTATACAAAAGGCAAAAAAGGAATCACGTGATTTTGAACGCAGCTTATATGCACCAGTTGGAGATTTCGTCAAAGATGATCTATACTACGCAACCAAACGCAACTCCATTTCTGTCAAAGTCATTATTACCTTTGTCCAATCAGCTGTTCAATGAAAAATAGTTTGTGGCTGTGAACTTGTGATTCGTGGATGTTACTGGTGTTGTGTTTAAAATCTCATGAATAACCGTCGAAAAGTGCATACCTTGGATATGATAAGATGAAATCAGCTCTAGAGCACCCTGTTTATGACCAACAAACACTGTACAACTGCACTTTGAGGTTATATTTTATCACACAGCACATTTATTGTAAGTAAAACTTAATTTTTTACTAGTACTTAAAAAAATAAAGACGAGCAGTCTATCTTATGGACTTTCTTTGCGGGGTTCCCCCACCACTGCCAGGGTAGTAGTAGGGTAGTGTAGGGTAGGGTAGGGCAGTGTAATGTAATGTAAGGCGGTACGTAGTTCGCCGGGAAAAATCCTCCAACTCCTAACCGTTAAGGAGTTGTACCATCCATAATCAACTTATCAACATGAGATGACGACTAACAGACGCAAGTATTTTAATAGCTTTAGAAAACATACGAATCACCTAAATAAGTACCTATTTGAGGGTTGCTCTCGATTTCCCTAGGATCACATCATCAGATCCTGGCTTGGTGACCATGGGACCCCCTCGGGAGTATACTCTTTCAAATAAAAATTTAATTTTGAAAATCGGTCCACAATTGACGGAGAAAGCGGTGAACATACATTTAAAAAAATATATATTATATATACAGTCGAACATAGAACCTCCTCCTTTTTTGAAGTCGGTTAAAAATATTACGAAACATTGTTTAAGACGTATTTAATGTAATGTTACTTACTTGAATCTTCATTCTCAGGGTCAGTCGGGTAATTAGGACATCGAGTATCTGCTGTAACTGTCAGTCATCACTCATCTTTATGTATTCTGTAATCATTTCAATTACCCTTCGAGTAGGAGAACGGGTGCGGACTGTGGAATTAGGAAATTTTCGCGTGAATCACGATTGAGAAGAATTTTTTATTTGCTATTGGTTGAACCTTGAATACGATTCAGGAGTTAGATGTCCCGTGTCCAGGATATCTACGACAAAATTCCTATAGTTGTTGGAAGGTCGCTTTTAAGAGCCGGCTCCCGGCGCAGCACTGGCGAAAAACCTGATATTTAATCTTAGGGAATCAGCTTCACAGTTGAATTTCGCGTGAGTGTCTTAACGCGACCTTTACTTCGGGGGTAAATGCACATTTTCGTTTATTGTGAGCTTAAAAAATATTTCAAGAAAATTTCCTTTTAGCCGTTTTATCAATACCTTTTTTCTCTAACTGTCGGTATTTATTTCATGCACCTGTCTTATGTAATGTAGGATAAAAATCTTATAATCTCTTTCAAAACTACATAGTTTTACGATATAAAAAGTATCGAGCGTAAATCAATGAATCGTGTTTTCGTTTTAGCCATAGCAAAAAAAAAAGTTTCTAAGAATCAGCTGTGTAGTATTTCACGTTCAGCAAGTTTGCGACCGACTCAACATATTCTAGCAAAATGCTCTAAATTTGGGAGCCTGCTCTTAATGTTAATACATTAAAAGGTGATTGATGATACCTGCGTTCGAAATACATATACCAATTAAACATCAATGTAAAAGGGATTTTATTACTTTCAATGACTAAGTTATTTATAATTCATCATCATTATCAGCTGAAAGACGTCCACTGCTCGACAAAGCATTTCCAAAACGACCGGTCCTGCGCTGCCCGCATCTAGCAAGTTCCCACGGCCTTTACCGAGTGGGAGATCTTCCTACGCTACGTCTTCCGGTGCGCTAATTTTTAATAAGCACGTAGCAATCGTAGCATGTACTTGTACATATTATCTAAGCTTGACGTAAAAATACCTTGAATTGAAACAAATTGCTATGTAAACTCACATTTGTCGCGTAATTTAAAAATGGAACTATATTTTACTCCGAAACATGGCAACCAAGAAGGTAACTTATTATAGTTTTTTTTTAATTCGAACTGACTTGCAAAAAGAACGCTGTTTATTGAAAAAAAAAACAAATGAACGCGTGAAAAATTATAGTTGTTCGTTGTTCGTCATTGATTTTCAAAAGTTATATATTGTTGAAGTTTTAATTTCCGCGCATTATTTGAGAAAAGTACTATACAAGCCTTGGACACGTATGCATTGATGCACTTACGTATGTGCCTCGGCCCACATTTACACGTTCGTCCAACAATGCCTGTTTTGCTAGCCGCTGCAGTAATGTCCCTTATGGATGCATCCGATATCGGAATTGGCAATCCGATTAGTCGGAATGGTCACAATTTCGATATCGGAATAATGAACTCCGACATTCATAACACAAATATAATATTAAAATCTTTATTTATTTGTGAATTGTAAATTATGTTTACTGAAAGTAAAAAGCAAATATTTTACATGGGTGTCTCAAAAGAGACAAGGCAAGTCAACCTCTAACTAACTCATCATATGGGAGCTAGTACAATCGGCGTCAATAATTTTCACCGGGTCGTGTTGCCCCCAGGTTGAATGAAAATACTATTTGCGGCCATCTCTTTATGGAGAAATCTAACAAATATATTTCACAGATCAACAAGTCTAATTAATGATTAGTCTCTGAAAGACAAATGGTGTATTGTTTTTGTGTATTGACAGATATTTATACATAAAAAATAGTTACATAATAATATGTCTCTAATCTTGAATCGATATAATATCTCGACAACCCTATTCGATTGATATGCTATTGCTCAGTAATTTCTATAAAAGAATTCTCTATTAAATCCCATGACAATTGGACATTTATAATGACTGAAATCGCGATTGTGAGACATCTCTATCGGAGTCAAAGTCGCGACAAAACAACGTATATTATAAGCCAAGAATTATACCACTACGGGGCGCTACTATCTGATTCCGAAAATTCATAAAGGCGGCAAAATATTTGAATTTTAAAAAATCGTTTCCACCACTGTTTTAATGTTTTAACTTAATGCACTTTTAAATAAAATTTATAATTATTGAATCCAAAAAATATTTAAGGATATATATGTGTATAAATTATAAAATGCAGCTCAGTAGGTGAAACAGAAATGCTATTTCACAATTTTCGGAGAAAATAAAAAAAAAATTAAACACTTCAAGGCTGTGAATTCGGTAATAATTTTTGTTTACGAAAATATTTCTAAAATGAATAATCTTACTGTTATAATTTTGATAATACTATTGATTTTTTTTATTTTTCTTTATATTTTTAAATTTTAATTTCTTATAAAAAAAAATTAAATTTTTTTTATGCAGTGTAGTGATAATGATGATAAATAATAATCATAATTAGATTAAATTTTCCGTCAGTTTCAGTGTATATTGTTATTCATTTCTATGTGACCTTAACTATTGTTATATTCATTAAATGTTAAAATATTTGATTTATAAATACAATAATTGCTTCTATTGATTTCTCATTCAAACATTTGTATTTTAAGATTTAAGATTTTGACAAATAAAAATTAAGTCAACTGATTTTGTCTTGAGGATTGTTTAAAGCATGATAATTTTGATCCCCGAAATTATAAAAGTAAGTTTATTCATTTCAGAAACATTTTCGTAACCAAAAATTATTACTGAATTCACAGCCTTAAAGTGTTTGTTTTTTTTTATTTTCTTCTAAAATTGTGAAATAACATTTCTGTTTCACCTACCGAGCTGCATTTTATAATTTATACACATATATATCCTTAAATATTTTTTGGATTCAATAATTATAAATTTTATTTAAAAGTGCATTAAGTTAAAACATTAAAACAGTGGTGGAAACGATTTTTTAAAATTCAAATATTTTGCCGCCTTTATAAATTTTTGGAATCAGATAGTAGCGCCCCGTAGTGGTATAATTCTTGGCCTATAATATACGTTGTTTTGTCGCGACTTTGACTCCGATAGAGATGTCCCACAATCGCGATTTCAGTCATTATAAATGTCCAATTGTCATGGGATTTAATAGAGAATTCTTTTATAGAAATTACTGAGCAATAGCATATCAATCGAATAGGGTTGTCGAGATATATTGATTCAAGATTAGAGACATATTATTATGTAACTATTTTTTATGTATAAATATCTGTCAATACACAAAAACAATACACCATTTGTCTTTCAGAGACTAATCATTAATTAGACTTGTTGATCTGTGAAATATATTTGTTAGATTTCTCCATAAAGAGATGGCCGCAAATAGTATTTTCATTCAACCTGGGGGCAACACGACCCGGTGAAAATTATTGACGCCGATTGTACAAGTTTTCTAGTGCTAACAATTAATAATAATACTTTGCAATAATTTTGTTAGATTCATTGACATAACTTGAAAAGATTTGCTGGGAGCTCTAGTGGTTCGCAAAAATTTCAGCCCGGTCTCAATTAGACTGACGGATGTTTTCCAACTGAATGTCGGATTTCCGTTTCCGATATCGAAAATCTAGTTTCCGATATCAAAGTTTTCTAGTGCTTACCACGAATTATTATCATTCGCAAAAATTGTGAATTAAATCAAATGATATAATTTAAATAATTTAGCTAGGAGTTCTAGTGGTTCGCAAAAATTTCAGCCCGGTCTCAATTAGACTGCCAGATGTTTTCCAACTGAATGTCGGATTTCCGTTTCCGATATCGGAAATCTAGTTTCCGATATCAAAGTTTTCTAGTGCTTACCACGAATTATTATCACACGCAAAAATTGTGTATTAAATCAAATGATATAATTTACATAATTTAGCAACGAGTTCTAGTGGTTCGCAAAAATTTCAGACCGGTCTCAATTAGTCTGACAGATGTTTTCCAACTGAATGTCGGATTTCCTTTTACGATATCGGAAATCTAATTTCCGATATCAAAGTTTTCTAGTGCTTACCACGAATTATTATCACTCGCAAAAATTGTGTATTAAATCAAATGTTATAATTTAAATAATTTAGCTAGGAGTTCTAGTGGTTCGCAAAAATTTCAGCCCGGTCTAAATTAGACTGCTAGATGTTTTCCAACTGAATGTCGGATTTCCTTTTCCGATATCGGATATCTAGTTTCCGATATCAAAGTTTTCTAGTGCTTACTACGAATTATTATCATTCAAGAAAATTGTGTATTAAATCAAATGATATAATTTAAATAATTTAGCTAGGAGTTCTAGTGGTTCGCAAAAATTTCTGCCCGGTCTCAATTAGACTGCCAGATGTTTTTCAACTGAATGTCGGATTTCTTTTTCCGATATCGTAAATCTGATCTTCGACATTGACGATTCCCAGTGCTTACATTCAATAATAATACTTTGCAAAAGTTTTGTTAGATTAATCGACATAACTTAAATAATTTTGCTGGGCGTTCTAGTGGATTAAAAAAAACCAGACCGATCTAGAATGAACCCACATACACGGAAAAAAAATTTCGGGGAACCTTGACAATTTACCTATTGCAATTTTTATTAAATAGAATCGTAGTTGTGGACCATACTTTCTAAATTGGAATTTTTACCGTTGACTCCCTTTAATTGACCACATCCTTTGACTGTCTTTGACAATTTTACACAGCTCGTATGGACGAGGATGAGTAAAGTACAGGGAATGGTCCTGCACGCG
Source organism: Coleophora flavipennella (assembly GCA_947284805.1). NCBI lineage: Eukaryota > Metazoa > Arthropoda > Insecta > Lepidoptera > Coleophoridae > Coleophora > Coleophora flavipennella. Next base: position 4,376,882 of record OX369273.1, read on the forward strand.
CGAGTCAAACACAGGGAGCGTTGATTGTAGACTATATACAAATTTTCTTAACCAAATAATGCAATTAATACTAGTCGTTTCAGTATAGTTTCCAACAGAACTATCGTAAAATTTCTCTGAATAAACAATATGATTACAAATGATTTAGCTTCCATACGGAGCAGTATTTGAAATGATTTGAAATGTTGAAAATTTAATCATCTCAAATCATTTTTAGCACCTTTAAATCATTTTGTTTAATCATGGTCTGGCAGGACTGGCCGGAAAAAAGCAGTTTGTTCAGCATTCTCTTATACCAGAACCAATTTTGAAAAAAAAAAAATTTTTGAAAATATCAAGAGCAAAATAACAAAGTACACAAAAAATTTTTTCGAGCAAAAAATTTTTTTATAAAAAAATTAGTTGTAAAATGAAATATCTCGGAAACTATAGAGAAGTTATCGAGATAAATTTGTGTAAATATGTTTGGGATTTTATAATGAAGAAAATGAGACTAACCGGAAGTCTGTAAGACAAATAGTCTTTGAGTTATGAACAATTGAAGCGTTGAAAACGTAAAAACGCGCGGTTTTGCTCGCGCGCCGATAAACAAATGGCTGTAACTTTAGAAAGAATTGATATTTTCCAATTTTTTTCTCTTAACTGAATAAATATATAATCAATCTGATATCAAAAAAATTTTCAACTTACAAAAAAATTTTTTGGAATTTTTATATTCAAAAAAGTAAAAATCAGACTTTGTTGATTGAAAAATAAAAAAAATTGAAAAATTGAAAATTAAAAAATTGGATAATTTATTTCAATGATTTATCTAAATGATTAGAACTAATGATTAAGTAAATATCAGTTTTTTCTATTTAAAAAAATTTATTGAAAATTTTTCACTTTTTTTAGGGAGTTGAAAAAAAAAATTTTTTTTCATACATCAGAAATTCTTCTCGTGAAATTCTGAATCGAATAGTGCTTACAAATCGTGGTCGATTTTTTTTATTTTTTCGCAAAAAATTTCGATACTGAAACTTGAATAAATAAATGAATTCTGGAAAAAAATTAATTATAATTAGACCACCTCTTGATAGAGCTCACAGTAGGGGTCAGCTGCCCTCTCTCTATTCACATCCCCTCTCCCGGCCACTCGAGCCGAAGTTTCACGAACTCGAAAATTTTATAAATACTAAAGATGCGATTTTTTTCTAAGTTCCAGTATCGAAATTTTATGCGAAAAAATAAAAAAATCGACCAAGATTTGTAAGCACTATTCGATTCAGAATTTCACGAGAAGAATTTCTGATGTATGAAAAAAATATTTTTAACTTCCCGCTAAGAAAATTGAAAATTTTCTAAAATCGGGAAGTTATTGGTTTCACCCCATTTTGCGAAAATCGAGTTTTCTTCAGATCTCGACGTTTTGAGGTCCTATGAAGCTTCCCTGACCATCCCTGAGATGGTGTCACTATGTCTGTGTGGATGTGTGTGTGTGTGTGTGTGTGTGTACGTATGTAAACCTCTTATAACTTTGAAACGGCTTGACCGAATTGAGCTCACCAAACGGCATTCTACAGAGTTTCGCCAAACTTAGATTTTCTAAAAGTTTGGGTCGATTTGAACAGGTAGATTTTGAGAAATTTAGAAAAAACTGTAAAAAATTGAATTTTTAAAAGTGTTTTTTTTTCAAATTATTCTAAAACAACTTGACCGATCGATTCCAAAAACTATTCAACTCTTAGCACTAAAAAAACACGTCGATCGCCGCAAACCGAGTCAAAATCGGTCGATTTGCTTTTGAGAAATCGACGACGAAAGAAATCGCAAAAATCTATTTTCTTGAAATAACTCTGAAACGGTTAAACCGATTAATTCCAAAATCTAATCAACTCTTAGCACTAAAAAAACACGTCGATTGCCGCAAACCGGGTCAAAATCAGTTGATTTGCTTTTGAGAAATCGTTGACGAAAGAATTCGGAAAAATCGATTTATTTAAAATAACTCTGAAACTACTTGATCGATCAATTTCAATAACTAATCAGCTATCGACACTAAAGAAACACGCCGATTTTCTCAAACCACGTAAAAATCGGTCGACTTATTTATGAGTTATGGCAGTTTGAAAATCCAATAAATTGTATTTTATGCAACTTCCATCAAACTTTTGAGCTAGAAGAGCTCAAAAGTATAAAATAACTATTTTTGTTCGAGCTCAAAAATCGTGTGGTGACCGGAATTTTGAGTGTTGAGAATTAGCGGGAAATTACAGGGATGGCCTTTAGGGTGATCCGTTTTCCACATTTTTTTTTGCGAAAATACCTATATAATCAATATTATGTTTAGATAGGTTTTGAAATATATTTCAAACATATATTTATCATATATTTATTACACATTTTCACCAAAAACATATATATTCAACCATTTTTAAATATGTTTCGTGCAAAAAAAAAATTCTTTTTTATTTGCGAAATCTATATAATCAATATTTAGATAGGTTTTTACAATATATTTTGATATATTATAAAAAGTTACTTAATTATGATAGCCTTTACACTACATGCAAAAAAAAAATAGTATGTAGAAATAACAGAAATGATATTGTCAAAATGGCATGGCTCAATTTTGTTAAATTTATAGGCCGCGCGATTCCTGTATCACTAAGGCCCTTTTTCTACAAACTCTCTGATATCTTTGGAATAAATAGACACAAAAAAATTTCAATTTAAAGCATTACTTTTTTTTTACAGGCCGCGCGATTCCTGTATCACTATTTAGCGACATGTCGTTATTTAGCGACATGTCGTTATTTAGCGACGTCGTTATTTAGCGACATGTCGTTATTTAGCGACCTGTCGTTATTAAGCGACCTGTCGTTATTTAGCAACGTCGTTATTTAGCGACATGTTATTTAGCGATTTCGTTATTTAGCGACATGTCGTTATTTAGCGACGTAGTTATTTAGCGACATGTCGTTATTTAGCGACGTCGTTATTTAGCAACATGTCGTTATTTAGCGACGTAGTTATTTAGCGAAATGTCGTTATTTAGCGATGTCGTTATTTAGCGACCTGTCGTTATTTAGCGACGTAGTTATTTAGCGACATGTCGTTATTTAGCGATGTCGTTATTTAGCGACATGTCGTTATTTAGCGACATGTCGTTATTTAGCGACGTAGTTATTTAGCGACATGTCGTTATTTAGCGACGTCGTTATTTAGCGACATGTCGTTAATTAGCGATGTCGTTATTTAGCGACGTCGTTATTTAGCAACATGTCGTTATTTAGCGACGTCGTTATTTAGCGACATGTCGTTATTAAGCGATGTCGTTATTTAGCGACATGTCGTTATTTAGCGACATGTCGTTATTAAGCGATGTCGTTATTTAGCGACATGTCGTTATTTAGCGACATGTCGTTATTAAGCGATGTCGTTATTTAGCGACATGTCGTTATTAAGCGATGTCGTTATTTAGCGACATGTCGTTATTTAGCGACGTAGTTATTTAGCGACATGTCGTTATTTAGCGATGTCGTTATTTAGCGACGTCGTTATTTAGCGACATGTCGTTATTTAGCGACATGTCGTTATTTAGCGACGTAGTTATTTAGCGACATGTCGTTATTTAGCGACGTCGTTATTTAGCGACATGTCGTTATTTAGCGACATGTCGTTATTTAGCGACATGTCGTTATTTAGCGACGTAGTTTTTTAGCGACATGTCGTTATTTAGCGATGTCGTTATTTAGCGACATGTCGTTATTTAGCGACGTAGTTATTTAGCGACATGTCGTTATTTAGCAATGTTGTTATTTAGCGACATGTCGTTATTTAGCGACGTCGTTATTTAGCGATGTCGTTATTTAGCGACATGTCGTTATTTAGCGACATGTCGTTATTAAGCGACATGTCGTTATTTAGCGTTGTCGATATTTAGCGACATGTCGTTATTTAGCGACATGTCGTTATTAAGCGATGTCGTTATTAAGCGACATGTCGTTATTTAGCGACATGCCGTTATTAAGCGACATGTCGTTATTTAGCGACGTCGTTATTTAGCGACGTCGTTATTTAGCGACATGTCGTTATTTAGCGATGTCGTTATTTAGCGACATGTCGTTATTTAGCGACGTAGTTATTTAGGGACATGTCGTTATTTAGCGACATGTCGTTATTTAGCGACATGTCGTTATTTAGCGACGTAGTTATTTAGCGACATGTCGTTATTTAGCGACATGTCGTTATTTAGCGACGTAGTTATTTAGCGACATGTCGTTATTTAGCGACGTCGTTATTTAACGACATGTCGTTATTTAGCGATGTCGTTATTTAGCGACATGTCGTTATTTAGCGACGTCGTTATTTAGCGAAATGTCGTTATTTAGCGATGTCGTTATTTAGCGACATGTCGTTATTTAGCGACGTAGTTATTTAGCGACGTCGTTATTTAGCGACATGTCGTCATTAAGCGAAATGTCGTTATTTAGCGACATGTCGTTTTTTAGCGATGTCGTTATTTAGCGACATGTCGTAATTTAGCTACGTAGTTATTTAGCGACATGTCGTTATTTAGCGACGTCGTTATTTAGCGACATGTCGTTATTTAGCGACGTGTCGTTATTTAGCGACGTAGTTATTTAGCGACATGTCGTTATTTAGCGACATGTCGTTATTTAGCAACATGTCGTTATTTAGCGACGTCGTTATTTAGCGACAAGTCGTTATTTAGCGATGGCGTTATTTAGCGACATGTCGTTATTTAGCGACGTCGTTATTTAGCGACGTCGTTATTTAGCGACATGTCGTTATTAAGCGACATGTTGTTATTTAGCGATGTCGTTATTTAGCGTGATGTCGTTATTTAGCTACGTAGTTATTTAGCGACATGTCGTTATTTAGCGATGTCGTTATTTAGCTTCATGTCGTTATTTAGCGACATGTCGTTATTTAGCAACGTCGTTATTAAGCGACATGTCGTTATTTAGCGACATATCGTTATTTAGCGACATGTCGTTATTTAGCGACATGTCGTTATTTAGCGACGTAGTTATTTAGCGACATGTCGTTATTTAGCGACCTCGTTATTTAGCGACATGTCGTTATTTAGCGACGTAGTTATTTCGCGACGTAGTTATTTAGCGACATGTCGTTATTTAGCGACGTCGTTATTTAGCGATGTCGTAATTTAGCGACATGTCGTTATTTAGCGACGTAGCTATTTAGCGACGTCGTTATTTAGCGACATGTCGTTATTTAGCGACATGTCGTTATTTAGCGACGTAGTTATTTAGCGACATGTCGTGATTAAGCGATGTCGTTATTTAGCGACATGTCGTTATTTAGCGACGTAGTTATTTAGCGACATGTCGTTATTTAGCGACATGTCGTTATTTAGCGACGTAGTTACTTAGCGACATGTCGTTATTTAGCGACCTCTTTATTTAGCGACGTAGTTATTTAGCGACGTTGTTATTTAGCGACATGTCGTTATTTAGCGACGTCGTTATTTAGCGACATGTCGTTATTTAGCGATGTCGTTATTTAGCGATGTCGTAATTTAGCGACATGTCGTTATTTAGCGACGTAGTTATTTAGCGACGTCGTTATTTAGCGACGTAGTTATTTAGCGACATGTCGTTATTTAGCGACATGTCGTTATTTAGCGACATGTCGTTATTAAGCGATGTCGTTATTTAGCGACGTCGTTATTTAGCGACATGTCGTTATTTAGCGAAGTAGTTATTTAGCGACGTCGTTATTTAGCGACATGTCGTTATTTAGCGACGTAGTTATTTAGCGACATGTCGTTACTAAGCGATGTCGTTATTTAGCGACATGTCGTTATTTAGCGACATGACGTTATTAAGCGATGTCGTTATTTAGCGACATGTCGTTATTTAGCGACATGTCGTTATTTAGCGACGTAGTTATTTAGCGACATGTCGTTATTTAGCGACGTAGTTATTTAGCGACGTCGTTATTTAGCGACGTCGTTATTTAGCGACATGTCGTTATTTAGCGACATGTCGTTATTTAGCGACATGTCGTTATTTAGCGACGTACTTATTTAGCGACGTCGTTATTTAGCGACATGTCGTTATTAAGCGATGTCGTTATTTAGCGACATGTCGTTATTTAGCGACATGTCGTTATTAAGCGATGTCGTTATTTAGCGACATGTCGTTATTTAGCGACGTCGTTATTTAGCGACATGTCGTTATTTAGCGACGTGTCGTTATTTAGCGACGTAGTTATTTAGCGACATGTCGTTACTAAGCGATGTCGTTATTTAGCGACATGTCGTTATTTAGCGACATAACGTTATTAAGCGATGTCGTTATTTAGCGACATGTCGTTATTTAGCGACATGTCGTTATTTAGCGACGTAGTTATTTAGCGACATGTCGTTATTTAGCGACGTAGTTATTTAGCGACGTCGTTATTAAGCGACGTCGTTATTTAGCGACATGTCGTTATTTAGCGACGTAGTTATTTAGCGACGTCGTTATTTAGCGACATGTCGTTATTTAGCGACGTAGTTATTTAGCGACATGTCGTTATTAAGCGATGTCGATATTTAGCGACATGTCGTTATTTAGCGACATGTCGTTATTAAGCGATGTCGTTATTTAGCGACATGTCGTTATTTAGCGATGTAATTATTTAGCGACATGTCGTTATTCAGCGACATGTCGTTATTTAGCGACGTAGTTATTTAGCGACATGTCGTTATTTAGCGACGTAGTTATTTAGCGACATGTCGTTATTTAGCGACATGTCGTTATTTAGCGACGTTGTTATTTAGCGACATGTCGTAATTTAGCGACGTCGTTATTAAACGACATGTCGTTATTTAGCGATGTCGTTATTTAGCGACATGTCGTTATTTAGCGACGTCGTTATTTAGCGAAATGTCGTTATTTAGCGATGTCGTTATTTATCGACATGTCGTTATTTAGCGACATGTCGTTATTAAGCGATGTCGTTATTTAGCGACATGTCGTTATTTAGCGACATGTCGTTATTAAGCGATGTCGTTATTTAGCGACATGTCGTTATTTAGCGACGTCGTTATTTAGCGACATGTCGTTATTTAGCGACGTGTCGTTATTTAGCGACGTAGTTATTTAGCGACATGTCGTTATTAAGCGATGTCGATATTTAGCGACATGTCGTTATTTAGCGACATGTCGTTATTTAGCGACATGTCGTTATTTAGCGATGTAATTATTTAGCGACATGTCGTTATTTAGCGACATGTCGTTATTTAGCGACGTAGTTATTTAGCGACATGTCGTTATTTAGCGACGTAGTTATTTAGCGACATGTCGTTATTTAGCGACATGTCGTTATTTAGCGACGTAGTTATTTACGACATGTCGTTATTTAGCGACGTCGTTATTTAACGACATGTCGTTATTTAGCGATATCGTTATTTAGCGACATGTCGTTATTTAGCGACGTCGTTATTTAGCGAAATGTCGTTATTTAGCGATGTCGTTATTTAGCGACATGTCGTTATTTAGCGACGTAGTTATTTAGCGACGTCGTTATTTAGCGACATGTCGTCATTAAGCGAAATGTCGTTATTTAGCGACATGTCGTTATTTAGCGATGTCGTTATTTAGCGACATGTCGTTATTTAGCTACGTAGTTATTTAGCGACATGTCGTTATTTAGCGACGTCGTTATTTAGCGACATGTCGTTATTTAGCGACGTGTCGTTATTTAGCGACGTAGTTATTTAGCGACATGTCGTTATTTAGCGACATGTCGTTATTTAGCAACATGTCGTTATTTAGCTACGTCGTTATTTAGCGACAAGTCGTTATTTAGCGATGGCGTTATTTAGCGACATGTCGTTATTTAGCGACGTCGTTATTTAGCGACGTCGTTATTTAGCGACGTCGTTATTTAGCGACATGTCGTTATTAAGCGACATGTTGTTATTTAGCGATGTCGTTATTTAGCGTGATGTCGTTATTTAGCTACGTAGTTATTTAGCGACATGTCGTTATTTAGCGATGTCGTTATTTAGCTTCATGTCGTTATTTAGCGACATGTCGTTATTTAGCAACGTCGTTATTAAGCGACATGTCGTTATTTAGCGACATATCGTTATTTAGCGACATGTCGTTATTTAGCGACATGTCGTTATTTAGCGACGTAGTTATTTAGCGACATGTCGTTATTTAGCGACCTCGTTATTTAGCGACATGTCGTTATTTAGCGACGTAGTTATTTCGCGACGTAGTTATTTAGCGACATGTCGTTATTTAGCGACGTCGTTATTTAGCGATGTCGTAATTTAGCGACATGTCGTTATTTAGCGACGTAGCTATTTAGCGACGTCGTTATTTAGCGACATGTCGTTATTTAGCGACATGTCGTTATTTAGCGACGTAGTTATTTAGCGACATGTCGTGATTAAGCGATGTCGTTATTTAGCGACATGTCGTTATTTAGCGACGTAGTTATTTACCGACATGTCGTTATTTAGCGACATGTCGTTATTTAGCGACGTAGTTACTTAGCGACATGTCGTTATTTAGCGACCTCTTTATTTAGCGACGTAGTTATTTAGCGACGTTGTTATTTAGCGACATGTCGTTATTTAGCGACGTCGTTATTTAGCGACATGTCGTTATTTAGCGATGTCGTTATTTAGCGATGTCGTAATTTAGCGACATGTCGTTATTTAGCGACGTAGTTATTTAGCGACGTCGTTATTTAGCGACGTAGTTATTTAGCGACATGTCGTTATTTAGCGACATGTCGTTATTTAGCGACATGTCGTTATTAAGCGATGTCGTTATTTAGCGACGTCGTTATTTAGCGACATGTCGTTATTTAGCGAAGTAGTTATTTAGCGACGTCGTTATTTAGCGACATGTCGTTATTTAGCGACGTAGTTATTTAGCGACATGTCGTTACTAAGCGATGTCGTTATTTAGCGACATGTCGTTATTTAGCGACATGACGTTATTAAGCGATGTCGTTATTTAGCGACATGTCGTTATTTAGCGACATGTCGTTATTTAGCGACGTAGTTATTTAGCGACATGTCGTTATTTAGCGACGTAGTTATTTAGCGACGTCGTTATTTAGCGACGTCGTTATTTAGCGACATGTCGTTATTTAGCGACATGTCGTTATTTAGCGACGTACTTATTTAGCGACGTCGTTATTTAGCGACATGTCGTTATTAAGCGATGTCGTAATTTAGCGACATGTCGTTATTTAGCGACATGTCGTTATTAAGCGATGTCGTTATTTAGCGACATGTCGTTATTTAGCGACGTCGTTATTTAGCGACATGTCGTTATTTAGCGACGTGTCGTTATTTAGCGACGTAGTTATTTAGCGACAAGTCGTTATTTAGCGATGGCGTTATTTAGCGACGTCGTTATTTAGCGACATGTCGTTACTAAGCGATGTCGTTATTTAGCGACATGTCGTTATTTAGCGACATAACGTTATTAAGCGATGTCGTTATTTAGCGACATGTCGTTATTTAGCGACATGTCGTTATTTAGCGACGTAGTTATTTAGCGACATGTCGTTATTTAGCGACATGTCGTTATTTAGCGACGTAGTTATTTAGCGACATGTCGTTATTTAGCGACGTAGTTATTTAGCGACGTCGTTATTAAGCGACGTCGTTATTTAGCGACATGTCGTTATTTAGCGACATGTCGTTATTTAGCGACGTAGTTATTTAGCGACGTCGTTATTTAGCGACATGTCGTTATTTAGCGACGTAGTTATTTAGCGACATGTCGTTATTAAGCGATGTCGATATTTAGCGACATGTCGTTATTTAGCGACATGTCGTTATTAAGCGATGTCGTTATTTAGCGACATGTCGTTATTTAGCGATGTAATTATTTAGCGACATGTCGTTATTTAGCGACATGTCGTTATTTAGCGACGTAGTTATTTAGCGACATGTCGTTATTTAGCGACGTAGTTATTTAGCGACATGTCGTTATTTAGCGACATGTCGTTATTTAGCGACGTTGTTATTTAGCGACATGTCGTAATTTAGCGACGTCGTTATTAAACGACATGTCGTTATTTAGCGATGTCGTTATTTAGCGACATGTCGTTATTTAGCGACGTCGTTATTTAGCGAAATGTCGTTATTTAGCGATGTCGTTATTTATCGACATGTCGTTATTTAGCGACATGTCGTTATTAAGCGATGTCGTTATTTAGCGACATGTCGTTATTTAGCGACATGTCGTTATTAAGCGATGTCGTTATTTAGCGACATGTCGTTATTTAGCGACGTCGTTATTTAGCGACATGTCGTTATTTAGCGACGTGTCGTTATTTAGCGACGTAGTTATTTAGCGACATGTCGTTACTAAGCGATGTCGTTATTTAGCGACATGTCGTTATTTAGCGACATAACGTTATTAAGCGATGTCGTTATTTAGCGACATGTCGTTATTTAGCGACATGTCGTTATTAAGCGATGTCGTTATTAAGCGATGTCGTTATTTAGCGACATGTCGTTATTTAGCGACATGTCGTTATTTAGCGATGTCGTTATTTAGCGACGTCGTTATTTAGCGACATGTCGTTATTTAGCGACGTAGTTATTTAGCGACGTCGTTATTTAGCGACATGTCGTTATTTAGCGACGTAGTTATTTAGCGACATGTCGTTATTAAGCGATGTCGATATTTAGCGACATGTCGTTATTTAGCGACATGTCGTTATTAAGCGATGTCGTTATTTAGCGACATGTCGTTATTTAGCGATGTAATTATTTAGCGACATGTCGTTATTTAGCGACATGTCGTTATTTAGCGACATGTCGTTATTTAGCGACGTAGTTATTTAGCGACATGTCGTTATTTAGCGACGTAGTTATTTAGCGACATGTCGTTATTTAGCGACATGTCGTTATTTAGCGACGTTGTTATTTAGCGACATGTCGTAATTTAGCGACGTCGTTATTTAACGACATGTCGTTATTTAGCGATGTCGTTATTTAGCGACATGTCGTTATTTAGCGACGTCGTTATTTAGCGAAATGTCGTTATTTAGCGATGTCGTTATTTATCGACATGTCGTTATTTAGCGACGTAGTTATTTAGCGACGTCGTTATTTAGCGACATGTCGTTATTTAGCAACATGTCGTTATTTAGCGACGTAGTTATTTAGCGACGTCGTTATTTAGCGACGTCGTTATTTAGCGACATGTCGTTATTTAGCGACATGTCGTTATTTAGCGACATGTCGTTATTTAGCGACATTTTTATTTAGCGACATGGCGTTATTAAGCGATGTCGTTATTTAGCGACATGTCGTTATTTAGTGACATGTCGTTATTTAGCGACGTCGTTATTTAGCGACGTGTCGTTATTTAGCGACGTAGTTATTTAGCGACATGTCGTTATTTAGCGACATGTCGTTATTTAGCGACATTTCGTTATTTAGCGACGTCGTTATTTAGCGACATGTCGTTATTTAGCGATGTCGTTATTAAGCGACATGTCGTTATTTAGCGACGTCGTTATTTAGCGACGTCGTTATTTAGCGACGTCGTTATTTAGCGACATGTCGTTATTTAGCGACATGTCGTTATTTAGCGACATTTCGTTATTTAGCGACGTAGGTATTTAGCGACATGTCGTTATTTAGCGACCTCGTTATTTAGCAACATGTCGTTATTTAGCAACGTAGTTATTTAGCGACGTAGTTATTTAGCGACATGTCGTTATTTAGCGACGTAGTTATTTAGCGACGTCGTTATTTAGCGACATGTCGTTATTTAGCGACATGTCGTTATTTAGCGACGTAGTTATTTAGCGACGTCGTTATTTAGCGACATGTCGTTATTTAGCGACATGTCGTTATTTAGCGACGTAGTTATTTAGCGACATGTCGTTATTAAGCGATGTCTTTATTTAGCGACATGTCGTTATTTAGCGACATGTCGTTATTTAGCGACATGTCGTTATTTAGCGACATGTCGTTATTTAGCGATGTCGTTATTTAGCGACATGTCGTTATTTAGCGACGTAGTTATTTAGCGACATGTCGTTATTTAGCGACGTAGTTATTTAGCGACATGTCGTTATTTAGCGACATGTCGTTATTTAGCGACGTAGTTATTTAGCGACATGTCGTTATTTAGCGACGTCGTTATTTAACGACATGTCGTTATTTAGCGATGTCGTTATTTAGCGACATGTCGTTATTTAGCGACGTCGTTATTTAGCGAAATGTCGTTATTTAGCGATGTCGTTATTTAGCGACATGTCGTTATTTAGCGACGTAGTTATTTAGCGACGTCGTTATTTAGCGACATGTCGTCATTAAGCGAAATGTCGTTATTTAGCGACATGTCGTTATTTAGCGATGTCGTTATTTAGCGACATGTCGTTATTTAGCTACGTAGTTATTTAGCGACATGTCGTTATTTAGCGACGTCGTTATTTAGCGACATGTCGTTATTTAGCGACGTGTCGTTATTTAGCGACGTAGTTATTTAGCGACATGTCGTTATTTAGCGACATGTCGTTATTTAGCAACATGTCGTTATTTAGCGACGTCGTTATTTAGCGACAAGTCGTTATTTAGCGATGGCGTTATTTAGCGACATGTCGTTATTTAGCGACGTCGTTATTTAGCGACGTCGTTATTTAGCGACGTCGTTATTTAGCGACATGTCGTTATTAAGCGACATGTTTTTATTTAGCAATGTCGTTATTTAGCGTGATGTCGTTATTTAGCTACGTAGTTATTTAGCGACATGTCGTTATTTAGCGATGTCGTTATTTAGCTTCATGTCGTTATTTAGCGACATGTCGTTATTTAGCAACGTCGTTATTAAGCGACATGTCGTTATTTAGCGACATATCGTTATTTAGCGACATGTCGTTATTTAGCGACATGTCGTTATTTAGCGACGTAGTTATTTAGCGACATGTCGTTATTTAGCGACCTCGTTATTTAGCGACATGTCGTTATTTAGCGACGTAGTTATTTCGCGACGTAGTTATTTAGCGACATGTCGTTATTTAGCGACGTCGTTATTTAGCGATGTCGTAATTTAGCGACATGTCGTTATTTAGCGACGTAGTTATTTAGCGACATGTCGTGATTAAGCGATGTCGTTATTTAGCGACATGTCGTTATTTAGCGACGTAGTTATTTAGCGACATGTCGTTATTTAGCGACATGTCGTTATTTAGCGACGTAGTTACTTAGCGACATGTCGTTATTTAGCGACCTCTTTATTTAGCGACGTAGTTATTTAGCGACGTTGTTATTTAGCGACATGTCGTTATTTAGCGACGTCGTTATTTAGCGACATGTCGTTATTTAGCGATGTCGTTATTTAGCGATGTCGTAATTTAGCGACATGTCGTTATTTAGCGACGTAGTTATTTAGCGACGTCGTTATTTAGCGACGTAGTTATTTAGCGACATGTCGTTATTTAGCGACATGTCGTTATTTAGCGACATGTCGTTATTAAGCGATGTCGTTATTTAGCGACGTCGTTATTTAGCGACATGTCGTTATTTAGCGAAGTAGTTATTTAGCGACGTCGTTATTTAGCGACATGTCGTTATTTAGCGACGTAGTTATTTAGCGACATGTCGTTACTAAGCGATGTCGTTATTTAGCGACATGTCGTTATTTAGCGACATGACGTTATTAAGCGATGTCGTTATTTAGCGACATGTCGTTATTTAGCGACATGTCGTTATTTAGCGACGTAGTTATTTAGCGACATGTCGTTATTTAGCGACGTAGTTATTTAGCGACGTCGTTATTTAGCGACGTCGTTATTTAGCGACATGTCGTTATTTAGCGACATGTCGTTATTTAGCGACGTACTTATTTAGCGACGTCGTTATTTAGCGACATGTCGTTATTAAGCGATGTCGTTATTTAGCGACATGTCGTTATTTAGCGACATGTCGTTATTTAGCGACGTCGTTATTTAGCGACATGTCGTTATTTAGCGACGTGTCGTTATTTAGCGACGTAGTTATTTAGCGACATGTCGTTATTTAGCGACATGACGTTATTAAGCGATGTCGTTATTTAGCGACATGTCGTTATTTAGCGACATGTCGTTATTTAGCGACGTAGTTATTTAGCGACATGTCGTTATTTAGCGACGTAGTTATTTAGCGACGTCGTTATTTAGCGACGTCGTTATTTAGCGACATGTCGTTATTTAGCGACATGTCGTTATTTAGCGACGTACTTATTTAGCGACGTCGTTATTTAGCGACATGTCGTTATTAAGCGATGTCGTTATTTAGCGACATGTCGTTATTTAGCGACATGTCGTTATTTAGCGACGTCGTTATTTAGCGACATGTCGTTATTTAGCGACGTGTCGTTATTTAGCGACGTAGTTATTTAGCGACATGTCGTTACTAAGCGATGTCGTTATTTAGCGACATGTCGTTATTTAGCGACATAACGTTATTAAGCGATGTCGTTATTTAGCGACATGTCGTTATTTAGCGACGTAGTTATTTAGCGACATGTCGTTATTTAGCGACGTAGTTATTTAGCGACGTCGTTATTAAGCGACGTCGTTATTTAGCGACATGTCGTTATTTAGCGACATGTCGTTATTTAGCGACGTAGTTATTTAGCGACGTCGTTATTTAGCGACATGTCGTTATTTAGCGACGTAGTTATTTAGCGACATGTCGTTATTAAGCGATGTCGATATTTAGCGACATGTCGTTATTTAGCGACATGTCGTTATTAAGCGATGTCGTTATTTAGCGACATGTCGTTATTTAGCGATGTAATTATTTAGCGACATGTCGTTATTTAGCGACATGTCGTTATTTAGCGACGTAGTTATTTAGCGACATGTCGTTATTTAGCGACGTAGTTATTTAGCGACATGTCGTTATTTAGCGACATGTCGTTATTTAGCGACGTTGTTATTTAGCGACATGTCGTAATTTAGCGACGTCGTTATTAAACGACATGTCGTTATTTAGCGATGTCGTTATTTAGCGACATGTCGTTATTTAGCGACGTCGTTATTTAGCGAAATGTCGTTATTTAGCGATGTCGTTATTTATCGACATGTCGTTATTTAGCGACATGTCGTTATTAAGCGATGTCGTTATTTAGCGACATGTCGTTATTTAGCGACATGTCGTTATTAAGCGATGTCGTTATTTAGCGACATGTTGTTATTTAGCGACGTCGTTATTTAGCGACATGTCGTTATTTAGCGACGTGTCGTTATTTAGCGACGTAGTTATTTAGCGACATGTCGTTACTAAGCGATGTCGTTATTTAGCGACATGTCGTTATTTAGCGACATAACGTTATTAAGCGATGTCGTTATTTAGCGACATGTCGTTATTTAGCGACATGTCGTTATTAAGCGATGTCGTTATTAAGCGATGTCGTTATTTAGCGACATGTCGTTATTTAGCGACATGTCGTTATTTAGCGATTTCGTTATTTAGCGACGTCGTTATTTAGCGACATGTCGTTATTTAGCGACGTAGTTATTTAGCGACGTCGTTATTTAGCGACATGTCGTTATTTAGCGACGTAGTTATTTAGCGACATGTCGTTATTAAGCGATGTCGATATTTAGCGACATGTCGTTATTTAGCGACATGTCGTTATTAAGCGATGTCGTTATTTAGCGACATGTCGTTATTTAGCGATGTAATTATTTAGCGACATGTCGTTATTTAGCGACATGTCGTTATTTAGCGACATGTCGTTATTTAGCGACGTAGTTATTTAGCGACATGTCGTTATTTAGCGACGTAGTTATTTAGCGACATGTCGTTATTTAGCGACGTCGTTATTTAGCGACATGTCGTTAATTAGCGATGTCGTTATTTAGCGTGATGTCGTTATTTAGCGACGTCGTTATTAAGCGACGTTGTTATTTAGCGACATGTCGTTATTTAGCGAAATGTCGTTATTTAGCGATGTCGTTATTTATCGACATGTCGTTATTTAGCGACGTAGTTATTTAGCGACGTCGTTATTTAGCGACATGTCGTTATTTAGCAACATGTCGTTATTTAGCGACGTAGTTATTTAGCGACGTCGTTATTTAGCGACGTCGTTATTTAGCGACATGTCGTTATTTAGCGACATGTCGTTATTTAGCGACGTAGTTATTTAGCGACGTCGTTATTTAGCGACATGTCGTTACTAAGCGATGTCGTTATTTAGCGACATTTTTATTTAGCGACATGGCGTTATTAAGCGATGTCGTTATTTAGCGACATGTCGTTATTTAGTGACATGTCGTTATTTAGCGACGTCGTTATTTAGCGACATGTCGTTATTTAGCGACGTGTCGTTATTTAGCGACGTAGTTATTTAGCGACATGTCGTTATTTAGCGACATGTCGTTATTTAGCGACATTTCGTTATTTAGCGACGTCGTTATTTAGCGACATGTCGTTATTTAGCGATGTCGTTATTAAGCGACATGTCGTTATTTAGCGACGTCGTTATTTAGCGACGTCGTTATTTAGCGACGTCGTTATTTAGCGACATGTCGTTATTTAGCGACATGTCGTTATTTAGCGACATTTCGTTATTTAGCGACGTAGATATTTAGCGACATGTCGTTATTTAGCGACCTCGTTATTTAGCAACATGTCGTTATTTAGCAACGTAGTTATTTAGCGACGTAGTTATTTAGCGACATGTCGTTATTTAGCGACGTAGTTATTTAGCGACGTCGTTATTTAGCGACATGTCGTTATTTAGCGACATGTCGTTATTTAGCGACGTAGTTATTTAGCGACGTCGTTATTTAGCGACATGTCGTTATTTAGCGACATGTCGTTATTTAGCGACGTAGTTATTTAGCGACATGTCGTTATTAAGCGATGTCGTTATTTAGCGACATGTCGTTATTTAGCGACATGTCGTTATTTAGCGACATGTCGTTATTTAGCGACATGTCGTTATTTAGCGATGTCGTTATTTAGCGACGTCGTTATTTAGCGACATGTCGTTATTTAGCGACGTAGTTATTTAGCGACGTCGTTATTTAGCGACATGTCGTTATTTAGCGACGTAGTTATTTAGCGACATGTCGTTATTAAGCGATGTCGATATTTAGCGACATGTCGTTATTTAGCGACATGTCGTTATTAAGCGATGTCGTTATTTAGCGACATATCGTTATTCAGCGACATGTCGTTATTTAGCGACGTAGTTATTTAGCGACATGTCGTTATTTAGCGACATGTCGTTATTTAGCGACATGTCGTTATTTAGCGACGTCATTATTTAGCGACATGTCGTTATTTAGCGACATGTCGTTATTTAGCGATGTCGTTATTTAGCGACATGTCGTTATTTAGCGACGTAGTTATTTAGCGACGTCGTTATTAAGCGACATGTCGTTATTTAGCGACGTAGTTATTTAGCGACATGTCGTTACTAAGCGATGTCGTTATTTAGCGACATGTCGTTATTTAGCGACATGACGTTATTAAGCGATGTCGTTATTTAGCGACATGTCGTTATTTAGCGACATGTCGTTATTTAGCGACGTAGTTATTTAGCGACATGTCGTTATTTAGCGACGTAGTTATTTAGCGATTTCGTTACTTAGCGACGTCGTTATTTAGCGACATGTCGTTATTTAGCGACTTGTCGTTATTTAGCGACGTAGTTATTTAGCGACGTCGTTATTTAGCGACATGTCGTTACTAAGCGATGTCGTTATTTAGCGACATTTCGTTATTTAGCGACATGTCGTTATTAAGCGATGTCGTTATTTAGCGACATGTCGTTATTTAGCGACATGTCGTTATTTAGCGACGTCGTTATTTAGCGACGTGTCGTTATTTAGCGACGTAGTTATTTAGCGACATGTCGTTATTTAGCGACATGTCGTTATTTAGCGACATTTCGTTATTTAGCGACGTCGTTATTTAGCGACATGTCGTTTTTTAGCGATGTCGTTATTAAGCGATATGTCGTTATTTAGCGACGTCGTTATTTAGCGACGTCGTTATTTAGCGACGTCGTTATTTAGCGACATGTCGTTATTTAGCGACATGTCGTTAATTAGCGATGTCGTTATTTAGCGTGATGTCCTTATTTAGCGACGTCGTTATTAAGCGACGTTGTTATTTAGCGACATGTCGTTATTTATCGACATGTCGTTATTTAGCGACATGTCGTTATTTAGCGACGTCGTTATTAAGCGACGTAGTTATTTAGCGACATGTCGTTATTAAGCGATGTCGTTATTTAGCGACATGTCGTTATTTAGCGATGTCGTTATTTAGCGACATGTCGTTATTTAGCTACGTAGTTATTAAGCGACATGTCGTTATTTAGCGACGTCGTTATTTAGCGACATGTCGTTATTTAGCGACGTGTCGTTATTTAGCGATGTCGTTATTTAGCGACATGTCGTTATTTAGCGATGTCGTTATTTAGCGACATGTCGTTATTTAGCGACGTAGTTATTTAGCGACGTAGTTATTTAGCGATTTCGTTACTTAGCGACGTCGTTATTTAGCGACATGTCGTTATTTAGCGACTTGTCGTTATTTAGCGACGTAGTTATTTAGCGACGTCGTTATTTAGCGACATGTCGTTATTAAGCGATGTCGTTATTTAGCGACATGTCGTTATTTAGCGACATGTCGTTACTAAGCGATGTCGTTATTTAGCGACATGTCGTTATTTAGCGACATGTCGTTATTTAGCGACGTCGTTATTTAGCGACATGTCGTTATTTAGCGACGTGTCGTTATTTAGCGACGTAGTTATTTAGCGACATGTCGTTATTTAGCGACATGTCGTTATTTAGCGACATTTCGTTATTTAGCGACGTCGTTATTTAGCGACATGTCGTTATTTAGCGATGTCGTTATTAAGCGACATGTCGTTATTTAGCGACGTCGTTATTTAGCGACGTCGTTATTTAGCGACGTCGTTATTTAGCGACATGTCGTTATTTAGCGACATGTCGTTAATTAGCGATGTCGTTATTTAGCGTGATGTCGTTATTTAGCGACGTCGTTATTAAGCGACGTTGTTATTTAGCGACATGTCGTTATTTATCGACATGTCGTTATTTAGCGACATGTCGTTATTTAGCGACGTCGTTATTAAGCGACGTAGTTATTTAGCGACATGTCGTTATTAAGCGATGTCGTTATTTAGCGACATGTCGTTATTTAGCGATGTCGTTATTTAGCGACATGTCGTTATTTAGCTACGTAGTTATTAAGCGACATGTCGTTATTTAGCGACGTCATTATTTAGCGACATGTCGTTATTTAGCGACGTGTCGTTATTTAGCGATGTCGTTATTAAGCGACATGTCGTTATTTAGCGATGTCGTTATTTAGCGACATGTCGTTATTTAGCTTCGTAGTTATTTAGCGCCATGTCGTTATTTAGCGACGTCGTTATTTAGCGACATGTCGTTATTTAGCGACGTGTCGTTATTTAGCGACGTAGTTATTTAGCGACATGTCGTTATTTAGCGACATGTCGTTATTTAGCGACATGTCGTTATTTAGCGACATGTCGTTATTTAGCGACGTCGTTATTTAGCGACGTCGTTATTTAGCGACGTCGTTATTTAGCGACGTCGTTATTTAGCGACATGTCGTTATTTAGCGACATGTCGTTATTTAGCGACGTCGTTATTTAGCGACATGTCGTTATTAAGCGATTTCGTTATTTAGCGACATGTCGTTATTTAGGGACATGTCGTTATTTAGCGACGTCGTTATTAAGCGACGTCGTTATTTGGCGACATATCGTTATTTAGCGACATGTCGTTATTTAGCGACATGTCGTTATTTAGCGACGTAGTTATTTAGCGACATGTCGTTATTTAGCGACCTCGTTATTTAGCGACATGTCGTTATTTAGCAACGTAGTTATTTAGCGACGTAGTTATTTAGCGACATGTCGTTATTTAGCGACGTCGTTATTTAGCGACATGTCGTTATTTAGCGATGTCGTTATTTAGCGACATGTCGTTATTTAGCGACGTAGTTATTTAGCGACGTCGTTATTTAGCGACATGTCGTTATTTAGCGACATGTCGTTATTTAGCGACGTAGTTATTTAGCGACATGTCGTTATAAAGCGATGTCGTTATTTAGCGACATGTCGTTATTTAGCGACATGTCGTTATTTAGCGATGTCGTTATTTAGCGACGTCGTTATTTAGCGACATGTCGTTATTTAGCGACGTAGTTATTTAGCGACGTCGTTTTTTAGCGACATGTCGTTATTTAGCGACGTAGTTATTTAGCGACATGTCGTTATTAAGCGATGTCGATATTTAGCGACATGTCGTTATTTAGCGACATGTCGTTATTAAGCGATGTCGTTATTTAGCGACATGTCGTTATTTAGCGACGTAATTATTTAGCGACATGTCGTTATTTAGCGACGTAGTTATTTAGCGACATGTCGTTATTTAGCGACGTAGTTATTTAGCGACATGTCGTTATTTAGCGACGTCGTTATTTAGCGACATGTCGTTATTTAGCGACGTCGTTATTTAGCGAAATGTCGTTATTTAGCGATGTCGTTATTTAGCGACATGTCGTTATTTAGCGACGTAGTTATTTAGCGACGTCGTTATTTAGCGACATGTCGTTATTTAGCAACATGTCGTTATTTAGCGACGTAGTTATTTAGCGACGTCGTTATTTAGCGACGTCGTTATTTAGCGACATGTCGTTATTTAGCGACATGTCGTTATTTAGCGACGTAGTTATTTAGCGACGTCGTTATTTAGCGACATGTCGTTATTAAGCGATGTCGTTATTTAGCGACATGTCGTTTTTTAGCGACATGTCGTTATTAAGCGATGTCGTTATCTAGCGACATGTCGTTATTTAGCGACATGTCGTTATTTAGCGACGTCGTTATTTAGCGACATGTCGTTATTTAGCGACGTGTCGTTATTTAGCGACGTAGTTATTTAGCGACATGTCGTTATTTAGCGACATGTCGTTATTTAGCGACATTTCGTTATTTAGCGACGTCGTTATTTGGCGACATGTCGTTATTTAGCGACGTCGTTATTTAGCGACATGTCGTTATTTAGCGACATGTCGTTATTTAGCGACGTCGTTATTTAGCGACATGTCGTTATTAAGCGATGTCGTTATTTAGCGACATGTCGTTATTTAGCGACGTAGTTATTTAGCGACATGTCGTTATTTAGCGACATGTCGTTATTTAGCGACATGTCGTTATTTAGCGACGTAGTTATTTAGCGACATGTCGTTATTTAGCGACATGTCGTTATTTAGCGACGTAGTTATTTAGCGACATGTCGTTATTTAGCGACGTCGTTATTTAACGACATGTCGTTATTTAGCGATGTCGTTATTTAGCGACATGTCGTTATTTAGCGACGTAGTTATTTAGCGACGTCGTTATTTAGCGACATGTCGTCATTTAGCGATGTCGTTATTTAGCGACATGTCGTTATTTAGCGATGTCGTTATTTAGCGACATGTCGTTATTTAGCTACGTAGTTATTTAGCGACATGTCGTTATTTAGCGACGTAGTTATTTAGCGACATGTCGTTATTAAGCGATGTCGTTATTTAGCGACATGTCGTTATTTAGCGACATGTCGTTATTAAGCGATGTCGTTATTTAGCGACATGTCGTTATTTAGCGACGTAGTTATTTAGCGACATGTCGTTATTTAGCGACATGTCGTTATTTAGCGACATGTCGTTATTTAGCGACGTAGTTATTTAGCGACATGTCGTTATTTAGCGACATGTCGTTATTTAGCGACATGTCGTTATTTAGCGACATGTCGTTATTTAGCAACGTAGTTATTTAGCGACATGTCGTTATTTAGCGACGTCGTTATTTAACGACATGTCGTTATTTAGCGATGTCGTTATTTAGCGACGTCGTTATTTAACGACATGTCGTTATTTAGCGATGTCGTTATTTAGCGACATGTCGTTATTTAGCGACGTAGTTATTTAGCGACGTCGTTATTTAGCGACATGTCGTCATTTAGCGATGTCGTTATTTAGCGACAAGTCGTTATTTAGCGATGTCGTTATTTAGCGACATGTCGTTATTTAGCGACGTCGTTATTTAGCGACGTCGTTATTTAGCGACATGTCGTTATTTAGCGACATGTCGTTATTTAGCGATGTCGTTATTTAGCGTGATGTCGTTATTTAGCTACGTAGTTATTTAGCGACATGTCGTTATTTAGCGATTTCGTTATTTAGCGACATGTCGTTATTTAGCGACATGTCGTTATTTAGCAACGTCGTTATTAAGCGACGTCGTTATTTAGCGACATATCGTTAAATAGCGACATGTCGTTATTTAGCGACATGTCGTTATTTAGCGACGTAGTTATTTAGCGACATGTCGTTATTTAGCGACCTCGTTATTTAGCGACCTCGTTATTTAGCGACGTAGTTATTTAGCGACGTAGTTATTTAGCGACGTAGTTATTTAGCGACATGTCGTTATTAAGCGACGTCGTTATTTAGCGACATGTCGTTATTTAGCGATGTCGTTATTTAGCGACATGTCGTTATTTAGCGACGTTGTTATTTAGCGACGTCGTTATTTAGCGACATGTCGTCATTTAGCGATGTCGTTATTTAGCGACAAGTCGTTATTTAGCGATGTCGTTATTTAGCGACATGTCGTTATTTAGCGACGTCGTTATTTAGCGACGTCGTTATTTAGCGACATGTCGTTATTTAGCGACATGTCGTTATTTAGCGATGTCGTTATTTAGCGTGATGTCGTTATTTAGCTACGTAGTTATTTAGCGACATGTCGTTATTTAGCGATTTCGTTATTTAGCGACATGTCGTTATTTAGCGACATGTCGTTATTTAGCAACGTCGTTATTAAGCGACGTCGTTATTTAGCGACATATCGTTAAATAGCGACATGTCGTTATTTAGCGACATGTCGTTATTTAGCGACGTAGTTATTTAGCGACATGTCGTTATTTAGCGACCTCGTTATTTAGCGACCTCGTTATTTAGCGACGTAGTTATTTAGCGACGTAGTTATTTAGCGACGTAGTTATTTAGCGACGTAGTTATTTAGCGACATGTCGTTATTTAGCGACGTCGTTATTTAGCGACATGTCGTTATTTAGCAATGTCGTAATTTAGCGACATGTCGTTATTTAGCGACGTAGTTATTTAGCGACGTCGTTATTTAGCGACGTAGTTATTTAGCGACATGTCGTTATTTAGAGACATGTCGTTATTAAGCGATGTCGTTATTAAGCGACGTCGTTATTTAGCGACATGTCGTTATTTAGCGACGTAGTTATTTAGCGACGTTGTTATTTAGCGACATGTCGTTATTTAGCGACGTCGTTATTAAGCGACATGTCGTTATTTAGCGATGTCGTAATTTAGCGACATGTCGTTATTTAGCGACGTAGTTATTTAGCGACGTCGTTATTTAGCGACGTAGTTATTTAGCGACATGTCGTTATTTAGCGACATGTCGTTATTTAGCGACATGTCGTTATTTAGCGACATGTCGTTATTAAGCGATGTCGTTATTTAGCGACGTCGTTATTTAGCGACATGTCGTTATTTAGCGAAGTAGTTATTTAGCGACGTCGTTATTTAGCGACATGTCGTTATTTAGCGACGTAGTTATTTAGCGACATGTCGTTACTTAGCGATGTCGTTATTTAGCGACATGTCGTTATTTAGCGACATGACGTTATTAAGCGATGTCGTTATTTAGCGACATGTCGTTATTTATTGACGTAGTTATTTAGCGACATGTCGTTATTTAGCGATATGTCGTTATTTAGCGACATGTCGTTATTTAGCGACGTAGTTATTTAGCGACA
Source organism: Coleophora flavipennella (assembly GCA_947284805.1). Taxonomy (NCBI): domain Eukaryota; kingdom Metazoa; phylum Arthropoda; class Insecta; order Lepidoptera; family Coleophoridae; genus Coleophora; species Coleophora flavipennella. The sequence continues at coordinate 4,400,735 of OX369273.1, forward strand.
TGTCGTTATTTAGCGACATGTCGTTATTTAGCGACGTAGTTATTTAGCGACATGTCGTTATTTAGCGACGTCGTTATTTAACGACATGTCGTTATTTAGCGATGTCGTTATTTAGCGACGTCGTTATTTAACGACATGTCGTTATTTAGCGATGTCGTTATTTAGCGACATGTCGTTATTTAGCGAAATGTCGTTATTTAGCGATGTCGTTATTTAGCGACATGTCGTTATTTAGCGACGTAGTTATTTAGCGACGTCGTTATTTAGCGACATGTCGTCATTTAGCGATGTCGTTATTTAGCGACAAGTTGTTATTTAGCGATGTCGTTATTTAGCGACATGTCGTTATTTAGCGACGTCGTTATTTAGCGACGTCGTTATTTAGCGACATGTCGTTATTTAGCGACATGTCGTTATTTAGCGATGTCGTTATTTAGCGTGATGTCGTTATTTAGCTACGTAGTTATTTAGCGACATGTCGTTATTTAGCGATTTCGTTATTTAGCGACATGTCGTTATTTAGCGACATGTCGTTATTTAGCAACGTCGTTATTAAGCGACGTCGTTATTTAGCGACATATCGTTAAATAGCGACATGTCGTTATTTAGCGACATGTCGTTATTTAGCGACGTAGTTATTTAGCGACATGTCGTTATTTAGCGACCTCGTTATTTAGCGACCTCGTTATTTAGCGACGTAGTTATTAAGCGACGTAGTTATTTAGCGACGTAGTTATTTAGCGACATGTCGTTATTTAGCGACGTCGTTATTTAGCGACATGTCGTTATTTAGCGATGTCGTAATTTAGCGACATGTCGTTATTTAGCGACGTAGCTATTTAGCGACGTCGTTATTTAGCGACATGTCGTTATTTAGCGACGTAGTTATTTAGCGATATGTCGTGATTAAGCGATGTCGTTATTTAGCGACATGTCGTTATTTAGCGACGTAGTTATTTAGCGACATGTCGTTATTTAGCGACATGTCGTTATTTAGCGACGTAGTTATTTAGCGACATGTCGTTATTTAGCGACCTCGTTATTTAGCGACATGTCGTTATTTAGCGACGTAGTTATTTAGCGACGTAGTTATTTAGCGACATGTCGTTATTTAGTGACGTCGTTATTTAGCGACATGTCGTTATTTAGCGATGTCGTAATTTAGCGACATGTCGTTATTTAGCGACGTAGTTATTTAGCGACGTCGTTATTTAGCGACGTAGTTATTTAGCGACATGTCTTTATTTAGAGACATGTCGTTATTAAGCGATGTCGTTATTTAGCGACGTCGTTATTTAGCGACATGTCGTTATTTAGCGACGTCGTTATTTGGCGACATGTCGTTATTTAGCGACGTGTCGTTATTTAGCGACATGTCGTTATTTAACGACATGTCGTTATTTAGTGACATGTCGTTATTTAGCGACGTCGTTATTTAGCGACATGTCGTTATTTAGCGATGTCGTTATTTAGCGACATGTCGTTATTTAGCGACGTCGTTATTTAGCGACGTCGTTATTTAGCGACGTCGTTATTTAGCGACATGTCGTTATTTAGCGACATGTCGTTATTTAGCGAAGTCGTTATTTAGCGACATGTCGTAATTTAGCGACGTAGTTATTTAGCGACGTCGTTATTTAGCGATGTCGTTATTTAGCGACATGTCGTTATTTAGCGACGTCGTTATTTAGCGACGTCGTTATTTAGCGACATGTCGTTATTTAGCGACATGTCGTTATTTAGCGACGTAGTTATTTAGCGACGTCGTTATTTAGCGACATGTCGTTATTAAGCGATGTCGTTATTTAGCGACATGTCGTTTTTTAGCGACATGTCGTTATTTAGCGACATGTCGTTATTAAGCGATGTCGTTATTTAGCGACATGTCGTTTTTTAGCGACATGTCGTTATTAAGCGATGTCGTTATCTAGCGACATGTCGTTATTTTGCGACATGTCGTTATTTAGCGACGTCGTTATTTAGCGACATGTCGTTATTTAGCGACGTATCGTTATTTAGCGACGTAGTTATTTAGCGACGTCGTTATTTAGCGACGTCGTTATTTAGCGACATGTCGTTATTTAGCGACGTCGTTATTTAGCGACATGTCGTTATTAAGCTATGTCGTTATTTAGCTACATGTCGTTATTTAGCGACATGTCGTTATTAAGCGATGTCGTTATTTAGCGACATGTCGTTATTAAGCGACATGTCGTTATTTAGCGACATGCCGTTATTTAGCGACATGTCGTTATTTAGCGACATGTCGTTAGTAAGCGATGTCGTTATTTAGCGACATGTCGTTATTTAGCGACATGTCGTTATTAAGCGATGTCTTTATTTAGCGACGTAGTTATTTAGCGACATGTCGTTATTTAGCGATGTCGTTATTTAGCGACGTCGTTATTTAGCGACATGTCGTTATTTAGCGACATGTCGTTATTTAGCGACGTAGTTATTTAGCGACATGTCGTTATTTAGCGATGTCGTTATTTAGCGACATGTCGTTATTTAGCGACGTAGTTATTTAGCGACGTCGTTATTTAGCGACATGTCGTCATTTAGCGATGTCGTTATTTAGCGACAAGTCGTTATTTAGCGATGTCGTTATTTAGCGACATGTCGTTATTTAGCGACGTCGTTATTTAGCGACATGTCGTTATTTAGCGACATGTCGTTATTTAGCGATGTCGTTATTTAGCGTGATGTCGTTATTTAGCTACGTAGTTATTTAGCGACATGTCGTTATTTAGCGATTTCGTTATTTAGCGACATGTCGTTATTTAGCGACATGTCGTTATTTAGCGATGTCGTTATTTAGCGACATGTCGTTATTTAGCGACATGTCGTTATTTAGCGACGTCGTTATTAAGCGACATATCGTTATTTAGCGACATGTCGTTATTTAGCGACATGTCGTTATTTAGCGATGTCGTTATTTAGCGATGTCGTTATTTAGCGACATGTCGTTATTTAGCGACGTCGTTATTTAGCGACGTCGTTATTAAGCGACATATCGTTATTTAGCGATGTCGTTATTTAGCAACATGTCGTAATTTAGCGACATGTCGTTATTTAGCGACATGTCGTTCATTAGCGACGTAGTTATTTAGCGACATGTCGTTATTTAGTGACGTCGTTATTTAGCGACATGTCGTTATTAAGCGACATGTCGTTATTTAGCGACGTAGTTATTTAGCGACGTCGTTATTTAGCGACGTCGTTATTTAGCGACATGTCGTTATTTAGCGATGTTGTTATTTAGCGACATGTCGTTATTAAGCGATGTCGTTATTTAGCGACATGTCGTTATTTAGCGACATGTCGTTATTTAGCGACATGTCGTTATTTAGCGACATGTCGTTATTTAGCGACGTAGTTATTAAGCGACATGTCGTTATTTAGCGACATGTTGTTATTTAGCGACATGTCGTTATTTAGCGACGTAGTTATTTAGCGACGTCGTTATTTAGCGACATGTCGTTATTTAGCGACGTAGTTATTTAGCGACATGTCGTTATTAAGCGATGTCGTTATTTAGCGACATGTCGTTATTAAGCGATGTCGTTATTTAGCGACATGTCGTTATTAAGCGACATGTCGTTATTTAGCGACGTCGTTATTTAGCGACGTCGTTATTTAGCGACATGTCGTTATTTAGCGACATGTCGTTATTTAGCGACGTCGTTATTTAGCGACGTCGTTATTTAGCGACGTCGTTATTTAGCGACATGTCGTTATTTAGCGACATGTCGTTATTTAGCGATGTCGTTATTTAGCGACATGTCGTTATTTAGCGACGTCGGTATTTAGCGACGTCGTTATTAAGCGACATATCGTTATTTAGCGACATGTCGTTATTAAGCGATGTCGTTATTTAGCGACATGTCGTTATTTAGCGACATGTCGTTATTTAGCGACATGCCGTTATTTAGCGACATGTCGTTATTTAGCGACGTCGTTATTTAGCGACATGTCGTTATTTAGCGACGTAGTTATTTAGCGACATGTCGTTATTTAGCGATGTCATTATTTAGCGACGTCGTTATTTAGCGACGTAGTTATTTAGCGACGTCGTTATTTAGCGACGTCGTTATTTAGCGACATGTCGTTATTTAGCGACGTCGTTATTTAGCGACATGTCGTTATTAAGCGATGTCGTTATTTAGCTACATGTCGTTATTTAGCGACATGTCGTTATTAAGCGATGTCGTTATTTAGCGACATGTCGTTATTAAGCGACATGTCGTTATTTAGCGACATGCCGTTATTTAGCGACATGTCGTTATTTAGCGACATGTCGTTAGTAAGCGATGTCGTTATTTAGCGACATGTCGTTATTTAGCGACATGTCGTTATTAAGCGATGTCTTTATTTAGCGACGTAGTTATTTAGCGACATGTCGTTATTTAGCGATGTCGTTATTTAGCGACGTCGTTATTTAGCGACATGTCGTTATTTAGCGACATGTCGTTATTTAGCGACGTAGTTATTTAGCGACATGTCGTTATTTAGCGACGTCGTTATTTAGCGACATGTCGTTATTTAGCGACGTCGTTATTTAGCGACATGTCGTTATTTAGTGACGTCGTTATTTAGCGACATGTCGTTATTAAGCGATGTCGTTATTTAGCGACGTAGTTTTTTAGCGACATGTCGTTATTTAGCGACTTCGTTATTTAGCGACGTCGTTATTTAGCGACATGTCGTTATTTAGCGATGTCGTTATTTAGCGACATGTCGTTATTTAGCGACGTAGTTATTTAGCGACATGTCGTTATTTAGCGACATGTTGTTATTTAGCGACATGCCGTTATTTAGCGACATGTCGTTATTTAGCGACATGTCGTTAATTAGCGACGTAGATATTTAGCGACGTCGTTATTTAGCGACATGTCGTTATTTAGCGACATGTCGTTATTTAGCGACGTAGTTATTTAGCGACGTCGTTATTTAGCGACATGTCGTTATTTAGCGACATGTCGTTATTTAGCGACGTAGTTATTTAGCGATGTCGTTATTTAGCGACATGTCGTTATTAAGCGATGACGTTATTTAGCGACATGTCGTTATTTAGCGACATGTCGTTATTTAGCGACGTAGTTATTTAGCGACATGTCGTTATTTAGCGACGTCGTTATTTAGCGAAATGTCGTTATTTAGCGACATGTCGTTATTTAGCGACGTAGTTATTTAGCTACGTCGTTATTTAGCGATGTCGTTATTTAGCAACATGTCGTTATTAAGCGATGACGTTATTTAGCGACATGTCGTTATTTAGCGACGTCGTTATTTAGCGACGTAGTTATTTAGCGACGTCGTTATTTAGCGATGTCGTTATTTAGCGACATGTCGTTATTTAGCGACATGTCGTTATTAAGCGATGTCGTTATTTAGCGACATGTCGTTATTTAGCGACATGTCGTTATTTTGCGACATGTCGTTATTTAGCGACATGTCGTTATTTAGCGACGTAGTTATTAAGCGACATGTCGTTATTTAGCGACATGTTGTTATTTAGCGACATGTCGTTATTAAGCGATGTCGTTATTTAGCGACATGTCGTTATTTAGCGACGTAGTTATTTAGCGACATGTCGTTATTTAGCGACATGTCGTTATTTAGCAACATGTCGTTATTTAGCGACATGTCGTTCATTAGCGACGTAGTTATTTAGCGACATGTCGTTATTTAGCGACGTCGTTATTTAGCGACATGTCGTTATTTAGCGACGTAGTTATTTAGCGACATGTCGTTATTTAGCGACGTCGTTATTTAGCGACATGTCGTTATTTAGCGATGTTGTTATTAAGCGACATGTCGTTATTTAGCGACGTAGTTATTTAGCGACGTCGTTATTTAGCGACATGTCGTTATTTAGCGACGTAGTTATTTAGCGACATGTCGTTATTAAGCGATGTCGTTATTTAGCGAAATGTCGTTATTTAACGACGTCGTTATTTAGCGACGTCGTTATTAAGCGACATATCGTTATTTAGCGACATTTCGTTATTTAGCGACATGTCGTTATTTAGCGATGTCGTTATTTAGCGTCATGTCGTTATTTAGCGACATGTCGTTATTAAGCGATGTCGTTATTTAGCGACATGTCGTTATTTAGCGACATGTCGTTATTTAGCGACATGCCGTTATTTAGCGACATGTCGTTATTTAGCAACGTCGTTTTTTAGCGACATGTCGTTATTTAGCGACGTAGTTATTAAGCGACATGTCGTTATTTAGCGACATGTCGTTATTTAGCGACATGTCGTTCATTAGCGACGTAGTTATTTAGCGACATGTCGTTATTTAGCGACGACGTTATTTAGCGACATGTCGTTATTTAGCGACATGTCGTTATTTAGCGACGTAGTTATTTAGCGTCATGTCGTTATTTAGCGACATGTCGTTATTAAGCGATGTCGTTATTTAGCGACATGTCGTTATTTAGCGACATGTCGTTATTTAGCGACATGCCGTTATTTAGCGACATGTCGTTATTTAGCAACGTCGTTTTTTAGCGACATGTCGTTATTTAGCGACGTAGTTATTAAGCGACATGTCGTTATTTAGCGACATGTCGTTATTTAGCGACATGTCGTTCATTAGCGACGTAGTTATTTAGCGACATGTCGTTATTTAGCGACGACGTTATTTAGCGACATGTCGTTATTTAGCGACATGTCGTTATTTAGCGACGTAGTTATTTAGCGACATGTCGTTATTTAGCGACATGCCGTTATTTAGCGACATGTCGTTATTTAGCAACGTCGTTTTTTAGCGACATGTCGTTATTTAGCGACGTAGTTATTAAGCGACATGTCGTTATTTAGCGACATGTCGTTATTTAGCGACATGTCGTTCATTAGCGACGTAGTTATTTAGCGACATGTCGTTATTTAGCGACGACGTTATTTAGCGACATGTCGTTATTTAGCGACATGTCGTTATTTAGCGACGTAGTTATTTAGCGACATGTCGTTATTTAGCGACGTCGTTATTTAGCGACATGTCGTTCATTAGCGACGTAGTTATTTAGCGACATGTCGTTATTTAGCGATGTCGTTATTTAGCGACATGTCGTTATTTAGCGACGTCGTTATTAAGCGACATATCGTTATTTAGCGATGTCGTTATTTAGCGACATGTCGTTATTTAGCGACATGTCGTTATTAAGCGATGTCGTTATTTAGCGACATGTCGTTATTTAGCGACATGTCGTTATTTAGCGACATGCCGTTATTTAGCGACATGTCGTTATTTAGCGACGTCGTTATTTAGCGACATGTCGTTATTTAGCGACATGTCGTTATTTAGCAACATGTCGTTATTTAGCGACATGTCGTTATTTAGCGACATGTCGTTCATTAGCGACGTAGTTATTTAGCGACATGTCGTTATTTAGCGACGTCGTTATTTAGCGACATGTCGTTATTTAGCGACATGTCGTTATTTAGCGACGTAGTTATTTAGCGACATGTCGTTATTTAGCGACGTCGTTATTTAGCGACATGTCGTTATTTAGCGATGTTGTTATTTAGCGACATGTCGTTATTTAGCGACGTAGAAATTTAGCGACGTCGTTATTTAGCGACATGTCGTTATTTAGCGACGTAGTTATTTAGCGACATGTCGTTATTTAGCGACATGTCGTTATTTAGCGACATGTCGTTATTTAGCGACGTCGTTATTTAGCGACGTCGTTATTTAGCGACGTCGTTATTTAGCGACATGTCGTTATTTAGCGACATGTCGTTATTTAGCGACATGTCGTTATTTAGCGACATGTCGTTATTTAGCTACGTATTTATTAAGCGACATGTCGTTATTTAGCGACGTCGTTATTTCGCGACATGTCGTTATTTAGCGACATGTCGTTATTTAGCGACGTCGTTATTTAGCGATGTCGTTATTTAGCGACATGTCGTTATTTAGCGACATGTCGTTATTAAGCGATGTCGTTATTTAGCGACATGTCGTTATTTAGCGACATGTCGTTATTTAGCGACATGCCGTTATTTAGCGACATGTCGTTATTTAGCGACGTCGTTATTTAGCGACATGTCGTTATTTAGCGACGTAGTTATTTAGCGACATGTCGTTATTTAGCGATGTCGTTATTTAGCGACGTCGTTATTTAGCGACGTAGTTATTTAGCGACGTCGTTATTTAGCGACGTCGTTATTTAGCGACGTAGTTATTTAGCGACGTCGTTATTTAGCGACATGTCGTTATTTAGCGACGTCGTTATTTAGCGACATGTCGTTATTAAGCGATGTCGTTATTTAGCGACATGTCGTTATTTAGCGACATGTCGTTATTAAGCGATGTCGTTATTTAGCGACATGTCGTTATTAAGCGACATGTCGTTATTTAGCGACATGCCGTTATTTAGCGACATGTCGTTATTTAGCGACATGTCGTTATTAAGCGATGTCGTTATTTAGCGACATGTCGTTATTTAGCGACATGTCGTTATTTAGCGATGTCGTTATTTAGCGACGTCGTTATTTAGCGACATGTCGTTATTTAGCGACATGTCGTTATTTAGCGACATGTCGTTATTTAGCGACGTAGTTATTTAGCGACATGTCGTTATTTAGCGACGTCGTTATTTAGCGACATGTCGTTATTTAGCGACGTCGTTATTTAGCGACGTCGTTATTTAGCGACATGTCGTTATTTAGCGACGTCGTTATTTAGCGACATGTCGTTATTTAGCGACATGTCGTTATTTAGCGACGTCGTTATTTAGCGACATGTCGTTATTTAGCGATGTCGTTATTTAGCGACATGTCGTTATTTAGCGACGTCGTTATTTAGCGACGTCGTTATTTAGCGACGTCGTTATTTAGCGATGTCGTTATTTAGCAACATGTCGTTATTTAGCGATGTCGTTATTTAGCGACATGTCGTTATTTAGCTACGTAGTTATTTAGCGACATGTCGTTATTTAGCGACATGTCGTTATTTAGCGACGTAGTTATTTAGCGACATGTTATTTAGCGACATGTCGTTATTTAGCGACATGTCGTTATTTAGCGACGTCATTATTTAGCGACATGTCGTTATTTAGCGATGTCGTTATTTAGCGACGTCGTTATTTAGCGACGTCGTTATTTAGCGATGTCGTTATTTAGCGACATGTCGTTATTTAGCTACGTATTTATTTAGCGACATGTCGTTATTTAGCGACGTCGTTATTTCGCGACATGTCGTTATTTAGCGACGTCGTTATTTAGCGACATATCGTTATTTATCGACATGTCGTTATTTAGCGACATGTCGTTATTTAGCGACGTAGTTATTTAGCGACATGTCGTTATTTAGCGACGTCGTTATTTAGCGACATGTCGTTATTTAGCGACATTCCGTTATTTAGCGACGTAGTTATTTAGCGACATGTCGTTATTTAGCGACGTAGTTATTTAGCGACATGTCGTTATTTAGCGATGTCGTTATTTAGCGACATGTCGTTATTTAGCGATGTCGTTATTTAGCGACATGTCGTTATTTAGCGACGTCGTTATTTAGCGACGTCGTTATTTAGCGACATGTCGTTATTTAGCGACGTCGTTATTTAGCGACATGTCGTTATTAAGCGATGTCGTTATTTAGCGACATGTCGTTATTAAGCGATGTCGTTATTTAGCGACATGCCGTTATTAAGCGACATGTCGTTATTTAGCGACGTCGTTATTTAGCGACATGTCGTTATTTAGCGACGTAGTTATTTAGCGACATGTCGTTATTTAGCGACATGTCGTTATTTTGCGACGTAGTTATTTAGCGACATGTCGTTATTTAGCGATGTCGTTATTTAGCGACGTTGTTATTTAGCGACATGTCGTTATTTAGCGACATGTCGTTATTTAGCGACATGTCGTTATTTAGCGACGTAGTTATTTAGCGACGTCGTTATTTAGCGACATGTCGTTATTTAGCGATGTCGTTATTTAGCGACGTCGTTATTTAGCGACATGTCGTTTTTTAGCGACATGTCGTTATTTAGCGACATGTCGTTTTTTAGCGATTCCTGTATCACTAAGGCCCTTTTTCTACAAACTCTCTGATATCTCTGGAGTAAATTGACACAAAAAAAATTCAATTTAAAGCATTCTTTTTTAACTTCCCGCTAAGAAAATTGAAAATTTTCTAAAATCGGGAAGTTATTGGTTTCACCCCATTTTGCGAAAATCAAGTTTTCATCAGATCTCGACGTTTTGAGGTCCTAGGAAGCTTCCCTGACCATCCCTGCGATGGTGTCACTATGTCTGTGTTGTGTGTGTGTGTGTGTGTGTGTGTGTGTGTGTGTGTGTGTGTGTACGTATGTAAACCTCTTATAACTTTGAAACGGTTTGACCGAATCGAGCTCACCAAACGGCATTCCAAAGAGTTTCGCCAAACTTATATTTCCTGAAAGTTTGGGTCGATTTGGACCGGTAGATTTTAAGAAATTTCAAAAAAACTGCAAAAAAATCAATTTTTAAGAGTGGTTTTTTTTTCAAATTATGCTGAAATGCCTCGACCGATCGATTCCAAAATCTAATCAGCTTTTGACACTAAAAAAACACGTCGATTGCCGCAAACCGGGTCAGAATTGGTCGATTTGCTTTCAAGAAATCGATGACGAAAGAAATCGCAAAAATCGGTTTTTTTGAAATATTTCTGAAACGGCTTGACCGATCAATTACATGAACTAATTAGTTGTTGACCTTGTAAAAACACGTCGATTGCCGCAAAGCGGGTCAAAATCGGTTGATTTGCTTGCGAGAAACCGTTGACGAAATAAATCGCAATAAGCGATTTTTTTTTAAATTATCCCAAAATAATCGATCTGATCGATTAGTAGCTTCAATTTTTTTATGAGATTCGAAAAACAACAAAAATTGCCGCAAACCGGATGAGAATCGGTCGATTCATTCATAAGTTATGGCAGTTTCAAAATTCAATAAATAGTGTTTTATTCAACTTTTATCTAACTTTTGAGCTCGAAGAGCTCAAAAGCACATATTAACTGTTTTTTGAGCTCGAAGAGCTCAAAAATCGTGTGATCATTGAAATTTTGAGTGTGGAGAGTTAGCGGGAAGTTACAGGGATGGTCTTTAGGGTGATCCGTTTTCCACATATTTTTTTTTCAACTCCCTAAAAAAAGTGAAAAATTTTCAATAAAATTTTTTAAATAGAAAAAACTAATATTTACTTAATCATTAGTTCTAATCATTTAGATAAATCATTGAAATAAAATATCCAATTTTTTATATTTCAATTTTTCAATTTTTTCTATTTTTCAATCAAGAAAGTCTGATTTTTACTTTTTTGAAAATAAAAATTCCAAAAAATTTTTTTGTAAGTTGAAATTTTTTTTGATATCAGATTGATTATATATTCATTCAGTTAAGAGAAAAAAATTGGAAAATATCAATTCTTTCTAAAGTTACAGCCATTTGTTTATCGGCGCGCGAGCAAAACCGCGCGTTTTTACGTTTTCAACGCTTCAATTGTTCATAACTCAAAGACTATTTGTCTTACAGACTTCCGTTTAGTCTCATTTTCTTCATTATAAAATTCTAAACATATTTACATAAATTTATGTCGATAACTTCTCTATAGTTTCCGAGATATTTCATTTTACAACTAATTTTTTTATAAAAAAATTTTTGGCACGAAAAAATGTTTTGTGTACTTTGTTATTTTGCTCTTGATATTTTCAAAGATATTTTTTTTTTCAAAATTGGTTCTGGTATAAGAGAATGCTGAACAAACTGCTTTTTTCCGGCCAGTCCTGCCAGACTATGATTAAACAAAGTGATTTAAAGGTGCTAAAAATGAATTGAGATGATTAAATTTTCAACATTTCAAATCATGTCAAATACTGCTCCGTATGGAAGCTAAATCATTTGTAATCATATTGTTTATTCAGAGAAATTTTACGATAGTTCTGTTGGAAACTATACTGAAACGACTAGTATTAATTGCATTATTTGGTTAAGAAAATTTGTATATAGTCTACAATCAACGCTCCCTGTGTTTGACTCGCGCGTGCAGGACCATTCCCTGTACTTTACTCATCCTCGTCCATATGAGCTGTGTAAAATTGTCAAAGACAGTCAAAGGATGTGGTCAAGTAAAGGAAGTCAACGGTAAAAATTCCAATCTAGAAAGTATGGTCCACCACTACGATTCTATTTGATAAAAATTACAATAGGTGAATTGTCAAGGTTCCCCGAAATTTTTTTCCGTGTATGTGGGTTCATTCTAGATTGCATTGACCCTCATGTCAGAATTTTCATCAAATTTTGTTATAATATCTATTAAATAGTCGAGTAAGGCTCAAAAATAACACTGGTTAAAAAATTTATATATTTTTTTAATACATACATATATAAATTTTTTAACCAGTGTTATTTTTGAGCCTTAATCGACTATTTAATAGATATTATAACAAAATTTGATGAAAATTCTGACATGAGGGTCAATGCAATCTAGAATATATATATGTATATATGCATGTTGCCGCGATAGCTCTTTAAGTTCTCAACGGATCCTAATGAAATTTGGTACATATATTCCTCAGACGATTACCTTAAATGAGTTCAAAGATGAGCGAAATCGGTCTGATTGTTTAGAAATTATAGCCATTTAAATTTTTTGAAAAATAGTGAAAATTACATTTTTTATTCATTTTTTGCTGAATAACTTTTGATTGAGAAAACATAGGTTATTTCCAAAGAATTTATCTTAAAGCTGATAAAATTCTCTTTAATTTGACTTATAAAACAGTTACTAAATGATGATTTTCAGGGATTTCGTTGGGCTTTTTTTTGTAAATAAGTAATATATATACAATGTGTAATTATAATAGACTTCACGGTGACTTGATCATAGGTCTAATTCTAATAGACTTCACGGTGACTTGATCATAGGTCTCGAACCGATTCATTGGAATATTTTATAAAACTAATAATAATAAAAATATTAATACTGAAAAAATTCAATTTATGTGTAACTTATAAAATAATCGTCCAAATTTTTATTATTAATCAATTTTTAATCAAGTCACTATAAGTTCTCTTACACATTATGTAAATATTACTCGTTAATGAAAAACTGACTGGCAATAAAATTCTAATTAATGTTAATAATTTAATTTCAAATTTATTATACATACTAATTATTTTATCTAGGTTTGAAATATATGATTTAATATAATGTTATAGAAATATACCTTCCATATCGGGCGAGGCCGAATGGCATTCTTATTTTTTTTTTAATCCACTAGAACGCCCAGCAAAATTATTTAAGTTATGTCGATTAATCTAACAAAACTTTTGCAAAGTATTATTATTGAATGTAAGCACTGGGAATCATCGTCGAAGATCAGATTTACGATATCGGAAAAAGAAATCCGACATTCAGTTGAAAAATATCTGGCAGTCTAATTGAGACCGGGCTGAAATTTTTGCGAACCACTAGAACTCCTAGCTAAATTATTTAAATTATATCATTTGATTAAATACACAATTTTTGCGAATGATAATAATTCGTAGTAAGCACTAGAAAACTTTGATATCGGAAACTAGATTTCCGATACCAGAAAAGGAAATCCGACATTCAGTTGGAAAACATCTAGCAGTCTAATTTAGACCGGGCTGAAATTTTTGCGAACCACTAGAACTCGTTGCTAAATTATGTAAATTATATCATTTGATTTAATACACAATTTTTGCGAGTGATAATAATTCGTGATAAGCACTAGAAAACTTTGATATCGGAAACTAGATTTCCGATATCGGAAAAGGAAATCCGACATTCAGTTGGAAAACATCTGTCAGTCTAATTGAGACTGGTCTGAAATTTTTGCGAACCACTAGAACTCGGTGCTAAATTATGTAAATTATATCATTTGATTTAATTCACAATTTTTGCGAGTGATAATAATTCGTGGTAAGTACTAGAAAACTTTGATATCGGAAACTAGATTTCCGATATCGGAAAAGAAAATCCGACATTCAGTTGAAAAACATCTGTCAGTCTAATTGAGACCGGTCTGAAATTTTTGCGAACCACTAGAACTCGTTGCTAAATTATGTAAATTATATCATTTGATTTAATCCACAATTTTTGCGAGTGATAATAATTCGTGGTAAGCACTAGAAAACTTGGATATCGGAAACTAGATTTCCGATATCGGAAAAGGAAATCCGACATTCAGTTGGAAAACATCTGTCAGACTAATTGAGACCGGTCTGAAATTTTTGCGAACCACTAGAACTCGTTGCTAAATTATTTAAATTATATCAATATTGAGTTAACGTATTATAAAAATTGAGTTAACAACTGAGTTAACGTATATATGTACGGTAAAGCTTTTAAGCCAAAAATATTCATTGGCTTGCCCGGAACGAGTCCCAAAAACCATTTTCTGTTCGGTAGATTATACCGATTTTTCGATAGAGGCAACCGAAAAATATCGGTAGCTTCTGCCGAAAAATAACCGGTGACCTCTACAGATTATAATCGGTTTGCTCTACCAAACAATCGGTAGCCTCAACTGAAAAAAAATCGGCAACTTCTACCGATGACCAAACAGTAGACTATACCGATTATATTTTCTCGTGTAGATTTTAACATACCCCAACTGGTAGAACAAAACTTCCAGCATACAATTATGGATTAAATAATAAAAAATTAATTAAAAAACATTATTGAAAAGTACAAACACACAGTACGTTCAACTCAGTCATAATAATAGTTATTTTTAAGTCGTATACATACATATTTTAATTTTCTAATGGACGGTTTTTTTGGCGTCTTTGACTTAATAGGTGGTATAATGACAATATTTTTCGAAAATTTTGACGTGAGGAAGAATGCATTACAGTAATTTCAATGAAATCCACCCAAAAAAATTCTGATGTCGGAAATAGATTTCCGATGTCAAAAACAAAAATCCGACGGTTAGTTATTGAGACACTGCTAGTTCATTTGGGATAAGTGCCAAATTTTTGTTTGTGAAACCTTATCAAGATTATCAAAATTGTTGGAATCGATTCTATGTAAATCAGATGTAATTTTTATGAGTGATTCAAAAAACGAAAAAATACTGATGTCGGAAATGGATTTCAAATGTCGGAATCAGAAATCCGACGTCAGTTATTGAGATTCTGTTGGTCTATTCTGGATAGAGCTGAATGCTTGTCTTTAATTTATTGCAAAACCTTATCAAAATTATTAGAATCGACTATATACAAACTTATAAACGTAATTTTTATCAGTGATTCGAGGAACAAAAAAATGCTGATGTCGGAAATGGATTTTCGATGTCGGAATCAGAAATCCGATGGTTAGTCATTGAGACTCGGTTAGTCCATTCTGAATTTTTGTCTTAAATCTATTGCCAAACCTCATCAAGATTATCATAATTATTAGAATCGATTCTATTTAAATCAGACGTGATTTTTATGAGTGATTCGAAAAACGAAAAAATACTGATGTCGGAAACAGAAATCCGACAGTCAGTTCCAGCGGAAGCAAGTGAATCCTTTGGAAATTTTTATTCACTCACACTACTTATTCAATTATTGAAATTATAATATTATTGAAGTTAAGCAAATTTCTTCTTTGCCCGAGAATTAAAATTTCGATGTTTGGTTCAGACCTGTACTTATCTCTTATACGATGAATGAGTTAAAGACTGACTTACCCTCACCGGTTTTGAGGCATACCCTTACATGTGGAATAATCACTCTTCACTCCATAAAAACATAATTGAGGACTTATAAATGATTGACGATTGTGATACCATGTAAGTCTTATGGCCATCGGAATTCCTAATTCCGATATCAGAATCGTGTACATTCCGACGAATCGGACAAGTCTGCCAGGGGTACTATACCCTGCAGCAAAAAGTACCTACTTAAGGCGTGTTATGTCTGAAAAACCGTTTTAGATTGGAGGGATATAGCACAATCCTTATCTTCCCTCTGAGGCTAGGCTCACACTTGGGCCATAAAACGTGCTCTGAATTACACACTTCGGCAAAAAGCGGGTACTACGAGCTTAAGGGGCGCAAAATTATAATAAACTAGCTTATGCCTGCGGTTACTCCCGCATGTATATCGCTGGTGTGCGGCAGGCGAACCGCAAGCGGCTCGCCGTGTTTTTTTAAAATCTTTTATTACAATATAGCAGCGCATTAAATACAAAGAAATATATTTAAGATTTTATATAAAAATCAATATTTCTTTTGCCCGCATCTTCACCAGCATGGACGTTTTATTTTGAGTTCGTTCCTTCTATATTCTCTATTCGTTCCTTCTATATTCTCTATTCCGTAGCAATTTCGGAAAAATGCAGGTTTGCCCCAACGGCCATCCTTTCTACGAGCTATGTGCCCCGGTCACTGTCACCTACGTTTATCAAATCTGAGAGCTATGTCGGTTACTTTAGTTCTCTTACGGATCTCCTCGTTTCTGACAGCTTAATATTTATGTATAATTAACAAAATTAAATTAAAAAATGACAATAACACATCTCCATCATCAGCATTTTATCCGAAAGACGTCCACTGCTGGAAAAAGGCCTGCCTTAAAGATTTCCACCGTCAGCCGGTTCTGCGCTGCCCGCATCCAGTGGCTTCCGACGTCCTTCACCATATCTTTGGTCCGCCAAGTGAGAAGGCTGCCTAAGCTAGGTTTTCCGGTAGTGGTCGCCACTTAAGTAATTTACTGCCCTAACGGTCATTTGTTCTATAAGCTACGTACCCCGCCCACTACCGCGATTATGTGACCTTTGTCGTTTACCTTGATTCTGCTACGGAGCTCCTCATTTCACACGCCACATAATAACAAAGTTTTATATTCAGATTTTAGATTCTTCTTAAATTTAGGTGCACTACTCTTGTCTATGGAGTAATTGCCAATTCTTCCTGTCCTCAGCCATTGTCTTAAGGCCTTGATACGACACGACAGCAGATATTTTCCATTATTTTCGCTACGTATTTTCCCTTGTTCTATCTCATCTTCCCCCCTATTCTTTTCTTCTATGATGGTTTTCCGAAAGCTGTCATGTCGTGTTAGATATCATGACTTGTTTCCTCTTCTATTTTCAAACATCTGCAGCTGGTTTCTCTTCTCATTCATATTATTCAGTACATCTTGTTTTATTTTCTTTTCCGTCCAACTGATTCTTTCCAAATCTAGATAGGAAATATAAAAATGTTGAGGTTTATTTTACTCGTAAATCTGACAAGAATTTTTATTAAAGGCTATAAACTTTATTCCAACCCATCGTAATAAAGTCCACTATCGATGGAAAATAAAATTTACTTCTATTGTCTGTTTTATTTTGACCTATAAAAGACGAAATTCCAGGCTTCCATTGTTATTAAAAACAATATATAGTTGCAATGAAATGTTTCAATTCCAGAAAATCATTTTCCTAAAATACTTTAAAATTAACTTGAAATAGTTTTCATCGAGAAACATTAATCATTTTTATCACATTAATGTTTTTGATAGATAAATCATTACTTTTTGTGAAGTTATCTTATTTGATATTCTCTTTATTCAAGTCATGGACGTACATGTTTTTAAAAGGCTTCATTTGTAAATAATTTTTAAAACGACGTTGGTGGTACAGAACCCTCAACACAAGAGTCCGATTCGTACTTTGCCGGTTTTTAGAATTTCTCATTTGTATATGCCCAATAACCTAACCCGATGCCAAATTTCATGTTTATAAGTCGAAATTTTGTTCGAATTTTAAATTTTTAATAATAGAGTGAATCAGTCATTAAAATTGTGAATTTCGGAAGTCTCAGGAATGTTAAAAAAACATGTTTATAAAAATTGGTTTTCCAGGCGATTTAGTGGGGTCTTACTAAACTCACAAAATCACAAGTTTCCAACAGTTTAACCGCTTTCGTGGCGCATTCGCTTTACACCAGGAGGTCGCGGGTTCGATTCTAGGTGGCTTCAACTTGTAAGTCTCGGTTTGTTTGTTGGTTGGGCATTTTCTAAGCCCACCTGGCTAGCTACCACCATCTTATCTGAGTCTTGCCGCCAAACATCAGTGTTAACAACATTAATGTGTTAAATAATATAGCCAGTTCTCCATGTGTTGTGGTATCTTGGTAAGCTCGCTTCCATCTTCGGCATCATCGTCAATTACCATCAAAAGAGAATGGAGATGACGCCAAGGGCTTACAAATTGTAAATAAAAAAGAGGTTATAATATAAATGACGGGTTAGTCTTAAGTAGACTGAAATGCTTCATCGTTAAAAAAATAGTTTTTAGAGGGTAGCCAGGCCTATTATTTGGAGAAGTCTAAGATAATTATTTCTATTATTTGGAAAAGTCTAGATAATTATTTCAATTTCTAGTCCCGTAGCTATGAATTAAGTTACGACTATAGAACTTGGTACTACGCATTTAGATCTCTGTTAATGTTTTGTAAGAGCGTCGGTGGTGTAACGGCTAGGGTCGCCACCTCCTGTCCGGGAGGTCATGGTTCGTATCCTGCCACGTACCAATGTGATTTCGAATTTTGATTGCATATGTACGTTTATCCGACGCTCTTACGGTGAAAGAAAACATCGTGCGTGAGGAAACCTGCACACGCCTGCGAAGAAATTCGAAGGTTGTGTGTGAAGTCGACCCACCCGCACTGGGCCCGCTTGGTCGACTAAGGCCCGATCGCCCTAATTCAGGGTAGGCTCAAGCCCCTCGGTGGGGACATATATGAGCTGATATAATGATGATAATGTTTTGTATTGAACTTGGCTTCCTTTCAAACTTATATTTTGTTGGGATAAGATTAAGCCTAAACAGCTTCTGCGATGGAAGGAACTCTTCGAACATTGTATACATGCGATAGTAGCAGAGGCGTATTTAAGACTACGGCGCCCCGGGCACAAAAAAAAATAGCCCTTCTAAGTGACAAAAAATCGGCCAACTGCGAGTTGGAGTTGCGCGCTTAGGGTTCCCGTACTGGCACGCGATAAACATCACCTTACTGTAACCGCCTTTTTGCATGTTCGTTGTGGTTCATCACCTTTATTACCGATATTCCGACTCGCACTTGGCTAGCTTTATTTTTTTTCGGTAAACCAAACCTCCTGCCGCCCCTCACCTCTTGCCGCCCCGGGCCAAGTGCCTCCTTGGACATAGGGTAAATAAATACGCCCCTGTGATATTAGGTTCTTGATGGAAGACCGAAATAAACATTTATCTAAACACATATTATCATAAACACTATATAATGCGTTTAAAATCCGTAGGCAATGACCAGCATTATGACAACCAATTTTACTATGACAGCTGTTTCAAATTTAAACTAACAACTATACTGACATAACATCAAAGTACAGATTTTACCTACTACCACAGACAAGAAAGTTCTCATAGTAAAATTAGTTATCATAATAAAGGTCATTTCCCTATGGCTTCTGATCCCATCTTAGAGTACTTATAGTATGTATGTAGTTAAAATAATGTATGCAACTTTAGCAATTAGTTTCTTAAACACTCGTGTGGCTCATTTCCTTAAAACACGCTCATGTCAAAGTATATTAGTAGTTTATGAAACTGTTGCATAATAAGGGTTTTTAAAATACGAGTGTAAGTTAAAAAAACGAGTTTTTTTTAGCATTACACGAGTGTTTTAAGACCAAATTATGTGCAGTTTGATACACTACTTTATCTAATCTCATACATTGGGATTGAATCAACTAAAATACAAAAATCAAAGTTAAAAGTAAGAAAAAAATCCCACGAATTTTAGTGAGTACCTACAACAAAACGTGTCATAGCGCTGAATCCCAGCGCATCACCGCGCTTGCACTGAAGCGGACGGTGTCACAGACAGGTAAAAACAATTCTTTCACTGATCTCAGACATTTTTAAACAAGAATGAATATTATCCACGAAATTCAGTATTTACAACAAAATTCAATGAAAAACCAACACATCACCGCGCATCATGAGTTAAAGCGGACGCTGTCACAGACAAGTATAAATTGGAATGAAAACATTTGCATTGCTGTAAAAATGGCGCGAACCGCATGTGCGTTTCAATAAAAAAAAATTGATATGTTACTTCGTTGGTGATATTATCTCTTTGGTTTAACTTGTATAGTAATGGAACAAAAATTACATTATAACATTATTTCTCTAACAAAATAATGTTACAATGTATTTTTTTTTATTACGGTATTGTGTTTATAAAGTATGCCAATATAAACTCGTTTTGAAGTTGATAATGCGAACTTTACGATATGAGAGTAGATAAATATATTAGTACTATGCTCATGTTTTAAGACTAAAGCATAAACTAGTATTTCATGGTTTTTATTTTGCGGAATAGTGCAATTAAAATCTTATATATAGATTTATTAGTCTTTATAAAATCTATAATCCTTAAGAACAGTCTTAAATAACAGCCTTATCTCATCATTATTTAAAAAAACGCAAAACACGTTAAAAAACCGACTTCCATCGCAACAACTTAGTACATTTTTGCATTGTTATTTTTTGATTTCCATGATTGTTTTTAGTTTTAGTTTATTTCCTTATAAAGTATACATCGATTTTGATAAAAAAATTATAGGACCACACAGAAAGCACTAGCTTACAAATAAAAAAAACATCAAAATCGGTTCACCCAATCGAAAGTTCTGCGGTAACACACACATACAGTCGAATTGAGAACCTCCTCCTGTTTGTAAGTCGGTTGAAAATGGAACTCTTTGAGTTCGTGGGCAGCTCCCCCGCCGTACTTACAATAGACAACAGATCCTTGGTGACACTTTGACTTTGACTTTTCAAATTTCAAATTTATGTCTACTTAAAATAAAACTGTAACAGGCCGATATCTGTACATTATAGACATTGGGGAAAACAAATATGGGGGTCTTTATTAGAGCAACAGAAACTATAACAACATTTTTTTTAATTTTTGCCTATCTGTCTGTATGTTTGTAAGCGCATCACGCAAAAACTACTACATGGAGTAGAATGCAGTTTTCACCGATGTATTTCTAGAGGTCCAACTAAAAATATAAACTCCATTTGATCGGGTAGGGTAGTACCCTTGAGGTATCTCCTTTTCAACACAAAAAGTATCATCAAAATCGGTTCATAAACGACGAAGTTATCCTCGAACACACATAAAAAGATAATATAAACGGTCGAGTTGAGAAACCTTCTCCTTTTTTGAAGTTGGTTAAAAATTATACCAGTTTAATACCTGCACATTGTAGATAATATAAAAAAACTTATATGGGGAGTTTTTATTAGAGCAACAGAAGCAAAAACATTTTTTTTTAGAATTTTTGTCTGTCGTCGGTCTTTATGTATGTTTGTACACGCATCACGCAAAAACTACTCCCGCTATTTTAAATTTAATATTTCCCGGATCTCCGAAAAAAATAAACATATTTTCATACGATAGATAAAAGGCCGATGTCTGTACATAATAAAAGCCGAAACTCTTACGGGCTACGGATACCTTTCATTCCCAACAGTTTCCAATTTTAATTTAAACTCATGCAGTTTCCCGTGAGCGTATGTGTCGCTATGATCATCAACTAGTTGCAAGGTCGGACACTTCGATCCGCCGGCAAAGTATATATTCATCATATCAGCCGAAAATCGTCCACTGCTGGACAAAGACCTCCCCCAAGGATTTCCATTTCCTATATATTAGTACTAACATACAGTATGGACGCCCCCTGCCGCTCTTCTAGATTGCGACCTCACCCCCTCGTCACCCAGGTTGATGCAGATTGGTTACCGTTTGGTTGTCGAACGTATAGGATGTCGCCGCCATTTTGGTTGTTCCTTCGTTCGTTTTTTGAAATGTCATTTCTGGCCCGTTGTATGAAGTGTCCAGGGTGTGCCGCCGGTGGCGATCTAAGGCCGAACTGTTTCTCACACGGACAGCTATTGACAAGAATTTTTTTATGAAGGTTTTTATGAAGTTCGAAGAGATAGATAGATAGATAGATAAAACTTTATTTCACTAAAAAGGCACAATACATTTTAACAATATACAAACAAATGAATAAAACTTAGTGACAAATATTACTAGTTTATAGAAAAAAATATGAAACAGTGTCAGTGGTGCCAAGTTAGTGAAACTGGTCGAGGCTCAGCACAAATGTTGTGGGTCGCAGAGTACTCACAACGCTGTTTTTCAGCCAAAACCAAGAAAAAAGTACACGCACCCCAGTGGTCAACTATACCTACCTATAATAGTATTTTTTAATAATCTTGGTTTACGTTTCGTATTGAAATGCGTTTTTTCGTTAGATTAATAGAAAATGTTAATTCCCAGAAACACAACACAATAAAAAAAACGAAATGTGTGCTGGGACGCATAGTAGAAGAGAAACTTCAATGGACAAGGGGAGTTTGTGCAGACGAAGGGTAACCCAAGCTATTTACCTACTTTATATCTCCATCTCAACTTTTCTCTATCTACGAATACAGCCGTTGCCCTCTCTCCAAGGCCGCCGCCAGCCTTTCTCTGTCTACCCCCTCCACGTGGCCGTAATGCTTTTTCGTGACTGAAAAAATCCCAACACCCCCTCGTCTATATAGAAGTTTAACTTCAAAAACTAGTAACAAATACCTTACTTTTCTCTACAGGGTGTAACAAAATTATTGTAGGTTCCGATAATTGGGGCTCTGGTTCATCATAGTGAACAACTTTTGTTCTACAAGTTTTCTAAAATCGCAGAAAAATTTTTTGGAACTCTTCATACAAAACGATCAGCTAATTGACCAATTCTGTGCATTTTTGTACGAAGCGTCGATTTTTTTTAGAATTGACTATGGGCTTCTTGAGGAAAGTTGTTCGGTATGATGAGAAGAAGCCCCAGTTAACGGGTCGTACACCATTTCTTTACACCCAGTATACATACAAAACTAAAAAATGACTGACTGATCTATTAACGCACATATTCAAGCACTCGACCAATCGGGATACACAGAGAAATTATGACATAGGCATATATGACATGACATATCCGATCCGTTAAGAAAGAGTTTTGGGAAATTCTCACGGGAACGGCAAACAACGGTATCTGCGCGGGCGAAGCCGCGGGAAACAACTGGTGTCTATATAAAACCATTGTTAGAAAACAAATAAGGGTACTTTGGCATGAAAACAATATAATAAGAGAAGTTACACATTAAAATTATTGTATTTGTCATAAATGCCTTTGACAAGAGTAGGGCAGTTCACACGGACAGCACTCGGTCACGAGTACAACCCAAGAGTCAGCTTTTGCTCCCTTCGACCATATTAAAGGCAAAAGGAACGACCCAGCTCCTGAACTGATGGTTTCTAATTTCTGGTTTTTATATAGCAGTTCAGTATAAACCTAATATGCCTGTGAGAAGTAACGAATGTCGTGCGACCGACCGTATAGCGGCTATACTATAGCCTAACTGCTCGACACCTAACGTTATGAAGTGATAATTTGTGAAAACTTCGGCAAGTTGGTGTCACTTTTCGCGAAAACGCATGATTAACGACTGAAATTGGAAGTTAATTTCCGAAAATTTGATGAAACAACTGTTACCCTATCGCGAAAGTTTCCACAACAATTATTTACTCCAAATCATTATTGCCCGTGTTATTTCGAGTAAGTAAATTTTTTGATGAAATTACTATAAAATATTTCTTTTTTAAAGAAAACAACTTTCGCATTCTATTTTCGCTAAACGTCTTATTTTGTGTTCCTGTCTTTTGTTCCATATGTTAAAATCCTCCTCTTCAAGCTATAGCAAGATGGAATAAAACTAGGGGCTTATCAATTGTAAATAAAAAATAAAACCTTTTGTACACTTAGTATATATACAATCCCTCAGTTTATATCCTACCATTTTGAGGAAAAAGCAAGGAATGTCTCTTAAAATAACTTAAATCCACATGGCATGTAAACGCTCGTTTCTTGTTGGTCGGTTAACTCAGCTATTTTTAAAATTCTTTTCAAATATTTAAGGGCTCCTTATACCGCAAATACTGTTTTTAAAATCAATATGAATCACTCAAAATTCGACGTAAAATTCTGAAAAAAATATATGTTTTAGTTGAGGATCTTACAGAGTACAATTCACTTACAGTTACTCAATCAGATGAACTTCGCTCGATAAAAAAAAATCAAAGTTGCCTCTTTTTAAAATTTATTTTCAATACTGTGCCTAAAATAATAAATTTATTGACCTAATTTTTAAACCAATCTTTAGATAAATCATTTTTCTAGAACAAATCGCTGCGTTGGATGTTGTAGTGTAGTGAAGTACTACCAACTACTGAAATCAAAGGCTTTCTCATAGTCCACAAACCATCCACGAACGCTAAGCATAGTTTTTAAGCATTTTTGAAGAAAAGCACGACCACACTTCTGTGCCATGCCTTAGGCGTTTGTCCCTCGAGTATAACGAAATTAAATACCTTCTGAAGATCTTTAAGTACCGGTGTGCCAACTGCTTTCAGAAGTTTAGTCGTAATTCCATCATCATCCGGTGCTTTATTGTTCTTAAGCTGTTTGAGAGCCATTCTAATCTCGTACAAGATGACTTCCGGGATATCTTCGGTATAGTGTCGGGTTAGTCTGGTTCTTGGATTTTTAGCCAGATCGCTGACAGGCGGACGTGTGGTCGTGTACAATTGTCCGTAGAACTTCTCAACTTCTTCCAGCAACTCAATCTTAGACGATATGATCCTGCCATCCTCAGAATTCAGCTTGGTCAGTTGGCTTTGTCCAACAGACATATATCTCGCGAACACTTTTGAGCTTTTGTTGTTCTCATCATCATCAACATTATGCGTCTGTAACAGACAATTTAGTCAGTGACTCGGATACAATGTTTTTGGTGACTCTACAATCCAATGCGACACCGGCACATTCTACCGCAGGACTGACAGGGGAAGTTTCCGATAGATGGATTAGAGACAGCTTGATGTGTCCTGTGCCTCCGTTCGGATAAAAGTTAAACCGGGCCGCATTACACAACTTGGGACCATTACCCACATACTTGCGCCACACGTTTTTATCCTCCGCGAGCTTTTCCCAGCCCTGGTAGTCGATTTCATTGAGATGTCACGTCTGGCACAGTCTTTGAAGCGCAACAATGACCTCCCACTCTTTGCTTTGGCGTGCTTAACTGTACTCAACATAACGCGTCGTGGCAATCGAGCGGACTCCATTCGATTCACATGCCCCAACCATCGTAAACGTCGCTGTTTCAGCATGGCTGTGAGGCTGGGCAGCTGGAACGCTCTCGTTTGTAACTCTGTCTTCCCATGATATGACTAGGATGTTTCGTAAGCAGCGCATGTGGAAATTGTTAAGCCGGCGGTCCTGTTTTGCGTACGACATCCAGGTTTCAGCACTTTACTATAGTATACTGAGAACGCAAACTTGATAAACACCCATTTTTTCGTTTTCACCGTCAGGTGTTTAATGTCCCATATTATTGTACGTAGCTTACCGAACGTGGTCGCAGTTTCGCCGATACAGATTTCGATCTCCGCATCGAGCGAAAGGTTGTTCGATACGGTCGAACCAAGTTAGCAAAACCTGTCATCAGCATCCATAGATGTGTCATCCAGCAATATAGCTGGCGGGTTCTCACATCCTTGGACGAGTACTACGGTCTTCTTGGAGTTTGTGGACATAGAGAACAGAGCACAGGCGTGAGCGAATTCGTTTATAATACACTGAAGCTCGCTGGAAGTAATCGCAGTAAATGTCGCATCATCAGCGAACAGAAGACTGTCAACGAAAAGATCTTCACGGTTTTTTTTAGATTTGAGGAGGGAGATGTTATGAATGTTGTTTTCAATAGCCTCTTTAATACAATTTGTATTATACAGGACGATAAGTCAGGGACTTAGAGATCTGCCTGTTTAGTTATCGATACTGAGAAGCGTCTTCAGAGCACTGCAAAACCAATCTGCGTCTTTCTTCAATACAACATATTTACCTTAAGGGCAGTTTTACAGGCTGTTTAAATTTGGGGGCAGTGCCTTAAGAAAACGCAAAATATTCCTTGTCCATCTGAATGAGGTTGGTATAAAGAAGAAGAAACTTGGGTGCCACTGTGCATCCAAATTCCTATGGCTGCTCAAGCATACCTAGAATTAATAACATAGACATCGGTGGGTGACATCTTGCAGTTCCAGATGCAATTGTTTCAAACGCCAGCTCAAATAATGGAGGTAGATATATATAATTATGGAGGTAGTTGTAAATAAAACGTTTATAAACGTTCTATTACTGTCTTTATTTATAACAATATTACCTGACTTCGTTCATAAATTGAAGATGATTAAAGATCACACTAATATTATAAAGGCCAAAGTTAGTGAGTGTGTTTGTTACTTATTCACGCTCAAGTAGCTTGAACAATTTTGATAAAATTTAGTATGAAGGTAGCTGACACACTGTATTAACACATAGGCTTCTTCTTAACCGTTACACCGCGGGGCGCAGCTAGTATAATATTAAGTGGATCTTCTATGGTCTTTTTGCCGTCCCCTACTCTGCGCTGACGAATGTCGATGTACTTTCATTATTTTATTTTGCATTGAAAATAGACAAATTTATATTTACTGTTATTTTTTATAATCTGCATTAAATGGGATTTCGGATAGTATTTTTTATAAACCAAGTTTAATGCGAAAATATAAAACTATACGGGTTTGTTTGCATTGTGTCACTACTAAAAGTTTATTTTTTTAAGGATTGCGTCATATTTTGCAACGGAACCCTAAAAAACTTGTATGGAGAATGAATTGGTCATCATCTAGTTACCTGATAACGACACAAAACTTGACTGAAAGGTCCAAACTAATCCGCCAGAATTTTTTCTGAGCCCCGGGAGCTCTGTATTTTGAGCCCCCACCCATTTATGTCAATTTTGATACTGCCAAGTAGGTAAATGAAAAGTCATAGGGCACCGTTAACCTAGAACCATAAAATTTGGCAAGAAGCAAGGTATCACAGCTCAAGTAAAGAAAATTGTAAATATTTAGCTAGGTATATCACAAAAAAAATCCGATTATAAACTTACAATTTTGCAGTTAAGAATTGACTGTGACGTACATCGATGTATGGGAGATCATTTTTTGAACGGCTTGAAAGATTTTTACTTATGAGGTATCGTTAAATTCATCTTGATCACGTGAGTGACTTAGGACACATTTTTACCCGACTGTCTTAAAAGAGAGGTAAAGTTTTTACGCAGTCGGGTTTTTAATTTAACCAATGAATTAACTAAAGATATTATACACATAGATACTAATCAAATCTTAAATGTCAATCGCACTTATCCCTATTAAATTTCTTTTACGCAAATACTTGGAACTATTCCACCTTTTTCTGACCTTTCGACTTCGATTGATCCTTCTTATTGAATACTGACCGAAGATATTCAGATAAGACGAGAAAATATTCCCAAAATGTTACTCCACACATGATATAAATTACCTTTTTAAGGTTCCGAAAGGGTAAAAACGGGACTCTATTACTAAGATTTCGCTGTCCGTCCGTCCGTCTGTCTGTCTGTGCGTCTGTCACCAGGCTGTATTTCATGAAACTGTGATGATGTATTTCTGTTGCCGCTATAACAACAAATACTAGAAGTTAGAAAAAGTGAAAGAAGGTATTTCCATACAAAAAACGTGTTCTTTTTTTATAAATATGAAGAAACTAGCGCCATCTAGTACCTATGATGGTACGGAACCCTATGTGTGCGGTTCTGACTTACAATTGGCCGGTTTTCTATAATGTAGTCGTCGGCTAGGTCTGTTAGGTGCAGTTAAAAAGTATTAAGGCCTTAAGATGGGTCAAATGACAATATTCAATTAAAATTATTGAAAGATTGTGTAAAGCTATCACTATAGAAAAAATATATAATATATATAAAAGTAGTAAAAAATCGATTTAATTGAATACAATTTAAAAATATTACCACTTTTGACGTAAAAAAAATACTGTGGACCCTGTTTATTCAACATTAACTTTTTGTTTCGAGAAATTTTGCACTAATTGCAAAATTTCTCGAAAACAAAAAGTTAATGTTGAATGAAACCAACACACAAAAATCGGTACTTTAAGACCTTTCATTTTAATTCAACACATTTTATTTAAACTAATTTGAAAGTGAAGAAAAGTTATAAAAACATGTAAAAATCGAGAGTTGGGCGTTCGGTTTCAACGTAACAGCCGCGTTGAAGCCCGCATTGATTTGAACTTGGTACGTTCGATATTATTTTAACACGTATCAACCTGCTCGGATTGAGTCATCTTAAAGCCTGAACAAATAGACTAAGCTTCGCCCGCGTTAGTATAGTTTTTATGACTGCCATTGTGGGTGTGCGGTGCGTGAGTCACGAGCGGTTCTTATGATTATCTTTAAGTGAATGGGGTGTGCAAGCCGCAAGTGGATGGTAAGCAACCATTTGGAAAAATAAGGAAATAAAATATTTTAGATAAATTTATGTACCTATATAACCGTCCGTCACACCTAATTTTCTCCGAATCTACTGGACAAAAAGAGTTGGAATTCAGTACTTAACTACATAAATAAACGAGTCTCAAATTTGTGGGTTATTTTGGGAAGACAAAAAAAATATAATGCATCATTGACGTATCGAAAGAAAAGTCTTGTTTCAAGAAATACGATTTTTTTAATATAAAATATGTTAAGGAAAATATAGGAATACACCGCGTGGCAGGCCTGCCTACGCTATGTTTTCTGGTGCGCGGTTGCCACTCGAGAAATTCACTAACCAAAAAATTTCGTAGCCAAAGATGCAGAATCTTTTTTAAGACTTTTAAAAGGAGAATTATAAAAGAGATTGGTTGTAACTCCGTGAGGTTAGTACATAACGCTAGCTGATTAGATTCTTTTTGTGAAGAAAGGAGAATAAATATGAATGAAGCACATAGGTTACAGGAAGGAATAGGTCATCTTTTCCTAGGAGGTTTTAATGCTTACATTAATATTGTTTCAAGACTTATTGTAATCTATTTAATGGTAATATTAAAAAAAACTTACGCATGCGTACGTGGAGCGTACTAGGAGGTTTTAATGCTTACATTAATATTGTTCCAAGCCTTATTGTAATCTATTTATGGTAATATTAAAAAAAAACGTACGCATGCGTACGTGTGCCTAGCTAAAATAAATATGGCGCAATTTCCGTAAACTGAATTGTGTTGTTTTGAATACAAACAAAATTATGAATATACGTGTAATGTATGTATAAGAAAAAACAAAGTGAGATTACTCTCCGGACATTCAAAATGAGCCAAAAGTAGCGTAAAATTAACTTTGGTTGCCGACACTTTGATAGCCATGTATGTATTTTATTTTTCTGTCACGGTCGTTTTTTATTTTAACAGTTTTCTTACAACTGTATTAAAAAATGTTGTATGATACATGGGTGTAAAAGAAAATAAAAAACTCGTGACGATAGTAAACCCTAGACTGCGTGTCGGGCTCACAAATGTCACTCGTTTTTCACCTTTTTAATACCCTTGTATCATAAATAACTATGTATTTCCATACTATTCCTTCATACCACCTACAAAAATAAATTTGATTTAAAAAAATATACATTTATTTATTTAATAGCCGTCCGCCCGCAGCTACGTCCGCGTTTTTTCCAATTTCCCGTGGTAATAAGACGTTTTCCCGGGGTATGTCCTATTCCAGGACCTGACCTATATGTGTGCCAAGTTGAATCCCGATCCGTCCAGTGGTTAAAGCGTGAACGAGTAACAAACATCCATACATACAAACTTTCACATTTATAATATTACTAGCTTTTGACCGCGGCTCCACCCGCGTGGACATCGTTGTTATGACTGTGCTAAAGGGTGTGCGGTGCGCGAGCCGCAAGCGGCTCGCGAGCGTGGACATGAATTTTCTCCAGATCCATCGGGAACTATGTTAGGATATGCTTATTAGTAAATCATGTCATTTCCCACGCTCTCAACCATTTCTGTGCAAAAAATCACACAATCCATTGTTCCGTTGCGATGTTAAAGAAATTAACCAAAAAAAGAGTATATTTTCAGTTTCCTCAGGAATTGCATCGGGCTACGCTATTTTCACGGGTTAAAAAGTAGCCTATGTCGTTCCTCGTGTCACAGGCTACCTGCATGCCAAATTTCATTAAGATTTGTCAAGGCGTTGAAGCGTGAAAAGGTAACAAACAAACACATTTTCACATTTCTAATATTAGTAAGGATAGTAAGATTTCATATACTACAAAACTCTACGCTTAGTACTCATATTTAAAAGAAAAAGTTTATTCTAGTTTTGTATGCAAATTCAAGCAGAGCGAACAGAGAAAGAGCTCTACTGCATCTTGAACGTTAAAATTTCAAGACGCGAGACGTTTGAACCAAGTTTGTGCTACTGTCTGTCACAGTGTCACTGCCACGGATCAGATAAATAAAATTGGATTGGAAATGTGCGCTGGACAGGCGCGCCACAAGTATGATTAGACAACCATACTTAATCGAAGCAACCGTTCATACTTTTTATTTGCGTTTGGTTGTGTGTAACGTAAAGACTCTCGAAATGGTGTGAGACACAATTGCAGCCCTGTGTTCTAAGTGTGTTTTATTTATTAGTGCGCGCAATTCGTGTATGTATTATTATTGCTTGTGTAGTGGAGTTGATAGGTGAGAGACAGGCGGCGACGCTGGTTTTCAAACAAAAGTGTGACTATTGCCAATCCAACCTTATTTATCTTATCCGTGGTCACTGCATTAGGTCCATAAGAAGCATAAATTTTATTCGCGGCTTGTGTTGCATTTTAACCTATTTAAGTAAAATTTCAAAATGTAGCGAATATGTAGGTATTTATTCGTTACTTTCACAATTAAAAAACGGCGCGAAATATTTTATTTTATTTTCTACTAGATTTTTCCCGCGGCTTCGCCCGCGTGGACATCGTTTTTTATGATTGCCTATGATGGTGAGTGGTGCGCGATTCGCAAGCGGCTCGCAAGCGTGGTAATAAGTTTTCTCCGGATCCCTATACCAGATCGGGCTATTGCAGTCTATGACACTCCTTAACCATCTGTGCAAAAAATCACAAAAATCCAATGTTCCGTTGCGATTTTATGGAAATCAGCCAAAAAAGAGTATTTTTTTCATTTCCCTCAGGAACTGCATCGGACTATGCTATTTCACGGGATAAAAGAAAACCTATATCCTTCCCTAAGACACAGGCTACCTGCATGCGAAATTTCATCAAGATTAGTCAAGGTGTTAAAGCGTGAAAAGGTACCAAACAAACAAACAAATAAACAAACAAACACATTTTCACATTTACAATATTAGTAAGGAAGGATAAAAATTTCAATGTTCACCTTTTTAATTTTGTTATTACCAGCCAGGTACAAATAAGACAAGCGAGATTTGATTACAAAATGTGTAATTACAAAATACGAAGAAACTTTTTCCCCGACAAAATGTGTAATTACAAAATACGAAGAAATTTTTTCCCCGACAAAATGTGTAATTACAAAATACGAAGAAACTTTTTCCCCTACAAAATGTGTAATTACAAAATACGAAGAAACTTTTTCCCCTACAAAATGTGTAATTACAAAATACGAAGAAACTTTTTCCCCTACAAAATGTGTAATTACAAAATACGAAGAAATTTTTTCCCCGACAAAATGTGTAATTACAAAATACGAAGAAACTTTTTCCCCTACAAAATGTGTAATTACAAAATACGAAGAAACTTTTTCCCCTACAAAATGTGTAATTACAAAATACGAAGAAACTTTTTCCCCGACTTATACTCTTCTTTGCGCGTGGTCCGACTTCGGCCACTTTTTAGGGTTCCATACCTTAAAAGGGAAAAACAGAACCTTTATAGGATCACCTAGGGCTTATCAATTGTCAATAATAAAAATAATGTCATCATCATCATCATTATATCAGCCAAAAATCGTCCACTGCTGGACAAAGGCCTCCCCCAAGGATTTCCACGACGACTGGTCCTGCGCTGCCCGCATCCATCGGCTTCCCACGATCTTCACCAGGTCGTCGGTCCACCGCGTGAGGCCTGCCTACGCTACGTTTTCCGGTACTGCCCACTGCCACTTCAGTTTTGCGATTCTGTGAGCTATGTCGGTTACTTTAGTTCTCCTGCGGATCTCCTCGTTTCTGATTCTATCACGCAGAGAAACTCCGAGCATAGCACGCTCCATTGCCCTTTGGGTGACCTTGAGCCTTTCTATGAGGCCCATAGTAAGCGACTAAGCGACCATGTCTCAGTTCCGTAAGTCATCACTGGCAACACACACTGGTCAAAGACCTTAGTCTTGAGACACTGCGGTATTTGGTACGTGAAGATATTGCGAAGCTTCCCGAACCCTGCCCAGCCAACTTGGATTCGTCGATTGATCTCTTTCTTGAAGTTGGACCTGCCTAGCTGGACTGTTTGTCCCAGGTATACATATTCGTCAACAACTTCCAGTGTAGAGTTTTCAACCTTTAGAGGGGTGGGTGCGACACGGACATTTAACATTACTTTCGTCTTGTCCATGTTAATTTTAAGAACCACTTGTTGAGAGACTTTACTGAGGCCATCGAGCATTGTGCTTAGGTCTTCCATAGTCTCAGCCATGACCACGATATCGTCAGCGAATCGGAGGTGGGATATGTGCTCGCCGTTGATATTGATGCTGAGTCCACCCCAGTCCAGAAGCTTAAAAACATCTTCCAGGGCGGCGGTGAGCAGTTTCGGAGATATAACGTCTCCCTGTCTCACCCCTCGCTGCAACTGGATAAGTTTCGAGTTCTGGTCCTGGAGGCGAACCGACATGGTGGCGTTTTCATACAGACACTTCAACACCTCGATGTATCGATGTTCAATTTGGCACCGCTGGAGAGACTGTAGCACAGCCCAGGTTTCGACTGAATCAAAGGCCTTCTCATAGTCCACAAAGGCCAAGCATAGTGGCTGATTGTACTCTTCGGTCTTCTGTATAATCTGCCGCAGCGTATGTATGTGGTCTATGGTACTTAAGCCTTTTCGGAAACCGGCTTGTTCGGGAGGCTGGAAGTCGTCAAACCTGCGTGCGAGACGATTCGTAATGACTCTCGAAAACAGCTTGCAGACATGGCTCAGAAGTGAGATGGGTCTGTAGTTCTTCAGCAGGGTGTTGTCACCTTTTTTGAAGAAAAGCACGACCACACTTCTGTGCCATGCTTTAGGAGTTTGTTCCTCGAGTATAATAGAATAAAACAACTTCTTAAGAGCTTTTAGTACCGGTGATCCACCTGCTTTCAGAAGTGCAGCCGTAATTCCATCATCACCTGGGGCCTTGTTGTTCTTGAGCTGTTTGAGAAAAATAATATAAAATCGCTTATCTGTCTGTCCGTGTGTCACAGTCAATTTTCTCCGAAACTTCTGGACCGATTGAGTTAAAATTTTGTACACTTATGTAAATGTGACCCTACGACATGAATATGTACCGTAAATAAATGAATTTTCAACATAAAATAAGAAAATTTTAAAACAGTTTTGCAAACTGTATATCATGTGACATATCAAATG
Source organism: Coleophora flavipennella (assembly GCA_947284805.1). Lineage (NCBI taxonomy): Eukaryota > Metazoa > Arthropoda > Insecta > Lepidoptera > Coleophoridae > Coleophora > Coleophora flavipennella. Next base: position 4,434,348 of record OX369273.1, read on the forward strand.
AAAGGGCTTGTTGTGAGAATGTCAAATATAGTTTTTTATAATGTTAAAATAAACAGTTTTTTCTAATCCCATTTGGTAATTTGCTTAAATAAATAACCTAAAATCATATCACAAAAGTATTTATTCCTGTATGTCGATTTACAATGATCATTTCAAAACGAGACAACTGCACTACAATACAAACTTTTTAAATATTTTTTATGGCTTTGGCTTCAAAAATTAAGTTTATAGAATTTTGGAGTACAAGTGTTGTTTGATTAGTTTTGATCCCCTGTTTAATAATCCGACTGCCCAAAAATAGGGGTAATATTTTAAGCAGTTATGGTATTAATTTTTAAATTAAATGTTATGATTTTAGAGATGAAACGTGTAATGATATTTTTAATTAAATTGTTTTTACGCCATATTATGATTTTAGAGATGAAACATGTAATTTTTTTTAAATTAAATTGTTTTACGCCATGTTATTATTTTAGAGATAAACGTGTAATAACATTTTTAATAAAAAAAATTTTACGCCATATTATGATTTTAGAGATGAATCGTGTAGTAATATTTTAAATTAAATTGTTTTTACCCCATGTTATGATTTTAGACATAAACGTGTAATACAATTTTTAATTCAATTGTTTTTACGCCATGTTTTGATTTTCAAGATTAAACGTGTAATAATATTTTTAATTAAATTGTTTTTACGCCATGTTATGATTTTAGAGATTAAACGTGTAATAATATTTTTAATTAAATTGTTTTTACGCCATGTTATGATTTTAGAGATGAAACGTGTAATAATATTTTATCGTATGGGTACCAGTTTAATCTTCAAAGTCATCACGTGACATCAAAACAGTTTAATTCCACATATTTTTTTTTAAATTTACAATTGGTAAACCCTTGACAACATCTCACCTGGTGGTAAGTGACGATGTTGCCGAAGATGGAAGCGGGCTTACCAAGATTCCCCAACGCAATGGGGATCTGGCTATCTTATCTTCATGCCGGAACACACCAATGATATCAACACTGATATTTGGCGGCAAGACTTAGATAACATGGTGGTAGCTAGCCAGGCGGGCTTAGTAAATGCCCTACCACCAACCAAACGAAGTCTTACAATTAACCCCGCCGGGAATCGAAACCGCGACCTCCTGTGTAAAGCCAGTGAACTTTGCCTCTGAGCTACAGAGGCGGTTTTAAACGGGTAGTGTCACCCTTTACTTAAGGTCTCGTCCTTGGCCCGTTCTCACACCAGTAACGCAAGTAAGTAAGTACCTTCACTAGTACGCTCTCGCCTGTAGCTCTCACGGGACCGCCTACTCCTCTATCCGTGTGACTGGTACCTTATACTCAAACAATATGCTACGGTACACAGGACGAAACGAAAGCGACTGTCACGCGGCATGCAACACACAGACGAAAAAATTTGAGACGATGTAATAAAAGTTTCACTTAAATTAAGAACCTGACTGCGCTAGAATATTACCTCTTTTTTTAAACAGTCGGGTAGAATGTATCCTAAATGTCAGTCAGGGGATCAAAACAAATCGCTAAAGTAAAGTACCTAAAGTACATAGAAGTAACATACATGTCATAATGCCTCTTTTCTGTAGCCAATTTCATTAAAATCCATTTTATCACATTTGTTTTGAATCGGATTCGTTTCTTATGTAGAAAGACAACCGTAACGAAAAAGGAAATCTCTTGAAAGCAGCCTAAGAGTATGAGGTGAGAACGGATTTCGAGAATCCAATTTATCGCGCGGGTGAAATGAGATAAGAGCGTAGGTATCACCGCAAACATTGTTGTTGTACGTTTATTTGAAGTTTTTATGAACCTTCCAAAACATTGGCTAATGGGAAAAGATGTTAACAGTATTGACGTTTTTTATGTTAATTAAACAGCTTTGTAATATAAAAAGAATATCAATACCGACATAAATCATTACATTTTCGATTGGAAATATAAAAATACTGTATGAAAATTAATCAGTCCTAAAAATAATATCACACCAATTACAATACCTAAAACGTCTAAAATAAAATGTCCAAAACACCTAAAATTAAATATCTAAAATACCTAAAATAAAACAATACTTATAATACTTTAAATGAATCACCTAAAACACTTAAAATAACCCGTCCCTCGTCATTGAAAAATGGGAAAACATAGTCATTCACTTGGAAAATAAAAAAAATAAAAAAAATTCCTAGATAACGTAGGTTTTTAATTATTTTAGCTCCTAGAAACATATTAGATCGGGGAAAAAGTTTATTCGTATTTTGTATGCAAATTCAAACAGGGTGAACAAAACGAGCTGCATCTTGAACGTTCAGATGACCAAACTAGAAACATTTGAACCAGGTTAGTGATACTGACTGATACTGCATTAGGTCAATAAACAGCACAAATTTTATTCGCGGCCTGTGTTGCATTTTTACCTTTTTTAACATAAAATTTCAAAATGTAGCGAATTTCTGGTCACTTTCACTCATTTTCATAGACAGTTAAGCAATTTTAATGGCGAGAAATTTATTTTTTTAATAAAATTTCGACAGATCACTTATTGAATTTTATTATAACCAGCCAGGTACAAATAATACAAGCAATGAGATTTGATTACAAATTTATAGTCACAAAATACGAAGAAACTTTTTCCCCAACCTATTATTTCAGGCATGAAAGCAAATCAAACAAACTGATGCTTTCTATTTAACAAATATCAGAAGTTAGGGCTATGTTTATTTCAATCACTCCATCATATCAACTCATACAGTCATGTCCCAACCGAGGGACTCGAGTCTACCCTGAATTAGGGCGATCGGGCCTTAGTCGACCACGCGGGCCCATTGCTGTTCGGGCGACTTCACATATAACCTTCGAGTTTCTTCACAGGCGTGTGCAGGTTTCCTCATGATGTTTTTCATTCACCGTAAGAGCGTCGGATAAACGTACATATAAGATCGCAATTCGAAAACACATTGGTTCGTGGCGGATTCAAACCACGTCCTCCCAGACAGCAGGTAGCGGTCCTATCCGTTACGCCACCGATTGATATCAATTACTTGTATATTTATGTAACTTTCCCTAAATATAAAATAAAGCAAATTCCCGTAGGTTCGTTTACTATCTGTATAGTATCAACAAAGATGCCAACCAATTATGAATTTAAAAAAAATCCTTTTTGCCAACAACTCGAGCAAAGTTAGCGTGTATATCTACAACTGGGAATTGGCGGTATAGTTTGCACTTGCATTTTTAAAACCAGCTCGGAGTAAACATGTTAAATTGTTACAGATACTGCCACCGGAAACAGAGTGGGCATACTGTCCCGTTTTTCGTTTTGTTCATGGCGTTGCGTGTTTTATCTGACACATTTTTATTTGGTGATACCATACAGGGTGGAATAAACCATAGGTTACGGGGAATTTGATATATTTTATCATTAGGGAAAGTTCCCTAAATATAAAATATAGCAAAGTTTAGTCAAACGAAAATTTCTGTTATTTTGACCAGTAAACTGAACTAAAAACTGCATTCAAATGCTTTTTTTAAATCGCTTGCCTTTCGAACCGACAGAAGTGAAAAATAATGAAATTGAAGATAGGGAATTTCTCTCAAATGCGACTTCGTATTATTTTCAAAAATAAGTAAAACTGTTATTTAGATTTTTGGAAAATCGCTTGGCTTGAAAAAACCAGAAAAAACTGGCTAAATTGGAAAACAATAAATACGTGTTAAATCGCGTCCAAAAAAATGGTCATCCTTTAATTTGTGACACAAAGATTGTTAGAAGATATTGACATCTGACCGACGCTTTCGATTGGTTTCATAAACAATGTTTTCTTTCATATTTAGCCCTTCTCTGAATGCATTAAGAGCGTCGGTGGCGTAACGGCTAGGGCCGCCGCCTCCTGTCCCGGAGGTCATGGTTCGAAGCGTGCCACGTATCAATGTGATTTCGATTTAAATTTCATATTTACGTTTATCCGATAAAAGAGAAATTGCGCCGGTGGCGGAAGGGCAAGGGCCGCTACCTCCTATCCTGGAGGTCGTGGTTTGAGTCCTGCCACGTACCAATGTGTTTTCTAATTGCGATCTCATATCAGGTGAGATGATGCCAAGGGTTTACCAATTGTGAATAAAAAAAAAGATACGTAAAAAGTAAGTAGGTACATACCAAATTATAATTCTTATATTTAATAGGCTCCATATTATAGCGTCGATGGCGTAACGGCTAGGGCCGCTACCTCCTGTCCAGGAGGTTGTGGTTCGAATCCTGAAACGTACCAATGCCTTTTCAAATTTCAATTTCATATGAACGTTTATCCGACACTCTTACGGTGAAGGAAAAACATCGTGAGGAAACCTGCACACTCGAAGGTTTTGTGTGTAGTCGACCAATCCGCACTGGGCCAACGTGGTCGACTAAGGCCCGATCGCCCTAATTCAGGGTAGGATCGAGTCACTCGGTGGAGACAAATATGAGCTGATATGATGATGAATGCATTAAAAAAATTAATTAAATTTCGCTTGAAAAAAATCAGACACTTAAATTATATTATTTTTCACATTTCACCGGTTCGATGCGTAGGTAAGGCAAGCAATATTTAAAAAATGCGGGTGTTATTATTTTTTTAACACCAACTTATACAAGGTGCAACAAAATTGGTGTAATTCCCGTTAACTGTGGCTTCTACTAATTATACTGAAAAATTTTCCCAAAGGAACCCAATATTCTAAGTTTTTTTTTAAATCGGTCTCTCAGCTGATCGATTTGTATAAAGAGTTAATTTTTTTGCGATTTCAGCAAACTTGTCATTGTATAGTTATGTAGGTATTAAAGTACTTGAGTGACTCGGTGGCTCAGTGGTTAGTGCTCTTGACTACTGATCCGAGGGTTGTGGGTTCGATGCCCAACCAGGACAAACATTTGTGTGATGAGCAGCTGTGTCTGGGTGTTAAATGTCTATTTAAGTATGTATTTAAACTTCTATAAGTATGTATATCAGTCTCTGGTTCTCATAACACAGGGAATCCTACTTTGGGGCCAGATGACCATGTGTGATTTGTCCCAGAATATTTATTTTATTTATTTATATTTCATTATGGAAAAACAGCATTAGCCGGGTCAGCTAGTAATAAATAAAAGCTTGTAAAAAATGATCCACTTCAAGCACAAACTTTATTTTGATGTCTTTGGGATGCCATCATCAGATTCTGGTTTCCTTATCACGCTACTATCCTTGGGATATTTCCTTCCCAACAAAAAAATAATCATCAAAATCGGTTCATAAACGACGAAGTTATCCGCGAATACACATAAAAATATATATATATATACGAGTACGGTCGCATTGAGAAACCTCCTCCTTTTTTGAAATCGGTTAAAAAGACATTTTTATTCCAATAAAATTAGGAACATCTACTTAATTTTTAAATAAATGTGAAATCAAAAAAGATAGAACTTTTTCAGAGCTTTTCAAGGATTGGTACCTACCTCAACTTTAAATCTAACAGATCCTAAACTTGTCGCTCTGTGTGGCTCTATGCAAAGTGTTTATAACAAGAACAAACAGATAAGTTTTACTCCAAAATTCATAAACATCATCCATTATTTAAATGACTCTGTCTTACAAACAAGCTAAACCAGCCTAATTCAACGACTACTGCCAAACTATAATCTGTAAAACTATATAGTAGTTATTGTTATGCAAGGCTCAAAGTTGTTAATTGATGCAAGTTACGTCTATTTAACAGTTTGACTGCCAATGTATTCACAACCTTCTTTAACAGATGTCCGTTGTGAACTGACTTACGAAAAAAAAACTAGTTGCCGATCACGCGCCGAGGCGTGATGGGCACCCAGCTCCCGACCTAGCGTCACGCCTTTCGGTGGAATGGACTGGCTTAAGGAAAAAACAAGTTGACGATCACTTGCCGAGGCGTGATGGGTACCCCGCTCCCGATCTCGTGTCACGCCTTTCGGCGGAATGGGCGCTCAAACGGTTAATCTTGAGCGTAGCGTAGCGAGGTTTCCAAAGGTACGAGACGCAAAATAACTTTGTTGCCGAGCGTAACACACAATTGTTCACCTCACTGCAACAAAGAGGAAAATTTTCAGATGTAAGATAAACAGCTTAATATTTATTTGGTTCTAATTTTAAAAACTCTTTTCTTCACACCTGTTCGGAAAACGACATTTTGGTTTCTTAATAAGTGAAGACAAAATTCTACTATGTTCCCTAGGGGGTTTCGGTTCCTCTCTTCTAATTGGTCCGCGTTCTAGCTGGAGTTTGAGCTATCTCTCTTCTAATTGGTTTGTGTTCGTGCTCCTGTTTTCTCATGACAAAATGTGTGTAACTTCACTCTCATACTTTTAGGTTAGAACATTTCTGAATAAGTTTCATGTGTTTACGATGCCAGAATCATCATCATCATCATATAAGCCGAAAGACGTCCACTGCTGGACAAAGGCCTTCCCCAAGGATTTCCATGACGACCAGTCCTGCTCTGCCCGCATTCAGCGGCTTCCCGCGACTTTCACCTGGTATTCGGTCCACCGTGTGGGAGGCCTGCCTACGCTACGTCTTCCGGCGCACGGTTGCCACTCGAGTACTTTACTGCCCCAACGGACATGTGTTCTACGAGCTATACGCCCTGCCCACTGCTACTTATGTTTAGCGATTCTGTGAGATATGATTCGATCGCGTAGGGAATTTCCGAGCATAGCTCTCTCCATCGCCCTTTGGGTAACCTTGAGCCTTATTATTAGGCCCATAGTAAGCGACCGTGTCTCAGATCCGTATGTCATCACTGGCAACACACACTGGTCCCAAGACCTTATTTATATAATCGTATGGCGATTTGTCGATCAGGTAATAGGGATGACGAATGCTAGCCATCTGAGTTACTTTTTATTCATATGTCATAAATGAAATTTTGTTCTAAAAATGTTTGAAATACCTTGGTGTGACGTCATAGTTTTGCAGCGTCATTTATGTACTCATATTGTGATTTTGGTGATTTAAAAATCGAAGACTTGATTGAAAACAAAACGAGTAAGGTTTTTGGAAGTTCAAGTAGGAGGGCAATTTAGTGACCAAGAGTTGATAATTTATTTATGACTAGCTGTTTCCCGCGGTTTCACCCGCGTGGACAACGTTTCTATGACTTTTCGAGGGTGCGCAGTGCGCGAGCCGCAAGCGGCTCGCGAGCGTGGTAAAAAGTAGTCTATATCTGAATCCAGGTCCTATTCTGTCTACCTACCAAATTTCAGCCAAATCCGTTCAGTAGTTTTTGCGGGAAAGCGTAACAGACAGACAGAGTTACTTTCACATTTATAATATTAGTAGGGATGCTGTCGTCACCCCTATTCTCAAATGTCAATGAACAGGCCATACAGCCATGTATATGCGTCAGACCTATTAATCTTAGACAAAAACCATACAGTTGAATTAATAACTTTGTTTTTGAAGACGGTTTAAAAGACCTTTAATCTAGAGAGAGAGAGCATTATGATTCTTGGATGTGATTATCAAACCGCAACGAGGCTCTCAATAAAAATTGATCGGCTATTCCGCTATCCGTTTGGGGATATTTTGCGGGTACTTTTAAATTTAATGATCCCTCAGCTCTGTCCCATTTCCGACTCTTTGTGCCAGTCACGACCCGGCTCTTTGGCAATACTCTTGAGATACGTTTACGGTCACTCTGTTTGTAAGGGAAATAACCTTTTAAAATGTATGTATATGTCATCGGGATATTGTGAAAACCGCGATATTACAATCTCAGTAGTTAGATTATGGTAGAATGGTAAATTGTGAATCGGATCACAATTTCACGGCCTATTCTTGTACCTTCGAATAAAACCGATGATTTCTTCTGCTGCGAAGTATTCTGCTACCCGGGGTGGGGTTGGGGGGAAGCGAGGCTCTTTGACTGTTAAATCAATCAAACCTGACCGAACCTAACATCATTTATTTAGTGCTTTTCACTTCGCTTAGTGTTAATGTAATGTTACTAGTGTGTTTACAATGTCACTAGTGAAATTGTAAACAATATGTCAAATGTACATGTAATTTGTACAGTTCGCAATCTCGCGAAATAAATCCCGTTAGATTATAATCTAACGAGATTTACAATCTTACGGTGACATTTATATTTCATGTGAGCTTTCATCGTGGCCGCATTAAGCTCTTAATGGTGAAATGAAATCCCAAGAAAACCTTAATGAGAAAGGGAGCCAAATTCGATACAAAACAAATCACAGAGATCTAAATGTGGACGTAGCAATATCTAAAGTGGTTTCTTAAATCATAGCTACGGGACTTCAAAATTAATGTTTATTTCAGACTTTTTCAAGTAATAGATAATGCATGCAGTTGCTTAAAAGATTTTTTTTATGTTTTTTTTCTATAAGCGACTAAAAACTAAATACTGTTGTACATTCTCAATTATTTAAAGTCTGAAATAAATATTTCAGTTGGAAGTCCCGTAGCTATGATTTAAAAAAAAAAACACTCTGGAAGTGCCGATAGAAATGAAACGAAACCCGCCTTGTAACTTGCACACCAATTGTTATCAAGCGACTTCCAAAAAGGAGGAGGTTCTCATTTCGTCTGTATGTTTTTTTTTTTATGTTTGTTACCTCAGAACTTTTGACTGGGTGAACCGATTTTTATGATTCTTTTTTTATTTGAAAGCTAGTTTTTATTCTTTTATAATCGTATCGTATTAGACTAGACCTGACCACGCTTAGGCTTAGTTAAAAAACAAAGGGACAAAAAAACATTATTATTGTTACATTAAATAACATTAATTACATAAATCAGCTTTACAACCGATTTCTGCCACTTCATGAAAAGGCAAGAGCGTGGCGTAGTTAAAGCTCACTATTTCACTATAAGGCCAATCCCCACATTCCGCCCGATGTTATTAAGGAACAACTGCCGTAACCAATTCACAAAAAAATATACTCACCATCATCTATAATAGCTGTTGTTGCATTCACCCCTGTGTAACCCAGAGCCCACGCCACCTCAACATTTAGGTCTACCGTAACGTATCGTATCGTATCGTATCGTATAGTATAGTATCGTATCATATCGTTTAATAAAGGTAAGAAAAGTTTTAAAAATTTCGGTAACAGGTAACGGTAAGATGTCTCGAGTTCAATGGTTTTTTTTCTATCACAAATACAGTTTTATACGTTTGGGTTCTGGTGCCCAACACGCCTAAAGAAGTTTTTACTTCAAAAAAACACTTAAGAACTTGGTACCTACCCATTCAGATCTCTGTAAATTTTTGGAGTTTACTCCTTTAGAATTGATTATTAAAAAGAACCCGATGTGAAATATACATGAGGAGTGAATTCGAGTGTCGATCGGTAACTTGTTACCAAAAGTGACACTAACTTTTAGTGTCAAGAGGTTTTTTCAGTTACGAAGGCTAAAACACATGGCCATGCCGCCTAATGCGAGGCCGTGAGACTTGCACCGCGTATAGCTAAGTACGGAGCAATCCATGCTAGTCCTAATACCAGAGGACGAAAAAAAAATTGGTTCAACTCCTAACGCGAGTCGGAGCTGACACAAAAACTTTTTTTTATCGGTCTTGGCTTCCTTTTACATTTATGGTTTTCTTGGGGTATTATAAATTTTTGTAAATTAATAATATTTCATTTCTCTCTTTATTTAACTAATAAATATAAAAAAGATTAATAAAATATTTAAGTAATTATCCTTACTAATATTATAAATTTGAAAATGTGTTTGTTTGTTTGTTACCTTTTCAACCTTCAACACCTTCATCAATCTTGATGAAATTTGGTATGCAGGTAGCCTGTGTCACGGGGAAGGTCAAAGGGTAATTTTTATCACGTGAAAATAGCATAGTCCGATGCCGTTATTAAGGAAACTAAAAAAATACTCTTATTTTGGCTAACTTTTTAAAATCGCATCGGAACAATGGATTTTGTGATTTTTTGCACAGATGGTTAAGGAGTGTCATAGATTGCTAATCATTATAACCCAATCTGGGATAGAGATCTGGAGAAAACTCATTTATACGCTCGCGAGCCGCTTCCGGCTCGCGCACCACTCACTCTCAAAGGCAGCCATATATAAATAGTGTGCACACGGGCGAAGCCGCCGGAAAAAGCTTGCATAGTATAGTTTTAGAACACTTTATTTATAACACAACGGAACGAAAACGTGTTACGGAAAATAATCATTAATACGCCCAAAAACCTTCGTCCCAAATTTCAAAGTTATAACTCACCTGGAATTGGTCTACATATTGTGATGAGAAGTGGTGTTACGGAACCCTAATTTCGCGAGTACAACTCGCACTTGGCTGGTTTTTCTCTTTCCTTTGTATACATTTAACAACCTATCTAAATTTTAATATTATGTTTTTTTAAACTATACCTAATAGCTTACAAATTTTTAAGTCACCTGGAAGTGGTCTATAAATTTGATGAATGGTAGTGGTAAGGAACCCTAAATTCACAGGTCCAACTCGCACTTGGCCAGTTTTTTTAATTTGTTTCTTTGTAAATGTCTAATAACTTATCTTAATTGTTAAATTTTAAGTTTATAAGGTTACCAATAAGTGGTCTTTATATTTTGATGAGGTGTGGTGAAATGGAACCCTTGGTGCACGAGTACTACTCTCTCTTGGCCATTTTCAGATATTTTTTTTGTATACATTCAGTAAGGTACCTCGATGACAAAGTATCTAAATCACCTGGCAGTGATCTGTCATTTTGATGAGTGAGTGACTGAGTCAAACATAATTTTCGAAAAACTCAAAAACTTTGAGATACAAGCTTTTAATATTGCATTGTCACGCGATATAGATATTCATGCAAAATTTCAGCTCAATCGGAAACCGGGAAGTGGGTCAAATTTTACTTGCAAGATTCCACCCGAACAAACATACATACATTGCAAGTTAAATGAAAGCTAGTAAAATATTGATTTTCGAACGTCAATTTCTCGAAAATGGTAAAATATAATTATAAAAATTGGGATTCTCATAATTTTTGGAGTTTACTTCTCTTGAATAATTCATATATAGAACCCTATAGAAAAATATATTAGGAGTAAAATCAAGTGATAATCGGTAACGCTTGAACAAAAGTGATACTAAATTTTAGTATCATTAAGTTTTTACAGTCACGAAGGTTAAGGAAACATGGTCATGCCGCCTAATTCGAGGCCGGTTACCGAGCTTCGCGTAGGCCGAAGATTTGTGTGTCATTCCCGTTGATGTCTTTTGTTTGTAATTTGAATAAGTATCATTGTAATAGTTGTTTGGAGAGGTGTGGTGGTACAGAACCCTCAGAGCGCAAGTCCGACTCGCACTTGGCCTGTTTCTTAAGAGTGGATTAAGTAAGTAACTTTTATAGTATGAAAAGTTTATAAAACAAAATAAAATAAAACTAGTGTGCTTCAGACCACACGACTAAAGTAAAACTTAATCACCGTTCGCGTAACGCATTAACCAGCTTACTCCCCAACTCAAGCGTGCCGTTCGCCTCGCCCGATCACATTTTTCGTAACGCTAGAAATCACCGTTCGCTTAACGCATCCACCAGCTCACTCCCCAAGTCAAGCGTGCGTAAAGAAGTTTTACTTCAAAAACTGCTACGCCTACCTAATCCTACTCGTATTTTTGTGACTCTTGTTAAAGTTTATATATTTATCATTGTCGCGACGAAACCATTATGTGGTAGATAATGTTAGTTTTATAGACAAAGTTTTTGTTTGTGCTAGTGGACTCAATGACCTGGGCTTAAAAGACAATTTAGGAGGTCGTAAATAGTACCTAGTGACAATAAAAATAACAAAAAAAAAATTGTCTTCATTTTTACTTTCAAGAGATTGACCGCAGCGATTCACCGCCTCCGTGGCGTAATGGTTAGTCCATTCACTTCACACCAGAAGGTCGCGGGTTCGATTCCCGGCTGGTTCAACTTTGTAAGACTCGGTTTGGTTGGTGGTAGGGCATTTTCATAGCCCGCCTCTGGCTAGCTACCACCATCTTATTAAGTCTAGCCGCTAAACATCAGTGTTAACATCATTGATGTGTCCCAGCTTGAAGATAAAATAGTCAGATCTCCATTGCGTTGGGGAATCACCCCGCTTCCATCTTCCACGTCATCGTCCCTTAAAAAAGAACTAATTTTACCCAAAAAGTGTTCTATCACTAGTATCGTCACATCAGCTTATATATACGTCCCCACTGAGGGGACCTACCCTGAATTAGGGCGATCGGGCCTTAGTCGACCACGCGTGCCCAGTGCGGGTTGGACGACTTCACACACAACCTTCGAGTTTCTTCGCAGGCGTGAGCAGGTTTTCTCACGATGTTTTCCTTCACCGTAAGAGCGTCGGATAAACGTTTATATGAGAAATCACATTCGAAAACACATTGGTACGTGGCAGGATCGAACCACGACCTCCCGGACAGGAGGTAACGGCCCTTGCCATTACGCCACCGACGCTCTACATCCATGTTGGGTATACTTCTGTTGGCTTACACAAATCAAAAAATTAACATTATACGCTTTTATTTCATAAAGAAAATCGCAAACAAAAAAAAATCGTTTGGGGGGCCTGTCTTTAACGAATTTTTCCGGAAAATTAAAACTGCCACTTGATACAACATGAATAATAGTTACTACTTACAAAGTTTAATCAAAATTAGTGGAGCCATTTTCAAAATTTTTGTGTATGGAAACTACCCTTAAATAGCGATCCAGTTAGAAGCTATTCAAGTCTCAATATATCAGCCGAAAAATGTCCACAGCTGGACAAAGGACTCCCCCAAAGATTTCCACGACGACCGGTACTGCGCTGCCCACATCCATCGGCTTCCCGCGATCTTCACCAGGTGGGAGGCCTGCCTACGCTACGTTTCCGGTGCACTTTCGCCACTCGAGAACTTTACTACCCCAACAGCCATCTGTTCTACGAGCTATGTGCCCTGCCCACTGCCACTTCAGTTTAGCGATTCTGTGAGCTATGTCATGTCTATTCATCGATAAATTATGTTTAAACTCTAAATCTCAAAATTTGAAGACAATAGGACCATTGATTTAGCTTCTCGAGAAATTACATGTTAGCAAACATGTTTTTTTGTAGAGATACAGAACAGAGAAATACAGAAAAAGCGTCGGTGGCTCAACCGGTAACGACTCGTTCCTTCTAACCAGAGGTACCGGGTTCAAATCTGTGCGGCTAAATGTACCAATGAGTTTTTCAAAACTTACGTACCTACATAAGGTCTAACAAAATTAGCTGAAACTATTTTAACTGGTGCTTCTACCCATGAAACTAAATATCTTTCCCCATGGAACCCATAGTCAAATCGCAAAAAAATTGACTCTCCCATACTAACTCGATCAGCTGATCAGTCAACTTAGTACTGAAAGTTCAATTATTTTTTTTGAGACGACTATGGGTTTCATGGGGATTGTTCAGTTTCATGGGTAGAAGCGCCAGTTAAAATAGTTTCTGCTAATTCTGTTAAACCTTATATATATACTTACCGACGGTTGTGTGTGAAGTCGATTAACTCGCACTGGGCCTGCGTGGTCGAATAAGGACTAATCGCCCTGATTCAGGGTAGGCTCGAGCCCCTCGGTGGAGACGTATATGAGCTGATATGATGACAGAACACATTTTAGGTAAAAATATAAAATGCTTTTTCACGACAACATTAACGACTTTCTTTTCTCCCTCCGTGGGCTCAGTTGCTTGAAACTTTGAAAGTAAAAAAATATTTGCCGAAATCGCCCGTTTTCCAGTCGTCACGTTTTTCTTAGAGGCTAAACCAATGAACCGATTGACATAAAATTTTTGAAGTTCAAACTTCTTTAGGTGCTTTGGGCTTTTTTTGAGATGAAAAAAAAAAACATTGAACTCGCGACACCGTCACCGACACCTTACTAGGAACACTCGCAAGGTAAAAACTTTGTCAACCTAGTCGTTCGCCAGCGGAAGGTTTTTTTTATTCACAATGGTAAGCCCTTGGCATCATCTTACTTGATAGTAAGTGACGATGATGCCGAAGATGGAAGCGGGCTTACCGCGATTCCCCAACGCAATGGAGAACTGGCTATCTTATCTTCAAGCCGGAACACATCAATGTTAGTAACACTGATGTTTGGCGGCTTAGACTTATATAAGATGGTGGTAGCTAGCCAGGCCCTACCACCAACCAAACCGAGTTTTCAAGTTGACCCCACCGGGAATCGAACCCGCGACCTCCTGGGGTGAAGCGAATGGATTATCCATTACGCTACGGAGGCGGTCAAAACTTATTGTAAACTGTAAAAAGTTTTGACTTCTGTTGGCACTCACGGAATGGTTAGTTTTTTTTTTAGACTTTTGATATACTTTGTCAATGCGTTCTGGGCAGCTTCTGGCTTGGTTGCCATTTAACACGATGACTCTGTAACTGAAAATTAGGCATTGACCACTCACATGCAACTTTTCTTGATAAACATATCTTATATATAAAATTCTCGTGTCACAATGTTCGTTCCCGTACCCCTCCGAAACGGCTTGACCGATTCTCATGATATTTTGTGAGCATATTGAGTGGGTCTGAAATCGGCCAACATCTATTTTTATTTTTTTTATTTTTTTATGGTAGGGTAGTGTAGGGTAGGGTAGGGTAGGGTAGGGCAGGGTTGGGTAGTGTAGTGTAGGGTTGTGTAGTGTAGTGTATGTAGGGTAGGGTAGGGTAGTGTAGGGTAGGGTAGTGTAGGGTAGGGTAGGGTAGTGTAGTGTAGGGTAGGGTAGTGTAGTGTAGGGTAGGGTAGGGTAGGGCAGTGTAATGTAATGTAAGGCGGTACGTAGTTCGCCGGGACAGCTAGTTAGAATATAATATTTACATTAACACATTATGACAAGTAAAACATTGTCTTAAAATTCCCCCTTCCAGTTTTTCCATTTTCCCGCAGTGCCCCATACATGGATCATGCACGTATGAGTTCTTAAATTAATGCTATATACTCGTATAAGTGGTGCACGCACGTTTGAGTTATTCTGATAAGAAGTTCATACAAATTTGTAACCGACACGAGTCTCTCACAGGTGAGGTGTTAGTGTAAAATAATTGACGAGATTTATTTAGTTTTATTTTTGTCATTTATGATAGTTACTATATGGCAACATTTTACAAAATATTCTTCCGATACCCATATGTTTTTGTTTACAACTTCAAAACCCACACGTGTTAGGCAATTAGAATGCTTTAACTCATACGTACGAGTTTCGACAAGCATATAACCATAGTGAAAGGAAACTATTAGAGGTTATAAAAAAATAATACGCATACTAACTATAAAATAAAAACATAGAGGCATAGGTACAGCGTTTTTTAAATTATTTTTGAAAAAAAATTATTATTATTGCTCAAGTTTTGGAGGAAGAAATAGGGGACTTTTAAATGCTGTTTTGGTCAATTTTAGTGCCTATTTTTGGTCTGCGCTACAGTTTTACCTTTCTTCCTGTATACGGAGAGGTTTGTGGGAGGGAGACAGCAACCTTTTATTCAAATACCTATTTTTTAGACCGCGTTTCCTTTTAATGCATATACATGCTTTATGACTATATAAGGTGTAACAAAATTCATATCAGCTCATATACGTCCCCACCGAGGGGCTCGAGCCTACCCTGAATCAGGGCGATTATGCCTTAGTCGACCACGCGGGCCCAGTGGGGTTGGTCGACTTCACACACAACCTTCGAGTTTCTTCGCAGGCGTATGCAGGTTTCCTCACGATGTTTTCCTTCAACGTTAAAGCAATCGGTAAGTATATGCACGTAAGTATTTGAAAAACTCATTGGTACATTGGCCGTCCAGATTTGAACCCGGTACCTCTGGTTAGAAGAACCGAGTCGTTACCGGTTGAGCCACCGACGCTTTTACTTTTGTAACAAAATTACCTGAAGCTATTTTAACTGGTGCTTCTACCCATGAAACTGAACAACTTAAAAATCAAAAAAACGAATTGGAATCAATTAAATAGTTTATGAGAAGCCCTTAAGTCCAACTCTCCTAGCTGCTGTAGCATCCACTGGTGGTCTACAGTTGTAAAATATATCTAGAAAGTTGCTATAAAATACCTTTATAAAAAAAAACTGCATCACAATCGGCTGAATAGTTTATGGAGCAGCCCTCAAGCGCCAACCATCCTGGTTGCTGTAGAGCTCCCTGGTATAAAAAATCGCTATAAAACATTTCCAAGAACCTTATCTGAAACGATGTCTTTTTTAATTTAAAAAACCTACAATTTAATCGGTCAGACATTCATACACACATACAACAACCTCTAAACTTAAACTCATGTACCACCTCCGTTGCGTGGGTAAATAGCGATAAGGAGATAAATATTTATTTTATTTTAGTAATACCTTAACTTCAATTTGTGCTCCTATGTGTACTTTAATGGACTAGATTATCTCTAAAGGGTTTTAATACATATTGGTAAATATCTACACTAATTCCACATAAAAGAAATAAAACTGCGTTTATAATTTGTCAGCGACCGGTTTCGAACACCATCTTCAGGCAGACTATTTATTTACTCAATGTTTGGGTACATTAGAAAGAAATTTTGGAATTACCAGGTAATCACAATGTCTATATGTGTAATTACCAGGTAATCACAATGTCTATATGTGTAATTACCAGGTAATCACAATGTCTATATGTGTAATATATATAAGGCTCCACCAAGAACCTAAATTCAAAAGTATCAACTATCTAAATGGGTTAATTTACTTGTCATGCTATTGATGATAGTAATTCAAACAAGTTTTATATTACAACTAAATATTGTGATGAACGCCTTCACCTTTGATTAGATTTGATGTAAAATGAAGTTACCGACATTTTTTTTGTATATACTCTCTGTTGACTATTAATTATTGACATAGTATTATTTATAATTAAATAATAATAATAATAACTAACATAGGCTAAGTCTTATTAACAAGTTCTGGATCGTTGTTGTCTGAAAAATAAATGATAATAATAATAACCGCCTCCGTGGCGTAATGGTTAGTCCATTCGCTTCACACCAGGAGGTCGCGGGTTCGATTTCCGGCGGGGTCAACTTTGTAAGACTTATTTAGGTAAGTAGTATGGCATTTTCATAGCTAGCCTGGCTAGATACCACCATCTTACCTAAGTCTTGCCGCCAAACATCAGAGTTAACAGCATTGATGTGTTCAGGCTTGAAGATAAGATAGCCAGATCCCCATTGCGTTGGGGAATCTTGGTTAGCCCACCTCCATTTTCTGCATCATCTTCACTTACCATCAGGTGAGATGATGCTAAGGGCTTATCAATTGTTGATTGAAAAAAATACTCACACCCATGAAGAAAAAAAAATTCGGCGCCCTTTATGGAGTAGTTGTCATGCTTTTTTTGTATCAAAACCTATGCGGCAGCTTCTAGGGGAGGGAGGTTAGGTGGAAGCGGGGAAAGGGATTCTCTTTCAACTCTTTCATACAACTCCGAATCTTACTAATTTTAAGTTTAAATCCTTTCAGTAATTAAGGGTTGGCTGGAAGAGATCCCTGTTTGGGATAAGTCCACCTTTATGCATGCTACTTCTATTCTGTATCTACAACTCTATATTTTGTTGTACAGTAAATAGTTCACAAACAAACAAACATTCGCCAGAAAAAGATAAATCTTCATCAGTTTTTCAAATTTTCAACCGACTTCCAAAAAGGAGGAGGTTCTCAATTCGACTGTTTTTTTTATGTTTGTTACCTCAGAACTTTTGACTGGGTGAACCGATTTTGATGATTCTTTTTTCATTTTGAAAATTTGGTTATTTCCGTGTGATCCCATATAAATATACACATTTTAAAAAAATGCGTGTGGACTTACGCACTTTATTGAAAATCAACAAAAACCAAAAATAACAATGCAATATTGTACTAATTTGTAGCGATGGAAGCCGTTTTTTTAGGGTACTCAAAGGCTAAAAACGGGACCCTATTACTAAGACTCCGTCCGTCTGTCCGTCTGTCACCAGGCTGTATTTCATAAACCGTGATAGCTAGACAGTTGAAATTTTCACAGATGATGTATTTTTGTTGCCGCTATAACAAAAAATACAAAAAATTTGAAAAAATTAAAAAAAAAAAGAATCTTTATACAAAAACGTGTTTTTTTAAACGCGAGGAAACTAGCGCCATCTAGTATGATGGTAGAGAACCCTATGAGTGCGGTTCTGATTCGCACTTGTGGCCGGCTTTTTTAACGTGTTCAGCGTTTTCAATTATTTTGATTCTGTTTTCGGGTGATTGGTGCGCGAGCCGCAAGCAGCTTGCGAGCGTAGACATAATTCAAAGATAAATTTTATTGCTGTAAATGTGGTAAATACAATAGATCTTGCAAGACATAGTGAGGTTCAGCACATTTAGTCATTTGTACGACTTACAAAAATTTAAGAAAAAAAAATATAAATTATGGCATTCATGTAAAAAACAAAATGAAAATGAAAATCGTATTCTTATCATCATTTTACATCAACAAAATAATCATGTATTTGGTTAAAGCAATTCTTTGATTAAATAGAATATTTTAAACAATATTTGATACACCTACTTGTGGGTGGAATTGATAAGCTCTTCTTTTTTATAAACGTATTCTGGTAGGTAGATGCCAACGCTTTTGACTAAGAGATGCAATTTAAAATCGTGTCAAATTCCAAAGTTCCTTAAACTTTCACTTGCTATCCTTTCTTGCTCTCACAATGAACTAGTTATTCAGACTTAAGTTCTAATTTGCACTTAGCATTGTTGGGGAAGCGGCATTCGCTTAAATGAGTTAACTAGAAATTCTCAAGTGGTGCAGAGTCGCGACAGCAGCGGAAAGACTGGCTTGTGTGTGTCTCACTGAACGTAATGAATGCTAAGACATGTTATAGTTGACGTGTATAATTACACTATCGTATCAATTCATATAACGTCCCCACCGAGGGGCTTGAGCCTACCCTGATTTAGGACGATCGGGCCTTAGTCGACCACGCGGGCCCAGTGCAAGTTGG
Source organism: Coleophora flavipennella (assembly GCA_947284805.1). NCBI lineage: Eukaryota > Metazoa > Arthropoda > Insecta > Lepidoptera > Coleophoridae > Coleophora > Coleophora flavipennella. Next base: position 4,453,432 of record OX369273.1, read on the forward strand.
CCTTATTTTTTTTCAGTAACGAAGGTTATGCTAGGTCGGAGGCCGGAAGGCCGCTAGTCCGGCAAGTTTTTTTACTAAGGTATGTCAGATGTTACACATCGTATAAGGCTCTTGTAAGGCTCCCTCGTTTTTTGTTTTTCTTTAGGGTTTTCAGTACACATTAATAACGCAAAAACTACTAAACGGATCTGGCTGAAATTTGGTAGGTACACAGATTAGGACCTGGATTAACACATAGGCTACTTTTTTCCACGCTCGCGATCCGATTGCGGCTCGCGCACTGCACACCCTCTAAAGTTGTCTAAGCGAGTGAAGCCGCGGGAAACAGCTGTCCTTTTATTCATAATTTGTAAATTACGGGTCAAAACCACATTTTGAAAATACTTAAGAACAGGTAAAACAAAATAGATAATAGTAATAGGGAATGTCAATCATCATAAAGGAATTACACGTCAGTAAGTAAATAAATCGCATTACAAATAATAACAATTTACAATGTCAGAAAACAATTAATAACAAGGTCATATAAAATAATAATATGTAAAGCTATCATCATATCAGCTCATATACGTCCCCTCCAAGGAGCTCGAATCTACCCTGAATTAGGGCGATCGGGCCTTAGTCGACCACGCGGGCCCAGTGCGGGTTGGTCGACTTCACACACAACCTGCGAGTTTTTTCGCAGGCGTGTGCAGGTTTCCTCACGATGTTTTCCTTTACCGTACGAGTGTCGGATAAACGAACATATGAAATCGAAATTCGAAAACACATTGGTACGTGGCAGGATTCGAACCACGACCTCCCGGGACAGGAGGTAGCGGCCATTGCCATTGCGCCACCGACGCTCCATGTAAAGCTATAAAGCTTTATATTCATTATTACTCTTTAACGATTTACATGATCGAATCAGAAACGAGGAGATCCGTCAATCAAAGTAATCGACATAGCTATCAGAATTGCTAAACTTAGTGGCAGTGGGCGGGGCACATTGATCGTAGAACCATATGGCCATTGGGTCAGTAAAGTTCTCGAGTGGTGACCACGCACCGGAAAACGTAGTGTAGGCAGGTCTCCCACTCGGTGAACCGATGACCTGGTGAAGTACGCGGGAAGCCGCTGGATGCGGGCAGCGCAGAACCGGTCGTTGTGGAAATCTTTGGGGGAGGCCTATGTCCAGCAGTGGATGTCCTTTAGTTGATATGATGATGATGATAGAATGATTGCTGCTTTAAATTAAATTTGGTGTTTTCTGATGTGGTAATGTTTTCCGGTAGATTGTTATAAACTCCCGGACCCATGATAAGGACCAAAGGGACGAAAGAGTGTAACAGGAAATGCGATCAGCCACGAAGCCTAAGGACACATGGCCATGCCGCCTTATTTTTTTCGATTTTTTTTATCAGTCACGAAGGCTAAGAAAACATGGCCATGCCGCCTTTTTTTTTTCAGTAACGAAGGCTAAGGAAACATTGCTTTGACACCTTATGCGAGGTCGGAAGCTGGAAGGCCGGAAGCCCGGTAGGTTTTTTTACTTAGGTATGCGGTTACTGTAAGGCTCGCTCGTTTTTTGTTTTTCTTTAGGGTTTTTAATACATATGTAAGAAATATGATTATATGATCACACCAAGTTTGACTCTGATTACTATTTTGGCAAAGAATCAAAAACAATAAAGATATGATAAATACTCTTTATTGTACACACTAGTTAAAAAAAATATAAACAAATTATAAAAACTTAACTCAAAAAATATAAAAAAACAAACACTATGTAAAAAAAGAAACTTTTAGAGGTACTATAGCGGTACAATTTGGGCGGCCTTATCGCTCAAAGCGATTTCTTCCAGACAACCCGGTGTTTGGAGACAAAAGCATAAAAACAGGTAGTGCATGAGTATCTAACTAAAACAGTGCTTATGTAATTAGAGATCAACAAGTTAAAACTGAATGATATACATTTGTAAAGTTACAATAAAAAAGCCTCTAAAGACATGTCTTTTTTGTATGGGATCACGCTTGATTTCTTACTTATAATATTTTTTGTTACGTTTTACCCTTGGGTACTAAAACCATAAAATAAAACGAACAAAATAGCATAGTGGCCAAAAGTGGTCCAAGAGCCGCCACAGATGTGTGGTTTATCAAAAGTGGTCCAAGGGACGCCACAGATGTGTGGTTTATCAAAAGTGGTCCAAGAGCCGCCACGGATGTGTGGTTTATCAAAATTGGTCCAAGGGTCGCCACAGATGTGTGGTTTATCAAAAGTGGTCCAAGGGCAAACACAGATGTGTGGTCTATTAAAAGTGGTCTAAGGGCCGCCACAGATGTGTGGTTTATCAAAATTGGTCCAAGAGCCGCCACAGATGTGTGGTTTATCAAAAGTGGTCCAAGAGCCGCCACAGATGTGTGGTTTATCAAAAGTGGTCCAAGAGCTGCCACAGATGTGTGGTTTATCAAAAGTGAGATCACTTTAGTGGCTGCTGTCAAGTGTAAACTTGAGATATCTGCTGTCAAACTTATCTGTCAGATACTTGATGAATGCTAGAGGATTAATTGGTAAAAATACTTCAACATCTGGATTGGTTTAACAATTTAAAGGCAATAGGAGCGTCGGTGGTGCAGCGGCAAGGGCCGCTACCTCCTGTCCGGGAGGTCGTGGTTCGAATCCTGCCACGTAAACACATTGGTGTTTTCGAATTCAGATTTCATTCACGTGTATCCGACGCTCTTACGGTGAAGGAAAACATCGTGACGAAACCTGCACACGCCTGCGAAAAAACTCGAAGGTTGTGTGTGAAGTCGACCAACCCGCACTAGGCCAGCGTGGTCCACTAAGGCCCGATCGCCCTAATTCAGGGTAGGCTCGAGCCCCTCGGTGGGGACGTATATGAGCTGATATGATGATGATGAAATGTTATTTTAGTAATCAGCTCTTGGACCAGACTGCACTGCATATTAGTTGAACCACTATCGTTTATAAATTGGCCCACTATTATTTTTAAACTAGCTGTTGCTCGCGGCTTCGCTCCTGAGGATATCGTGTGTGAGCGGGTTTTTTTAGCCATGTCCACCCTGAAATTCCATCAGAGTAGTTTCGAAGATTACCTCCTACATACTGAACAGGTCCCAACTTCCCCAGTAAGACCATAGGCCTGTGTCTTAGTAAAAATTCGTGATCGTCATACGTTTTATTTTTCCATTGCATAAGGGAAAGTGAACCCTGCATTGCCCCTTTATTGGAAGGAAATTGTACCTACGGAAAATAAAGTTCCCACGAGATGCTTTCTTATCTATAGACTAACATCATATCATACCATACGCGTCCCCATCGTGGGGCTCAATCCTCTACTTATTTTAGAAGTTGAAAATAGACTATTCAGAAATTACTAAAATGCGAGTTACCTTTCTCTTTTGTTCTAGTTCTAAATAAAGGGAATTCGTAGACTCCCCGTAAATCTCAAGGTTGTAAGCAAAGGTAAAAGGAAAGAATAAAATAAAATATCTTGGTTGAGTCTTAATAGAAATTGAAAGTTTATTTGACTCAAATTGTGGAGAAACCTTTCTTTTTGTAGGCGTAAAACTCCACGTTACATCATTTAGTTAGTATTAAAAGTACAAATTTGATATTATATTGAATTATACAGCTCGCCCTGTACAATGTCACGTGCTAAACTTACGGGCGTATATGAATTAGCATTTAATTTATCTACATAAAGTAAAGTTAAAGTTAATCAGAATTAAGTAGACTAATGACAGTAATGAAAAGATAATTTAGATATTTTAGATTATACATTTACGTCAAGCAACCAAACTACAACCACTGTACATTTCTGTAACTCACAGAGAACCCTAAATTTTAAAGAACCTTTCGAGTGCTTCCCTATTTGGGTTTAATAAAACTTTGGACATTTAAAAGGTGATTCAAGTTAGACCTTAAGACCAAAAGTAATACGTACCCAGACACACGTCGCACCTCACAAAACTATTACTTTTCACACCAAAATTCGCACAGGAAAACAAACAATATTTCAGCTTCGAGACACGACCAACTCGTTCCGCCATTCTCTCTTCTGTCCCCCTGCTCCCGCGCATTTTCAAGAAACAGCCCTGGCTTTCTATCTCCTTCACACAACAACACAAATCCAATTCCTTTACTCTTTCGCTCTTTCCTATCCTATCTTGCGAACGTTAAATCGTATTTCATTGGTCCCAAGTGCTAACATTTTTTCATACTTGAGTTAAGGAATTCGGCGTCAGACCGAACCCTCAAAAAAATAGTTCAGCAACTCAATATTATTATTAGGATTCCATGTGGTGTTACGCAGTAGTTTTATTTCAAAAGTTATTATTATTAGGGTTCCGTATGGTGTCACGCAGGAACCATCACAATACCAAGATACAAACTTTACCTGTTTATAACATTAGTATATAGATAGATACCTTAGATAGATACCTTCCATTAAAAAAGTTCATGTTTTAGTAAAATTAATCTTACACTTGAAACTTTAAAAACAGAACAAAAAAAGGAAGCTTTACTATTTTAAAATTTAAATTTATTAAAATCGACGGTTATGGCTTGCTTGCGGCTAAGATCAAAACAGAATGGATTTTCTAGTTCAGTAAGCAATGTTACAGACAAGTTATTAAGATTGAATACCAAACTTAACTTCCTACATAAGCCACAGAGCATCCAATACTTACTTTAGATATACATAGTTTTAAGGGAATATTCCTTGCTAACTGGCACCGCCATGAGTTAGAAACTTTTAACACTTATGCTATCTGTCTATTGCGTGCCATACCAAAGATGCGACTTGAAGCACTACGTAACACATTAAAAAGACAACGTAGGAAGTGTACGAAATCATCATCATCATCATCATATCAGCTCATATACTTCCTAACCGAGGGGCTCGAGCCTTCCCTGAATTAGGGCGATCGGGATTTGAGCCCGGTACATCATTAGGATCAAAACATCGTGAGGAAACCTGTATACGCCTGCGAAGAAACTCGCAGGTTGTGTGTGAAGTCGACCAACCCGCACTGGGCCCGCGTGTTCGACTAAGGCCCGATCACCCTAATTCAGCTCGAGCCCCTCGGTGGGGACGTATATGAGCTGATATGATGACGTGGTGTTTCAAGTCTCATCTTTGGTGGCACGCATTATAACTACAGCTAGCATTGTTTCACAGACTTTTTTGGTTTCTAAATAAACTAAAGTATTATTCATTTTTATCGTTAATTTATTTATAGAGTATGTACTCAGCGGGTAATTATTTTTTACCTTATGGCGGCGTTAGTTAGGATGGGGAATTTCCTTAATTTTCTATTAATATAGATGTTTGTTATATTTTCTATTAATATAGATGTTTGTTACAGTTTCTATTTATATAGATGTTTGTTACATTTTATTAAAAACTTTTTTTAATATTTCCGCTTAAGGCGGTTCGATGAGCATACTAGCGCCGCCATTTTTCGCATACAGGGAGACGGTATCTATTATTTAATTTTTATTTTATAACCGTAAATTATAGAAACAATTATTTATTTCCTATATATTAACCCGGCCAAAGTATATATATTAGTACTAATATACAGTATGGACACTCCCTGCCGCCTAACATACAGTATGGTCACCCCCGTGTCCCCGTGTTGATACAGATTGGTTACAGTTTGGTTGTCGAACGTATAGGATTACGCCGCCATTTTGTTTGTTCTGTCATTCCTTTTTTGAAATTGTATGAAGTGTCCAGGGTGTGCTTATACTTACGGTTATATGATAACAATTATACAATAGATACTGTCTCCCTTTATGCGCAAAATACTCAATGATTTCGATTTAAGGACTTAAATCACAAGTGGACACAAGAAGAAGTAATTTTTTATATTTTTTGGCAGCGCTAGTCTGGCTATCAGGCTGATATATACATTATACACACGAATGTTTCTCATGACAATGCACGATTTTAATAAGCTTTTTTTTTTTAACAAAAATCTAAATATTATATAACTTAAAATTTTAATTTTAAACGCACTTAAATAACAAATAAATATATAAAAATTGTATATATGTCCTGGAACTTAGCAACTCAATATTTCACCCACTTCCACTGAAGCTATCAGGCTAAAATTGACACACACGTTTGTTTCTCGTGACAATGCACGATTATGAAATAAACAAAAGCTTTTACCAAAAAAGTTTTTACGTTTCTTGAAAATTATTAACGCTAAATTAGTGAAAATAATTTTGGTTCAAGTTAGTGCTTAACTGCATTTCTATTTTTTTTTAATCCATAATTACTATGAACTTGGCTATCTTATCTTAAAGCTGGAACACATCAATGCTGTTAACATTGATGTTTGGCGGCAAGACTTAGATAAGGTGGTAGCTAGCCAGGCGGGCTTAGAAAATTCCCTACCAACAACCAAACCAAGTCTTATAAAGTTAGAACACTCCGCCGGGAATCGAACCCGGGATCTCCTGATGTGACGGGATCACTTATGGACTTAATAATTACGCCTACGGAGATGGCTGAACATAATTACACAGCTGAAAATTTGTCCCGAAAAGCATAGTTATTGTTTCCCAGGGCAGACCTATTGCAACGCTATAGTTCCTTTTTTATGTGTGGTTGTTTTTTTATATTTTTTAAGTTAAGTTTTTTTAAGTTTTTATAATTTGTTTATATTTTTTTTAAACTAGTGTGTACAATAAAGAGGATTTATCTTATCTTATTTTACCTATTCTGTATCCCACGCAGATGATGTCACGGGCGGTCTCTATAGTCAGAACAGAGGCGATCATCTCGTTAATTAGATTATCCTCGAGGGCCTCTTCGATAACAATATCTAATCTATATGTAAGCGTTTGCCTCGCAAGATTGCGTATAGCTGCTATTATTACACTATTAGATTAGTAATTAGAACTAATCGATTGGTAACTTGAACACTTGCCGCGCTTGCCATGACGCGCTCGTAAATATCCTTACTTATAATATTATACATGTGAAAATGTGTTTGTTTGTTACCTTTTCACGCTTCTACACCTCAACCAATCTTGACAAAATTTGGCATGCAGGTAGCCTGTTTCACGGGGAAGGACATAGGCTACTTTTTATCCCGGGAAAATAGCATAATCCGATGCTCTTCCTGAGGGAACTAAAAGAATACTCTTTTTTGATTTTCTTTTACATCGCAACGGAACAATGGATTGTTGTAATTTTTTGCACAGAGATGGTTGAAGAGATGGGAAATGACTTAATTTACTAATCACCCTTAAAGACAGTCATAAAAACGATGTCCACGCGGGCAAAACTGCGGGAAAACGCTAGAGTACACTAATAATAATAAAGGCCGTGGCCGTGACTGCATATCATCCTTACTAATATTATAAACGCGAAAGTTTGTATGTAAGAATGTTTGTTACTCTTTCACGCAAAAACTAATGAACGTATCTGGATTAAATTTGGTTGGTAGACAAATTAGGACCTGAATTAACATACAGGCTACTTTTTCTACGCTCGTGAGCCGCTTGCGACTCGAGCACTGCGCACCCTTATAGAGACAGTCATAGAAACTATGTTAACACTAGCTTAAGCCGCTGGCAAAAGCTAGTAACACATACATGAAATCTTAATTTTTTTTAAATGAAGATCAAAGCTTCGCATATTTTGATGGTCTAGATCACTGAATAAAGTGGCCAAGTACGTGTCGGACCACGCACAAATTAGGGTTCGTTAATCTTAAAAGATTAATGTATATTTTAAAATACAAAATTAATTTTTCAGTTAGTAATAGAACATTTTGTATGGAAAATCAATGAATTTTCACAAACCAAATTGCACATCTTAAGTTGGTTTACACTTAGAAGGTCTGCTTCACGGCTAAGTTTTCCTTTTCAGTTGATTATATGTAATTTTATTTACAATATTTTCCAGATCTCCTGTAAAATATATATGTATATGTATTTTAATGTTGTATGTTGTATTTTAAGATGCTGATAACGGTTTAGCTGTCAGGACACTTAACTCTAACAAATAATATAAATTCCTAGAACCCGATCTTAGCGCCACCTACTGGTTAAATTGTGAACATAAACCATCCAGGGTCCCACTAATACACACATACACAAAATTTCATCAATATCAGTCCTTCCATTTAGAAGGTGTTCAGTCACATACACACGTACAGAATAAATAAATAGATATATACTTGAAGATCCCATGTGTGCGATCCGCAAGTGGTTCGCAGAGAATTACACACCTAAACCTTCCTCTTGAATCACTCCGCAAAATGGTGAAAACCGTATGAAAATCCGTTCGGCAGTTTTTGAGTTTATCGCGCTCAGACAGACGCGGCGGGGAGGACTTAGTTTTAATGACAGAAACAAAAAAAATATTAACATTAATTGATTAAATACAACATACTAACACAAAACAATAGAATATCACAAATTTTTCGTAAATATCCGTCAAATACAGTCAGGTAGGCACTTATTAAAATTAACATTTGTAATTATTTTTTTATTCACAATTGGTAAGCCCTTGGCATCAACTCACCTGATGGTAAGTGATGATGATGCCGAATATGGAAGCGGGCTTAAAAAGATTCCCCAACGCAATGAGGAAACTGGCTATCTTATCTTCAAGCCGGAACACATTAACATTGATTATTGGCGGCAAGACTTAGATAAGATGGTGGTTGCTAGCCAAGCGGGATTAGAAAACGCCCTACTACCAACCAAACCGAGTCTTACAAGTTGACCCCAGCGGAAATCGAACCCGCGACCTCCTGGTGTGAAGCGAATGGGCTAACTATTAAGCCACGGAGGCGGATAAAAAAGAGTATAACAAAAGAGTAACTATGAAATAACTCCATTTGTCATCCATCATTAAACATCTTAAGGGTACCCAGGAGGCTCGAGTTTCCATACAAACGTAGTTCCGCATTAATATAAAAACAACATGCTGAATTAGATCCCAACTTTGCGAATATATTAAGTAGACACATCATCATTTCAGCTCATAAACGTCCCCACCGAGGGGCTCGAGCCTACCGTGAATAAGGATATTCGGGCCTTAGTCGAACACGCGGGCCCAGTGCGGGTTGGTCGACTTCACACACAAACTTCGAGTTTCTTCGCAGGCGTGTGCAGGTTTCCTCACGATGTTTACTTCACCGTAAGAGCGTCTGATAAACGATAAAATTGAAATTCGAAAACACATTGGTACGTGGCAGGATTCGAACCACGACCTCCCGGACAGGAGTATGGGAGTAGACACATAAGTATGGCGAAATGTACCCACCATATTTGTAGCGGAAAATTTTACTAATCACAGCACCGTTACGAATAAAATATCACTTTCACTATTTACTACGTTAACTGACGTTTATATGCATACTAGCTGTTTCCCGCGGCTTCACCCGCGTGGAAAACGTTTCTTTGGCTTTTCGAGGGTTCGCAGTGCGCGAGCCGTAAGCGTCTCGCGAGCGTGAAAAAAAAGTAGCCTTTATTTTAATCCACGTCCTAATCTGTCTACTTACCAAATTTCAGCCAGATCCGTTCAGTAGTTTTTGCGTGAAGAAGTAACAAATATACATACTTACAAACTTTCGCCTGTATAATATTAGTATGATATAACTCATTAAATACAATTAATTTAATTAATCAAAAAAAAAAACATCAAAACTAGAATTGATCTACGGCACTACGGCGGGTTCTTGCAAAAAGTTCAGAATTTTTAAACATATACCCAGGAAAAAAGATGTTGCTAATAAGTAAAAGATTCTTGGAGTTAAATTATTATACTTTTAGTTAAATCAAATACTAACATCGTATGCGATGTAAAATATTACGTAAAAAATTCGCAAAAAATAGCTATCACGAAATCTTAATACCATTGCCGTCATATTTGTAGGTACCAATTTCTTGTTAATGGCACTATTCACGAAAGCAGTGTCACATTCACTCTAAAATACGTAAAACTACGATTATTTTCATATATAAATCACTAGATACACTTAATTTTATCAATAAATCTAAAACAATAACAAAACCGGAATCGTTTTACCGGTTAACTTCCTGTCCGCGCATAGAGTTTAACAGTTTGTAACTAACTCTTTATCCTTTTATCCACAGAGGAAGTATTGAAAAGTGTTGCCAAATTGATGGTAATTTATCATAGTTTAAGTCTGTTTTCATTGCGGCCTTCCTAACTAGGCCAAAATTGGTAATAAAAAACAAAACACGGCTTGACCTAACTTGAAACAAGTGTTTCATGAACACTTTAGGCGACGCGCGAAGGTGAAACAATTGTTTCACAAGCACGTTCTATAGAAAAAAATGGTGTTAGGTGGCGCTGGAGTCGATAGATGTTTGTAATTAGTTTTCGATGTACTAATATAAAACAGTAAAAAAATAAGAGCAGTCTCAAACTTTAGATAAAAAACTAATTTAAGCCTTTGTTGAGTTATGTTTCAATTTACTAAGATGAAAACTAATTACAAACATCGATATGTGTCTACTCAATATATTTGCAAAGTTTGGATTCAATCCATCATATAGTTTTTATATAAAAACGTGTATGGAGACTCAAGCCTCCTGGGGATCCTTAAATGCAAATTTTAACACTGAACACTGAGTAGAAATTTAAATACCAATAGCATTTTCATTTGTGACTGAAAGTCAAATGACTGCATTTTATGGTAATTCTTTACGTGAATGCATCTCCACTCCGAGAGGAGTTTTTCAGACTGTTTTATATTCATACTAATTTATCAAAAAAATTATTGATTTTGAAGAAAGCTCAGGTTTAAGAATCTACGACACTTTGCATGTCAAGTACCTATACCTACATATATCTGTAGGTACTTGACTACAAGTTTTTGTTGTTAACTCATCCGTAATAATAAAATATCCCATTATGTTAATATTGAGAAAAACGGCCAAGTGCGACTCAGAACCACACACATAGGGCTTCGAACCGTCATACTAGATAGCGCTAGTTTTTTCACGTTTAAGAAAAACACGTTTTTTGTACGGAGACTTTCACTTTTTCTAATTTTAAGTACTGTCAAGTCAAAACCTTTTGTTATACGTAATTCCTCACAATTTCTATAGACTTTGCGCCGTATCTACGGTGGTATGACCCTATCACAAAGTGACTTTACCGCTGCGTCTAAGGTTGTATTTCCCTTTCACTAAGGTACCTTGTCACTTTGTTTCAGGTGATATGTCCCTACCACAAAGGTCGCTACATCTACGCTGGTATGCCTTTTTTACAAATGTACCTTTTCGCTGCGTCTAAGGTGATATTTCCCCATTACAAAGGTGCCTTTTCACTGCGTGTCCCCGAAATTTGTCGTAGCGAGAACGTGAAATACAACTCTGGGTACGACGGTACTGTGCACTATGCTCTTCCTCGAAAACTTAAATATGCATGGACTGTTGCAAGCTTCGAAGAGGAGCGTGGCACTTCGCACTTGTTGCGCATCTCAGGAGGTTGTGTTACCGTTGTGTTACTATTACCATGCTATTGATAATACATGGCGCAAGTGGCACAGCTGTAAGTCAACTTCCTGGGATGCGTATTTGGTGCGAAGCGCCTAGATTTTCTTTGAAGCATTCATAAAACCAATGTGTAACGAAGGTTTCAAAGAGGAGCGTAGTGCTAAGCATCTGCGCATGCAAGAATTGAGGTTTACTCACGCTGCCGGCAGCCAGGACAAACTTTTTTAAGGAAGCAATCACAAGAACTGAAAAAAAAACAGAAACATGTTTACGAAATTTAATAAAATTGAATAAAGTGGTAAGAAAACTCACAAATCTTCACATCTACACGACTTTTTGTCTTGTTAAGGGCCATTTTCTTGAATAAAGTTCCACTCTTGTTCAGACCACTAGCTCCTGAAAATATAAAGAAAACAGTAAGAGAAAATTAAAAGTTTCGTATCAATAATCAATCTGTATCCAAAATCCAAAAAACGAAGTTACGTGAAACTCCACTAGTTAATAAATTTAAAAAATAAATGAAAATTCTTTACTTACCAACAAAAGGGAGTTGTCAGTTGTCGCCCACGGGTAGGCTTTCACTATCACTTTCACTGCCTGCCTCTGACTGGTCAATGTTCTTTCCCTTATTTATAAAAAATTTAACATAATAATGTAAAACTATCTCTAAATGTAAGAAATTGGGTCCCAAAGTATATGAAAGAAAATTTCTAAGACCCGTAAGCTTATTAGCTTATTTTATAAAAATGAAATCATCATCATATTAGTCGACATACGTCCACTATTGGACAAAAGCCTTCCTCAAGGAATTCCATAACGAGTGGATCTGAACTACTAGCATCCAGCAGCTTCCTTGCACTTTAACAAGTCATAAAATATACCATAATTGCTTAATTTGATGAAAATGTGACAAATGTTAGTAAAAATAACTCCAAAAAGTAAAAAAAATAATTATTAAAAAACCTGATTATCTACTTACTCGCTATATTATTTTTCTTTGTACACTAAAATTGTACAAAAAATAGTTGTTTGATGGATGACTAACGAGTAACGATAGCTTGCTCACGCCCAAAGGTAATGTGCCATGAGCTACGCACTCCACTGCAAATTACGCATATTTGCAGTGTTGCCAGCACTGGTCGTCTATTTACAGAATGTAATAAAAAAAATTGTGTTGGAGTAGAAAAATGGATAAACAAAAAAATAAGCATCGAATTTTCAAAATCAAATAAAATAATGAAAACTGTAAATATTAAATAAGGTATACCTAGGACAGTGACAATAGAATAATATGATCTTTTTATATATTATAACTTTCTGTTGAAAAAAGCGTAATAACTAATCTATTCAAATCTCTGAATTAAAGATTTCATGAGCGTTTTTTTAGCAATTCCTTCCCCAAAGGTATGGTGCTACAGAATCCTCAGTGCGCGAGTCCGACCCGCACTGGGCTCGTTTTTATACTGCTAAGCTTTACAGAAGCTATTTTTAATCAGGTCCTGAAAAAAAGTAACAAAATTGGCTTCAAATCTTCATCATTATATTAGCCGAAAGACGTCCCCTGCTGGACAAAGACCTCCAACTTGGTGATGGACCGGCGACCTGGTGAAGGTCGCGAAAAGCCGCTGGATGCGGGCAGCAAAGGACCGGTCGTTGTGTAAATCCTTGATTTTATATATTATAAACAATATTATTAGAGTTTCGGAGTCAAAATGGCAAAAATGAACCCTTTGTCATTTTGTCATATTCGCCGGTATGTCTGTCTGTCCGAATGTTCTGAAAATGTTTACAGTCCCGTGTTCTTTCACATAAATATGCCTAAGTAGGAACTTTGAAAATTATTTGAAGCATCCTGTGACACAGTCTTCAAATAATGACTCCGGTCTTCAAATAATGACTCCGGTCTTCAAATAATGACTTAAAAGGGCGTAAGGGCACTTGACTGATCTTTACTTTCGAGTTTCGAGTGACGAAGGAGTAAAGAAGGTAATGTGATGGCAAAAAAAATCGAAGTTAAGATTTTGATGGGGATCGATTGTCTTACACGAATAGTCTAAAAAAAAAAAAGAAAGTGTGTCTGTGTATCAGTCCGGTGCTAGTTCCAAAACTACTGAATGAATTTGGGTAAAATTTGGTTATTTTTATTAGTCTTGCTGCCAGACATCAGCGTTAACAACATTGACAAGCTTGAAGATAAGTTCTCCATTGCGTTTTAATCTTGATAAGCCCGCTTCCATCTTCGACATCATCGTTACTTACCATCAGGTGTGATGATGCTTGGAAATCAATTGTAAATAAAAAAATCTATGTCGTATTTTTTTTATTTCACCTATCTTGATTTTTTTGGATTTCCATCTAAGCAAAAAATCACTTATTATTATTTTGTTCCTCAAGAATGGTTTTTACGATTTTGACGAAACTCTGTACCTATGTTTATATAACTTTACAGCACGCGGTAGTTTATTGTTCCAAGTAAAGGTATCTCCCATTCAAATCCAGGTTACTTTTTCTTAAAAATTGCTTCAACGATTTTAATTAAACTTTGTGACTAACTATGACTTATTAAGGCTTATTTACTAGGTTTTTAATTATTTCAGGATTAGTCCGAGTAAAGTCCTTTACAAACCGAAATTATTTGTAAATTTTTAACATTCTTGTTTCATTTGCTACTAAGTAAGTGTATTGTATATTTTTGATTTGTGTATGCCTGACCTACACAGTTGGTGAAGACTTCAAAAGTATTCAAAAACATAAGCATACTTCAAAAGTATGCACAGAGTGGCTGTACAATTCAATTTAGTGTTTGTATTGTCGATCATTTTGTACGCTTATATTATTTATTTATTTTTTTACCTTGTCACTTAAATTTTTAAAATATATAATGGTAAAAAAGCGGCAGCTACACAAAAAAAGAGCCGTTTAAGTTACAAAATCCCTTTGTCGAAAACTGTGACCCTTTGTGACTGGTCAGGTGAAGTTTAATTTTATTGAAACATACCTTTTTGTCAGTGTAACAAAAAATTTTCTACAAGCATCATCACACCTGATGGTAAGTAACGATGATGTCGAAGATGGAAGCGGGCTTACCAAGATTAAAACGCAATGGAGAACTTATCTTCAAGCTTGTCAATGTTGTTAACGCTGATGTCTGGCAGCAAGACTAATAAAAATAACCAAATTTTACCCAAATTCATTCAGTAGTTTTGGAACTAGCACCGGACTGATACACAGACACACTTTCTTTTTGTTTTTTTTTTAGACTATTCGTGTAAGACAATCGATCCCCATCAAAATCTTAACTTCGATTTTTTTGCCATCACATTACCTTCTTTACTCCTTCGTCACTCGAAACTCGAAAGTAAAGATCAGTCAAGTGCCCGTACGCCCTTTTAAGTCATTATTTGAAGACCGGAGTCATTATTTGAAGACTGTGTCACAGGATGCTTCAAATAATTTTCAAAGTTCCTACTTAGGCATATTTATGTGAAAGAACACGGGACTTTAAACATTTTCAGAACATTCGGACAGACAGACAGACCGGCGAATATGACAAAATGACAAAGGTTCATTTTTGCCATTGTGGCTCCGAAACTCTAATAAAATTGTTTATAATATATAAAATCAAGGATTTACACAACGACCGGTCCTTTGCTGCCCGCATCCAGCGGCTTTTCGCGACCTTCACCAGGTTGTCGGTCCACCAAGTGGGAGGTCTTTGTCCAGCAGGGGACGTCTTTCGGCTAATATAATGATGAAGATTTGAAGTCAATTTTGTTACCTTTATTCAGGACCTGATTGAAAATAGCTTCTGTAAAGCTTAGCAGTATAAAAACGGGCCCAGTGCGGGTCGGACTCGCGCACTGAGGATTCTGTAGCACCATACCTTTGGGGAAGGAACCCTAAAAATATCAACTAATTACAACAATATTATCACCTGATTTTAATGTCAAAGACATTAAGGTGACCAAAAAAATATTTTTTCATTCAGTTCTAAATACTTAGCGCAACTCAGACTTGGCCAATTTTTTGGCAGGGTTTTACTTTTAAATGCTTGTATGTTTTAATGTTTTTTTTTTTAATAGAGCAGAAGCAAAAACTTTGAAAATTTATTTTTCTCGTATTAGTATTTTCGTTTTTGATTTTTTTTAATTTTATTTGCTTAAATAATTTACTCATTCTTATGAATTTTAATCAAAATCATGGAGTGTTTTGCGCACATAAAGGGGCAACAACCATTGTTTAATTGTTATTGTATAGGTATATTAGGAACAAGTTTTTTTTTCCTTCAAAACTGCTAAAAGTGGCCCTTTTTAGCAGTTTTACAAAAATAACTTGTTGCTAAGCTTTACAGTTATACAATAACAATTACACAATACTTGTTGCCTGCCTATATTGTGCGTAAAATCTCCATAATTTTGATTAAATCCATAAGATTAGTAAATTATTTATTTATATTAGCGGCGAAACTAAAAAAAAGCTAATTAAAAAAAATAAAAATAAATAAATAATAAAAAAAAGCTAATTATTATCTGACTTTTATTCTTACTAGCTATCCTAAAGATACCTTTAAAGTTTGTAAAGTCAGACCGACGGACGGATGGACGACGGCGTTGGCTTTGTAACAGAAATATACAAAACCCCAAAAATATTAAGTTGCAATACCCACGGATAAGATAAATAAGGTTGGATTGGAAATAGTACACTTTTGTTTGAAAACCAGCGTCGCCGCCTGTCACCCACCCATCAACTCCACTACACAAGCAATAATAATACATACACGAATTGCGCTCACTAATAAACAAAACACACTTAAAACACAGGGCTGCAATTGTGTCTCACACCATTTCGAGAGCCTGTACGTTACACACAACCACACGCAAATAAAAAGTTTGAACGCGTGCTTCAGTTAAGCATGATTATCTAATCATACTTGTGGTGCGCCTACCCAGCGCACATTTCCAATCCAACCTTTATCTGATCCGTGGCAATACCTATCACTGGCACTGCGACGTATCCTAAAAATCTTTTACAAGAAACACGCCCCGAGGCCGGCGCGCGCGCGCTTCGTAAAATTTTAAACGTGTAAAATATATCTGAATTGGACGTGCCCTGACTGTAACTGCACGGAATATAAATTCCTTGCTGGAATTCCTTTTTAAACTAGAATTTCGCCAGTTTAAAAGCTGTCACAAACGGGAGCTATACTATAATATTTTAAAGTGAAACTTTTATTACATCGTCTCAAGCTTTTTCGTCTGTATGTTTTGCGTGACGGCAAAGAGATTATTACATCGTCTCAAACTTTTTCGTCAGAGCAGCCATGATCGTTTCGTTCTCTGTACCGTAGCTCCAAGACGAGAGCAGCCGTGATCGTTTCGTTCTCCTTACCGTAGCTCCAAGAGGAGTGAAACTTTTATTACATGATCGTTTCGTCCTCTGTACCGTAGCTCCAAGACGATAGCAGCCATGATCGTTTCTTGCTCTGTAAATGTCTATAATGTGAAAAAAAGTTTTACTTTTACCATGGTTTTATAAAACCACACACTCTTTTTATCTGTAAGTATCTGAGAGTATCTTACGATAAAAACTTTTAGTATAGCAAGGTATCACACACGGGAGGTATACTATAATATATGAAAACCCAACATTCTGTTACGAGTCTTTGAATGAGCTACACCTCAAACGTTTTATACAGGGTGATTAAAAAAATGAGTTCGCGAATATTGCTATTGGACTTACTAGACAGTTCGTCAGAGTACGATGCCAACTTTGAAGAAGTGATGATGATGTCGAATATGGAAGAGGGCTTACAAAGATTCCCCTAACGCAATGGGGAATCTAGCTATCTTATCTTCAAGTCGGAACACATCAATGCTGTTAACAGTGATGTTTGGCGGCAAGACATAGATAAGATGGTGGTAGCTTAGGGTTGCCATCCCCAAATTCGGAATACCAGGTCATTTCTGTTTAAAAACAGGATGCAGTATAAGAAAAATACGTAATAGCAATTACGCAATGAATATAGGATCAATAAAACTTAACTAATAACAAAAGTTAAGCTGCAGCCCCTCCATAAGCTAGGTACTGTTTTCTCGTTTATCGACAATTTCTTATAGAAAGTGTCTAAGGCATTAGAAGTCCCTGCCTAAGACTGTAATCTTATGTTTGGCCTTTTCTTGATGCTCTTCAATATCTATCTCAACCTTATGCTGGGTATAGATATTCTCGATTCTTAAGTTAGACAATTCACCCAAAACCCAGGACACTACTTAAAAACTATCCAGGACACCCCAAAAGAATAGGTCCTGGGAAAACAGGACGCTAGGCAACCATAGTAGCTAGCCAGGTGGGCTATGAATATGCCCTGTCACCTACTAAACCGAGTCTTATAAAGTTGACCTCGCCGGGAATCGAACCCGCGATACGCCACGCAGGCGCTTAGTAACTCTTTTAATCGTGCTGTATTTATCTTAAAATAAATATCTGTGCGTATATAATAGCTTTGCGATATCGCGCGGTATCGCTCGGTATTTCTCGGTATCGCTCGGTATCTGCAGATATACGACTATCCTTACTAATATAATAAATGTGAAAATGTGTTTGATTTACCTTTTCACGCTTCAAAGCCTTGACCAATCTTTATAGAATTTGGCATGCAGGAAGCCTGTGTCACGGGAAAGGACATAGGCTACTTTTTATCCCAGGAAAATAGGATAATCGGATTCAGTTCCTGAGGGAACTAAAAAATCTCGATTGTTGTAATTTTTTGCACAGAGGTTGAGTAGGTGGGAAACGACATAATTTACTAATCACCCTTAAAGACAGTCAAAAAAAAGATGTCGCCGCGGGCGGAATCGCGGGAAAAATCTAGTGAAATATATATTATCTGCCCGGTGTGTGTACTTTCATGGATTTCTATGAATAGCGATATTGTAAGATATCTGGTACGTAAAAGATATCTTATAGTATAGCTCCTGTGTGTGACAACCTTAAAACTAATAACGTATAAAAATAAACTGTACGGCAGCCCGCACTGACCTTTTTCGAATATTTAAAATATTTTTTTAAATAAAAATATTTAAAATACTTTAAGTAATAATTTTGATAAATTCATGTTGTATGACCAAATATATACTTATTCGTAATACATGACAATTCAATGGCTCCAACCATTTGTGAGTAAATCGCTAGTTTCAATTTCATTTTTTTTGTGCACAATTGGTAAACCCTTGACAACATCTCACCAGGTGGTAAGTGACGATGTTGCCGAAGATGGAAGCGGGCTTACCAAGATTCCCCAACGCAATGGGGAACTGACTATCTTATCTTCATGCCGGAACACACCAATGATATCAACATTGATATTGGGCGGCAAGACTTAGATAAGATGGTGGTAGCTAGCCAGGCGGGCTTAGAAAATGCCCTACCACCAACCAAACCGAGTCTTACAATTGACCCCGCCGGGAATCGAACCCGCGACCTCCTGTGTAAAGCCAGTGAACTTTCCATTTGTAGGAGAAACATACCTACGAACACGATTTTTCCCAGACCAATGGGTATTACTATGTACAAACATAAGCAACTACGACGTGCAAAGTTTCATCAAAATGGCAAGAGCAGTTTTTGAGAAAAAAATAATTTCATTTTTGTTAATCGACTTCAAAAAAGGAGGTTTCTCAATTCAACCGTAATTTTAAGCTATTGCATAGATTTTATCGCAGGCTTTGAGCGCGGGGACCGAATCCAGAAATTCCGTAACGAAGAAAAACCTCACGCTCGGTTGCCATGGCAACAATATCAGTTGTCAAAACAAACATATAAGAAGATTTGATCATTTTCGGAGAATAATAAAACTCTTTTCATAAACTGTATATACCTCCATATGACAAAAAAGATTTGATTATTTTTTATTTATCAAATGCAAAAAGATTTTATTTAAGACACAGCTGTTTGTATTTATAGAGATAGGTACAAAAAGATTTTATTCCATATTTGGCTGTATAGTTCCAACTACCATTGCTTAAAAAAAAACAAAGAAGTAATAAAAGCGCGGTTAAGCGAAAATAAATAATAAATATGAATGAACAAAGTGCATTTATTATTAATGAAGAAAGTAATAAAAGCGCGGTTAAGCGAAAATAAATAATAAATATGAATGAACAAAGTGCATTTATTATTAATGAAGAAAAAAATAAATAATAAATATGAATGAACAAAGTGCATTTATTATTAATGAAGAAAGTAATAAAAGCGCGGTTAAGCGAAAATAAATAATAAATATGAATGAAAAAAGTGCATTTATTATTAATGAAGAAAGTCACGAAAAAATAGTGAAAGAAAATGAGTGAGTAATCTATATACATACATTTTATTACTATCACAAATGCAGTATTAATTTTCAGTTATCATAAACCTATAGTTTCAATGATAAATATTCCTGAATAACCAACAGCTACTGTAAGATAATAAAACCCACATGTATTGTAAAATAAAAAAATATTTTAAACAATATTAACTTTTTATTTATATAATAAATAGAAAAAATTGTTTTCTTATCGGTCACCACGCTCAAAAAGTGTAACTTGAATTAATATCAAAGAAAAAGAAATACTGCATGAATAAAATAAATAAATAATTATAATTGCATAAGTTGATACAAAATGCTATGCAATAGCTTTACCGCGGCAGTCCCCGAGTGCCACACGTCTTTTTTTTTTATGTGTGTTCGCGGATAACTTCGTCGTTTATGAACCGATTTTGATGATTCTTTTTTTGTTGGAAAGAAGATATCTCAAGGGTGGTACCATGATAAGGAAACCAGGATCTGATAATGGCATCCTAGAGAAATTGAGGGGAACCTTAGTTTCCTGTTTTAAGTCGTTTTTTTTTGTTCAAAATTATTGTATAACAGCTACTCTTCGGTGTGATGGTAAGAAGAAACTTTTGATAATCCCTAGATGAATTAATTTAGAAGTATTAAATTCCAAATTTGGTCTCAATCGGACAAAAAAATTAGCCTCCAGAGCCAAGCGTGCTGAGGGACGGACGCACCATGGAGGCACGGAAGGAATTGAGATATTCGGTCTTTTGGTATGTGTTAATGATATGGGTTGCTGTCCGTGTGAACTGGCCTACACTTGTCAAAGCCATTCATGACATTCAATGATTTTAATGTATAACTTCTCGTGTCATATTGTTTTTATGTTTTAATGACATAATTTGTTTTTTTTTTATATCACGGATTACATTTGACGTTATTAACTAATGATTGTTTATTTCCTGATTTTTTTACAAATCTATAATATAATAAAACTGTAACGGGGCCGTGTCTGTACATGAAATATTTTTGGAAAATAATAACTGTGGTAGACATTCCTAACGATACAGAGGCCAAAACAACAACTTTTGGAATTTTTGTCTGTCTGTCTGTCTGTCTGTCTGTCTGTATGTTCGCGCATCACGCAAAAACTACCAGGCCGATTTTGATGAAATTTTGTATGGTGGTTCCTTATAGCCCGGGTTAACATATAGGATACTTTTTATCCCAGAAAATTCAAGAGTTCCCGTCGGAAAATCAAAAGTATTCATTAATAGAATGGCTCACCACGCAAATGTGGCTTGACCTATTACAATCAAATTTTACACGTTGATACCCTTATCGCGAACTAAAACTGGGACATTATGAATCCCAAAAAAATTAGGGTTCCTACAGAAATGCAAAAAATTGTATCTTTAGAATGGCTCAACGTAACAATATGAAACCTTTACATTGGGATGGGGTGGTTTTGACCATCATTGTATAGTCGGGTATTCTTTATTCCGGAAAACTGAAGAGGTCCCGTGGGAAATTATCTATCGATACTTACAATAATATCAATAGAGTACTTTTTTCTGTATATTAGCTACACATACCAAACATTATAATCATAGCAGCAGAATGTCAATAGATGGCACTGCAGGGATAATAAAACGCGCTTAAGTTGTATTAAAACATTAAAATATTATTTCATACTTTTCAGCATACGCTACTTTAAACTCTGGAACTATGGTACGATAGCGATGTGTTTTATAGACGAACAGAGAGGTATTTTTTTACAGATTCCAATCGTGTAAAAAAATAAAAACACATAAATCGAGTTTAGCATCTTTTAACAGGAGGCACAGATATGGGAACTCTTCTGACGGCGACTATTTGCGTGTGGCAGTTGCTCTCCGCCTGCAATATCAATATCTGTGAACCTCATCAATGTATTTGCGAGTCCACGGCGGAGGCAATTGGCCATCACTCACTGAGTTGCAGTCGTGTTTGTGAAGATTCCCACGTCACCAATTCCTTAATGACCTCACTCGGAGGGCACTGGTCTCGGCCAGATGGAATTGATTCCAGACAGAATGGAATATTCCATCTTTGATGCAGCCGCCGGCCGGGCTTTAGTCGTTCTGATGGCAAAAGGCCGGAGGGTTTAAACAGGTGCTATGGCAGAGAGGAACGCGTCTGCTTTGGGAAGCCACTTTTTCTGCCTCACTCCTCACCCATACGGTACTGCTGCTCAATTTGCGGTGAGAAGAAGCATAATAAGTACTCGGTCTTGGAGGCAAATTACTGCTTTGTGCCGCTGATCTGTGAGACACCCGGCTGCTGAACCCTCAGAGGCCTTTGCCTTCACAAAGGAGATTGGCCTTCGTCTTCAAGAGAGGAGATGTGCCGTGAGGTCCTACCTGCTGCTAAGGTTGTCTATTGCCATCCAGCGCGGCAACGAGAAGTGCGTCTTGGGCTCTTTTGGAGCTGATACGACTCGAGGATTTGACCCAAATTAATATTGTTAGGAAATTTTATTACTAGATTGATACCTATAATGATTTGAATTAGTTTTTTGATAATATAGGTATATGTGTTATTTCATCATATCAGTTTATATACGTCCCCACCAAGGGGCTCGATCTGCCCTGAGTTTGGGCGATCTGGCCTTAGACGATCACGCGGGCCCATTGCGGGTTGATTGACTTCACACATTAGCTTCGAATTTCTTCGCAGGTGTGTGCAGGTTTACTCACGATGTTTTTCTCACCGTAAGAGCGTCGGATAAACGAACATACCAGTATGAAATCGATATTCGTATAGATATTGGTAAGTGGCA
Source organism: Coleophora flavipennella (assembly GCA_947284805.1). NCBI lineage: Eukaryota > Metazoa > Arthropoda > Insecta > Lepidoptera > Coleophoridae > Coleophora > Coleophora flavipennella. Next base: position 4,476,076 of record OX369273.1, read on the forward strand.
GGATTCTAACCATGGCCTTCCGGACAGGAGGTAGTGGCCCTAACCGTTTTGCCACCGACGCTCTATCGTTTATTTAAGATTTAGAAATCCTTACTTAATATTATAAATGTGAAAATGTGTTTGTTTGTTTGTTACCTAATCACACTTCAACACCTCTACCAATCTTGATGAAATTTGGCATGCAGGTAGCCTGTATCACTGGAAAGGAAATATTCAACCTTTTATCTGTGGAAATTATCATAGCCCGATGCAGTTCCTGAAGAAACTAAAACAATACTCTTTGTTTGTTTTATTTAAAATCGTAACGAAAAAATGGATTGGTGTGATTTTTAGCACAGAGATGAGGTGGAAAATGATATAATTTACTAATAAGTATATCCTGACATAGTTTCCGAGGGATCTGGGGACAACTGTTTTCTACGCTCGCGCACTTCGGTGGCGTCGCAACGGAGCAACGGATTAAAGTGATTTTTTGTATAGAATTTGCTGAGGGAGTGGGAAGTGACAAAGACTGCTAATCCGAATAGCCCGATACAGTTCCTGAGGTACCTGGAGAAAACTCATGTCCACGATTGCGAGCTGATTGCGGCCTCAGCACCACTCACCCTCAAAAAGAGTTATAAAAGCTATGTCCACGTGGGCGAAGCCGCGGGCAAAAGCTAGTGAAATTATATAATCACTATTTTCTGACTATCAGAAAGAGTGTAATTTGCACCTATTTTGAATAAATAAATAAAGAGCGTCGGTGACGTAATGGCTAGGGCCACCGTCTCCTGTCCGGGAGGTCGTGGTTCAAACCTGCCACGTACCAATGTGATTTCGAATTTAGATTTCATATGTACGTAGGACGCTCTTACGGTGAAGGAAAACATCGCGAGGAAACCTGCACACACACGCCTTCGGAAAAACTCGCAGGTTGTGTGTGAAGTCGACCAACCCGCACTGGGCCCGCGTGGTCGACTAAGGCCCGATCGCCCTAATTCAGGGTAGGCTGGAGCCCTTGGTGGGTACGTATATGAGCTGATATGAATGAAATGAAAATGAATTGAATAAATATCTTGAATCTTGTTATAGACACATTTTCACGAAAGTTGGAAGATATTTTTTTTCGCGAAAACAATACTTCCTCTACCCTACGTACGTACGTACATACCGTACTAAGGGGTCGAGAAAGTAAATACGAAGCAGATACCAACGACGGTAACAACGAGCATCGGTAAAGGACATTATTGGGTGATGTGCAGGCATCCGTTCAGGAGTTCCTTATCCCTAGAAGCCCAATCTACGTATTTTCGACGTACAATCCGACGCATGTTCGCTATATCTTTCGAACGCACGATCGAATCGTCGCGGCCTCCCGAACCAACTCTGTTGCCGGCAAGAACTATCAGAAGACGGCTGTGTCGCCAATGTTGTACGTCTTTGTGACGTATGTTTGGGCTTTGTGTAACTTTTGCAAATTGAATTCACTTTATATAATTGTGATTTTTGTTGGGTTATTATTTTATTTTCTTTGATTTCTCAAAGAGTACTGAAGATAAGAGGGTGGAGTACATAAAAAATGCCCTGAACCCTGAGAATCCTGACTCTTCTTCGGAATCTCCAGTGCTCCAAATGCCAAAAAACAATATGTGGAGAGCACAATATTGAGATATAAATTTGAGTATTTAGTATTGTTAAAGTTTTATTTAATTTTAAGAAACAAGTTAAATATGGTTGATTTTTGTTAAATTTAAGTAATTATAAGAAAAACAATAAGATGATCTCATTTATTGTTTAGTTTTGTTATTTTCCAAACATAGTATTATAAAGGTATAAATAAAAAGTATATAAGATTTAAAACATGATTATTTATTTAAATAGAGTATATTAAAGACAAATAATTCAATACCCAATATATATGGCAAAAATAAAATTACGAATTACAGTGATTTATTTTTAAAAGCTTTTAACTTGCAATGTAATGTTTGTTCGGGTGAAATCTTGCAAGTTAAATTTAACCAACTTCTCAGTTTCCGATTAAGCTGAAATTTTGCATGTATATCACGCGACAATGCAGTGTTAAAAGCTTGTACCTAAAAGTTTTTAGGCTTTTCGAAAATTATTTATACGTCATTTTTACGTATGATTGGGCTTTATAGTCGCAAAAATGTGATTGGGCTTTATCGTCGCAAAAATGTGATTGGGCTTTATCGTCGCAAAAATGTGATTGGGCTTCTAGGGTTAAAATTAAATAAATGCAAATCAGTTTTAAGGGTTCTGCACCCAAAGGGTGCTAACGAGACCCTATTACGGAGCCTACACTCTCCGTCTGAAGGGCTGTGTTGTGTATCTTCTGAAGCGTAATTATGTAGCCGGTTGAAGTCTTCACGAAATATATTTTTTTATTCATAAAGGTAAACCCATCTCACCTGATGGTAAGTGATACTTGTCATTTTAGCGTCTAAGTTAAAAATATACTTTTTTTTTTATTTACTATTGGTAAGTGACGATGATGCCGAAGATGGAAGCGGGCTTGCCAAGATTCCCCAACGCAATGGAGAACTGGCTATCTTATCTTCATGCCGGAACACATCAATGTTGTTAACACTGATGTTTGGCGGCATGACTTAGATAAGATGATGGTAGCTGGCCAGGCGGGCTTAGAAAATGCCCTACCACCAACAAAACCGAGTCTTACAAGGTGACCCCACAGGGAATCGAACCCGCGACCTCCTGTGTAAAGCCAGTGAAATTTGCCTCTGAGCTACGGAGGCGTTTAAAAATAGTAAAGAGTAAAAAAGAGGGGGAGGGGTAATTCATGCAAAAAGTTTTAATGGTTTTTTTTTTTTTTTTAAATCTTAATAATGACGGTAATACAGTCGAATTTAGTGTGATTATACTGCACACTCTAACTAAAGTAAATTAACCGCCTCTGTGGCGTAATGGTCAGTCCATTCGCTTTACACCAGGAGGTTGCGGGTTCCATTCCCAGTGGGGTCAACTTGTAAGACTCGGTTTGTTTGGTGGTAGGGCATTTTCTAAGCCCGCCTGGCTAGCTACCACCACATTATGTAAGTCTTGCCGCCAAACATCAGTGTTAACAACGTTGATGTGTTCCGGCTTGAAGATAAGATAGTCAGTTCTCCATTGCGTTGGAGAATCTCGGTAATAAGCTTCCATCTTCCTTCGGCATCATGCTTACCATCAGGTGAGATGAAAATTGGCCAAGTGTGAGTCGAACTCGCTCAGGAATCTGAACTTAATAAACAAAATTAGAAATGATGTCTTTTATATTGAAAGCTCTATATTAGCTTGTCGTGTTAGTTAGTTAGTTAGTCTGTCTGTTAGTCTATTAGCTTGTGACAACAACTTCTTAGTTTCCGATTGAGCTAAAATTTTGCATACACGATTAGCGAGAAAAAATTGCATGGTTAGCTAAGTGACGTCATTCTACATTAAATATGGCGGATTCGATTATCGATATTGATAACGGCAACATGTAGACGCTTCAAATATTTACAGAATATTAAGTTGTATATTCACTTTAAAAATAAATTATTAAATTAAAATAAAAATCCCATACAACAAACGTGACTTTTTGCTCGTTTTTGCTAGATATTGATAACGGCAACAGGTAGACGCTTAAAATATTCACTGAATATTTATTTATAAAAATAAATAATTAAAGTGAAATAAAACAAATATTTAACGGGGGCTCCCATACAACAAACGTCAACAGATAACGGCAACAGGTAGACGCTTGAAATATTTTCAGAATATTGAGTTGTATTATTCACTTTAAAAATAAATGTTTAAATTAAAATAAAATTAATATTTAAGGGGGCTCCCATACAACAAACGGATAATGGTACGGAACCCTTTGTGCGCGAGTCCGACTCGCACTTTACCGGTTTTTTTTTTAAAGATAGATGGCCTCGACGCGCTTGCTATATCATGAAATACACCCTGCTATCAGACGGACGAACAGCGGAGGCTCAGTAACTAGGTCCCGTTGGTCAACCTTTGGATTTGTATGCACGGAACCCTGAAAAGAATGATCGAAATAAGACTACTCTGTAAACATAATGAGTGGTCATAAAAAAAAATATACGGGTTGACTTGAGAACCTCCTACGTTTTTCGTCGGTAAAATATGAACTAGTTCATAATTTTATTCCCTTTTGGGCCTCTCCATTAAATATCAAAAATCTTATCCGCTTTTTTTCATCACGTCTTCAATTTTAATTTTTTTTAATTTTTTTTTATTCACAATTGGTAAAACCTTGACAACATCTCACCTGGTGGTAAGTGACGATGTTGCCGAAGATAGAAGCGGGCTTACCAAGATTCCCCAACGCAATGGGGAGCTGGCTATCTTATCTTCATGCCGGAACACACCAATGATATCAACAATGATATCTTAAGTTGTCATACATTTTAAATGATCTTCAATCAATGACTTTGACTTTAATGATTAATCTAAATCATAAAGTTAGAAAACTAATGGTAAATCATTAATTAACAAATAGAACTTACGTTTTACCAACGGGTGTTCTAATGATGTTTAAATTTAATCGACTAAGCAATTATACAAAGAACCAAAGTAACCGACATAGCTAAACTTAAGTGGCACTGGGTGGGGCACATTGCTCGTAGAACAGATGGCCGTTGGGGCAGTAAAGTTCTCGAGAGGTGACCACGCACCGGAAAGCGTAGTGTAGGTAGGCCTCCCACTCGGTGGACCGATGACCTTGTGAAGGTCGCGGGAAGCCGCTGGATGCGGGCAGCGCAGAACCGGTCGTCGTAGAGATCCTTGGGGGAGGCCTATGTCCAGCAGTGGACGTCCTTCGGCTGATATGATGATGATAATGAAGTAAATATTAAAATTTTAATTTTGTTCTGTATACTGTTGAGCTTTTGGGCTTGCAGGAACCACGCGATGTACTACGTTACGTGCAATAGATGCGCGACCAACCGAGGCAGGCCTTTCGTCACACGGTCGAGCATTCCCTCTCGTATATCTACCAAATACGCTGAAACTACCAGGTTTATGATATACTCGGTCGAGCATTCCCTCTCGTATATCTATCAGATACGCTAAAACTACCAGGTTTATGATATACTCGGTCGAGCATTCCCTCTCGTATATCTACCAGATACGCTAAACTACCAGGTTTATGATATACTCGGTCGAGCATTCCCTCTCGTATATTTACCAAATACGCTAAAACTACCAGGTTTATGATATACTCGGTCGAGCTTTCCTTCTCGTATATCTACCAGATACGCTAGACTACCAGGTTTATGATATACTCGGTTGAGCATTCCCACTCGTGTATCTACCAAATACGCTAAAACTACCAGGTTTATGATATACTCGGTCGAGCATTCCCTCTCGTATATCTATCAGATACGCTAAAACTACCAGGTTTATGATATACTCGGTCGAGCATTCCCTCTCGTATATCTACCAGATACGCTAAACTACCAGGTTTATGATATACTCGGTCGAGCATTCCCTCTCGTATATCTACCAGATACGGTAAACTACCAGGTTTATGATATACTCGGTTGAGCATTCCCACTTGTATATCTACCAAATACGCTAAAACTACCAGGTTTATGATATAGCGTCCCCACTTTCCTACCCCTCGGTCGAGCAGGCAAGATAAGTGCTAGAACGCCGTACAGTCGTCGCCGCGATTCGCGCGGCGCCCGTGTATGCAGTTATAACCGCTAAGTCGAGCGCATTAATACCCATGTTTCCGTATATTGTCTGACAGTGGGAAGGAGTAGGTGAATAAATGCGTAGGTATTTTCGTTTTATAAGGAAGTGCAGTATCTTTTACGAAGTAACTAGTATCTCATCTGTGACCGTGGGTTAATCGCGATAGCCGTGCCAAAAGACCTTAGTTCAACGCAAGTACTACAGCTGTGAATCTGCCCAGATTTTTAAAATTTTGATTAAAACTAAATGTTCAACAAAGCGTGGTAAAGCTACAGGTAAGCGTGGAAAATTTAATAAAAAATAATTTTATTAAGATTTTTGTAACAAAAAATTTATTACTTTTTTATTGCCTTTTAGTGAGTTAATGTAGATGTTTAATTATTTTTCTGCTTTATTAAATAACTAGCTGTTGCCCGCGACTTCGTTTGCGTGGATAACTGAACATGAAAAATTATGAAAGTGTGTTACTTTCATAATTTTTCATGTTCAGTTATCCTCATAAACATTATAAATTGATTACCTTTTTTATTGTATTTTAGTGAGATAATGTAAATGTTTCATGATTTTTGTGTTTTATTTAATAACTAGCTGTTGCCCGTGACTTCGTTCGCGTGGATAACTAAACATGAAAAATTATGAAAGTACCACATGAAAATGAATGATTAGTGATATACTAAATCGGAAAAAAAACAGGTTTGTTTCTTAGAGGTGACGCTTACATGCAGGATTAAGATTAAAGCGATAAAATCATCATGTCAGCCGAAACACGTCCGCTGATGAACAAAGGCCTCCCCCAAGGATTTCCACGACGATTGGTCCTGCGCCGCCCGCATCCAGGGTAGACGTAGCGTAGGCAGGCCGCCCATTCGGTGGGCCGACGACCTGGTGAAGGTCGTGGAGAATCTACTTTATCTTATACCTAGTATTTCCTCCGTAAGTAGATTCTATACCTTTATACTAGTGAACCTTATTCTGTAATGGAAGGAGAGGAGAAAAATCTGATAAAGAGATAAATCTAATCAAACGTGTTTTGGAATCCAACGAAATTATTTTACTTTGTCCGGAATAAATAGCAAACATATGGTTTTTGATTGAAAAATAATCACGGATCTTTTTTCAATTATATAAGCAAGCCTTGCGATAATGTTTGTGCTCTAGTGGATATAAACTAATAGATTATTTACCTAAAAAACCGTCTCAGGTTATGAGGATCAATACTTATTTATTATTCACTAGCTTTTGCCCGCGGCTTCGCCCACGTGGTCATAGCTTTTATGACTCTTTTTGAGGGTGAGTGGTGCGCGAGCCGCAATCAGCTCGCAAGCGTGGACATGAGTTTTCTCCAGGTACCTCAGGAACTGTATCGGGCTATTTAGATTAGCAGTCTTTGTCACTTTCCACCCCCTCAACAAATTCTATACAAAAAATCACTTTAATCCGTTGCTCCGTTGCGACGCCACAAACGTGCGCGAGCGTAGAAAACAGTTGTCCCCAGATCCCTCGGGAACTATGTCAGGATATACTTATTAGTAAATTATATCATTTTCCACCTCATCTCTGTGTAAAAATCACACCAATCTATTTTTTCCTTACGATTTTATATAAAACGAACAAAGAGTATTGTTTTAGTTTCCTCAGGAACTGCATCGAGCTATGATAATTTCCAAAGATGGTTGACTATTTCATTCCTAGTGATGCAGGCTATCTGCATGCCAAATTTCATCAAGATTGATAGAGGTGTTGAAGTGTGAATAGGTAACAAACAAACAAACACATTTTCACATTTATAATATTAAGTTAGGATTTCTAAATCTTAAATAAAATATAGAGCGTCAGTGGCAAAACGGTTAGGGCCACTACCTCCTGTCCGGAAGGCCATGGTTCAAATCCTGCCACTTATCAATATCTATACGAATATCGATTTCATACTGGTATGTACGTTTATCCGACGCTCTTACGGTGAGAAAAACCTGCACACGCCTTCGAAGAAATTCGAAGCTTATGTGTGAAGTAAATCAACCCGCAATGGGTCCGCGTGATCGTCTAAGGCCAGATCGCCCTAACTCAGGGCAGGTTGAGCCCCTTGGTAGGGACGTATATAAACTGATATGATGAAATAACATATATACCTATTTTATCAAAAAACTCATTCAAATCATTATAGGTATCAATCTAGAAATAAAATTTCCTAACAATATTAATATGGGTCAAATACTCGAGTCGTATCAGCTCCAACGCACTTCTCGTTGCCGCGCTGGATGGCAATAGACAACCTTAGCAGCAGGTAGGACCTCACGTCACATCTCCTCTCTCGAAGGCGAAGGCCAATCTCCTTTGTGAAGGCAAAGGCCTCTGAGGGTTCAGCAGCCGGTTGTCTTACAGACCAGCGGCACAAAGCAGTAATTTGCCTCAAGACCGAGTACTTATTATGCTTCTTTCTCGCCGAAAATTGAGCAGCAGTACCGTACAGTGAGGCAGAAAAAGTGGCTTCCCAAAGCAGACACGTTCCTCTCTGCCATAGCACCTGTTTGAACCCTCCGGCCTTTTGCCATCAGATCGACTAAAGCCCGGCCGGCGGCTGCATCAAAGATGGAATATTCCATCTGGCCGAGACCAGTGCCCTCCGAGTGAGGTCATTAAGGAATTGGTGACGTGGGAATCTTCACAAACATGACTGCAACTCAGTGAGAGATGGCCAATTGCCTCCACCGTGGACCCGCAAATACATTGATGAGGTTCACAGATATTCATAATGCAGGCGGAGAGCAACTGCCACACGCAAATAGTCGCCGTCAGAAGAGTTCCCATATCTGTGCCTCCTGTTAAAAGATGTTTAACTCGATATACGTGTTTTAATTTTTTTACACGATTGGAATCTGTAAAAAAATACCTCTCTGTTTGTCTATGAAACACATCGCTACGTACCATAGTTCCAGAGTTTAAAGTAGCGTATGCTGAAAAATACATAAAAGAAATCCACTCAAAAGTATGAAATAATATTTTATTGTTTTAATACAACTTAAGCGCGTTTTATTATCCCTGCAGTGCCATCTATTGACATTCTGCTACTATGATTATAATGTTTGGTATGTGTAGCTAATATTTAGAAAAAAGTACTCTATTGTTATTTTTGTAAGTATCGATAGATAATTTCCCACGGGACCTCTTTAGTTTTCCGGGATAAAGAATACCCGACTATACAATGATGGTCAAAACACCCCATCCTAATGTAAAGGTTTCATATTGTTACGTTGAGTCATTCTAAAGATACAATTTTTTGCATTCCTATAGGAACCCTAATTTTTTTGGGATTCACAATGTCCCAGTTTTAGTTCGCGATAAGGGTATCAACGTGTAAAATTTGATTGTAATAGGTCAACCCACATTTGCGTGGTGAGCCAGTCTATAAATGAATACTTTTGATTTTCCCACGGGAACTCTTGAATTTTCTGGGATAAAAAGTATCCTATATGTTAACCCGGGCTATAAGGAACCACCATACAAAATTTCATCAAAATCGGCCTGGTAGTTTTTGCGTGATGCGCGAACATACAGACAGACAGACAGACAGACAGACAGACAGACAGACAAAAATTCCAAAAGTTGTTGTTTTGGCCTCTGTATCGTTAGTAATGTCCACCACAGTTATTATTTTCCAAAAATATTTCATGTACAGACACGGCCCCGTTACAGTTTTATTATATTAATAGATATAATAGATATGTATTGATCCTCATAACCTGTGACCGTAATATAGATTATGTACTTAAATGACGGTCTCAGGTTATAAGGATCAATACTTAATATCCACATGTATTGATTTTCATAACCTGAGACCGTAATCTAAATCATTACATTATTTGTTATAGACATTGAGGGTTTTTTTAAAAATGTTTTATTTATTTATAAAAATGTAGAAAAACATGAATAAAGGAAAGGTCGAAAAAATCATGATGTCATACCCACATCATAATCATATCATTATATCAGCCGAAAAAACGCCCACTGCTGGACAAAGGCCTCCCCTAAGGATTTCCACGACGACAGGTCCTGCGCAGCACGCATCCATCGGCTTCCTGCGATCTTCACCAGATCGTTGGTCCACCGCGTGGAAGACCTGCCTACGCTACGTTTTCCGGTGTGCGGTCGCCACTCGAAAACTTTACTGAATGAACTTATTGTCAAGCCCACAATCCATCGTAAATGTAAAACGACCACTTTTTCCGTTCTTATAGTGTAACACTAAAAAGGTCAAGCCCACAATCCATTGTAAAAGAAAAACGTCTACTGTCTCCATTCTCATAGTGTGACACTAAAAATGTCAAGCCCACAATCCATTGTAAAAGGAAAACGTCCACTGTTTCCATTCTCTTAGTGTGACACTAAACATGTCAAGCCCACAATCCATTGTAAAAGGAAAAGTCCACTGTTTCCATTCTCATAGTGTGACACTAAAAAGTCAAACCCACAATCCATTGTAAAAGGAAAACGTCCACTGTTTCCATTCTCATAGTGTGACACTAAAAATGTCAAGCCCACAATCCATTGTAAAAGGAAACATCTACTGTTTCTATTCTCATAGTGTGACACTAAACATGTCAAGCCCACAATCCATTGTAAAAGGAAAACGTCCACTGTTTCCATTCTCATAGTGTGACACTAAAAATGTCAAGCCCACAATCCATTGTAAAAGGAAAACGTCCACTGTTTCCATTCTCTTAGTGTGACACTAAACATGTCAAGCCCACAATCCATTGTAAAAGAAAAACGTCTACTGTCTCCATTCTCATAGTGTGACACTAAAAATGTCGAGCCCACAATCCATTGTAAAAGGAAACATCTACTGTTTCTATTCTCATAGTGTGACACTAAACATGTCAAGCCCACAATCCATTGTAAAAGGAAAACGTCCACTGTTTCCATTCTCATAGTGTGACACTAAAAATGTCAAGCCCACAATCCATTGTAAAAGGAAAACGTCCACTGTTTCCATTCTCATAGTGTGACACTAAACATGTCAAGCCCACAATCCATTGTAAAAGAAAAACGTCTACTGTCTCCATTCTCATAGTGTGACACTAAAAATGTCAAGCCCACAATCCATTGTAAAAGGAAAACGTCCACTGTTTCCATTCTCTTAGTGTGACACCAAACATGTCAAGCCCACAATCCATTGTAAAAGGAAAAGTCCACTGTTTCCATTCTCATAGTGTGACACTAAAAAGTCAAACCCACAATCCATTGTAAAAGGAAAACGTCCACTGTTTCCATTCTCATAGTGTGACACTAAAAATGTCAAGCCCACAATCCATTGTAAAAGGAAACATCTACTGTTTCTATTCTCATAGTGTGACACTAAACATGTCAAGCCCACAATCCATTGTAAAAGGAAAACGTCTACTGTTTCCATTCTCATAGTGTGACACTAAACATGTCAAGCCCACAATCCATTGTAAAAGGAAAACGTCCACTGTTTCCATTCTCATAGTTTGACACTAAAAAGTCAAGCCAACAATCCATTGTAAAAAGAAAACGTCCACTGTTTCCATTCTCATAGTGTGATACTAAAAATGTCAAGCCCACAATCCATTGTAAAAGGAAAACGTCCACTGTTTCCATTCTAATAGTGTGACACTAAAAATGTCAAGCCCATAATCCATTGTAAAAGAAAACGTCCACTGTTTCCATTCTCATAGTGTGACACTAAAGATGTCAAGCCCACAATCCATTGTAAAAGGAAAAAGTCCACTGTTTCCATTCTCATAGTGTGACACTAAACATGTCAAGCCCACAGTCCATTGTAAAAGGAAAACGTCCACTGTTTCCATTCTCATAGTGTTACACTAAAAATGTCAAGCCCACAATCCATGTTAAAAGGAAAAGTCCACTGTTTCCATTCTTATAGTGAGACACTAAAAATGGCAAGCCCACAATCTATTGTAAAAAGAAAACGTCCTCTGTTTCCATTCTTATAGTGTGATACTTAAATTCAAATGTGTATGAAAAACAGGTTGCACACGTCCGTATAGATGTAAATCTAAATGTCTTATGTTATACACGTGACCGCGGGTAATGCCAAGTGCAACGCCAGGCAATTGCCCATTCTGTGATATAAACTTTAAGGTACTTTTACACTTACGAAATGACCCCATAGTTTTTATCGTCATCGATAAAACTTTGTCAATCTCTTTTAAAATTTTTGTGTTCGTAGTTTCATTTTACGTACTATTTGAACCTTTCTTGAAATTATGTAAGTGTGTGTGTGTGTGTGAAAATGAGACTGAGTTGTTGTTTAAAATGAGGGTGAGTGTGTAACGACGAGAATTATTTTAGCGTTTGTGTTTGTGCATGTGTATGTAGTTTCAACTCGCTCCACGCGTGAAAAAGCGTGGGGCGCTCTGTGCCATATTTTTCGTCAATCGAGCAACCCACACTTTTTCACAATAATACTAGTAATTTGTTGATTATTATTTTCAACTTATATTAAGAATTATTTTTTACTTTTTAGTCTGATGTACTTCAAAAGCGTGTTTTTTAGTTTTTTTAAAGTCTATTTATTTTAATTTTTTAGTTCAAACTTATGAAATTATTATATTGTCGCTAATTCTTGATAAGTCTACAAAGTTTGAATTAAATCTGTCCGTTTAAAGTGGGTCAAAATCGAGTCCAAAGGAACAAACATACAGGTGAAGCTAATAAAAGCGTGATAATTATTTTTGGGGAATCGGGCTGAAGGTAGGTCCGTTACTTTTTGTATGGGTATTCGGGGATTACCGTTTCGAAAAATAATGGCAAGAGACGCGGGTTAAATACAGGGTCCTAACAAAGGTATGCACTTTTTTTTAACTGGAGCTTGTACTCATGAAACTGAACAACTTTTCCCAAAAAACCTATGGTCAATTCGAAATTGTTTTTTTTTTTAATAAAAATATTAAATTGCGCGGAATACGCCAGAAGATGTACCATTTCGGGCCGACGACGCGCACATTGAACTTTGGCCTTTGACTGTCTAGTTCATAAACCTCGGAGTTATTCTGAGTAAGATAATTTAATTAAAAAGTATTAATTGCGAATTTACCATGGATTGGAGAAAGTTTATCAGTTTCATGAGTACAATCTCCAGTTAAAAAAAGTGCATACCTTTGTTAAGACCTGTACGAGAAAGCGCGTACAACGCAAAAATGCTGTATAAACAGTTTATGTTTTAACCCAATTACTCATTATTTCTACAATTCAGTTCGTTTTCGGCCATCAAGCGCGCCGCGCGTACTCCTATCATTTTCATCAATTCATTTAGTTTTTAACAGTTTTATACAGTTTTAATATACAGTATTACGAAAAAATCAGTAGCAGTATTTTTGTTACGGACTCACCCCGTACATTGGTCCTTCGAGCGAGCCTTTCGGAAAGGCGGGATCGTTCCACGTGTCGTATGAACTGTCGTGAACTTTGTACGTAAACGTGACTGTGGTTCCGCTTTCCGGCCTATAGAGACATAGTGCATTCGTTCTACGCTTTGACGGAACTGTGAATGTTACTGTGCAATAAAGTGACATAAACTCACCTAGCAGTATCCTACTGTACGATCAAGGAGTGCAGTGGGTCCCGAGCGGCAAGGTCTTGGGTAATCATCAGCCATCAAGGGTAACGACCTAGACATAGTCGTTGCCATTCAGCAGGAAAAGTCACCAAGTAAATTAGCGTGTAGAAAACTATATGTGAAAACATTTAAATGGTGCTTAGTTGTTATTTATGTTAATTATTTAGATATTGTATCACTGTTTGTTTTCCGAATAAAATAAAATAAAATAAAATAAGATCAGTCCATTTATTTTATTTAAACAATGTCTTCAGTTAGTGATGTACTGGCCAATCAGAACCGGTTGTCTTCGGCAATGGAGAATGTTCTCACCAATTTTAAGAAAGATGGTGCAGATAGGAAGACTGCCGACTACATCAAGAGGAAGTTGGACCTACTCGACAGCTATTGGTTCGAGTACGAATCCAATTTTTCTAAATTATCAGCGAGTCAGTTAGAACCAACTCTAATAGAATCAATTAGCAAAGATAGGGAGAGAGTGTACGAAAGGTATGGTCAGGTAAGAGCTTTTATACAAAGTTATCAGGCCCCTACAGACGAGAGGCCAAAAACACCCATCATAAAGCCTCCAACGTTCCTTCCAAAGTCAAGCGACACCAACCAGACAACAAATCAGGATATACAAATGACAGAAAGCGGCAGCAGTGCTGGAGCCCGTATCAACAGCGTCACGGTAAGCAAAACCGAAGAGATGCTTAGAAAGCAACAGAGCAATTTTAAGGCTTTCCATCGCACAGTGACTGCTATCAGTCTTGAATCAGTTTCCGTAAAGTGGGAGTTTGAAGATATTCTTCACACCATTCAGTCGCGCTGGGCAGCTATTGACTCCTTGCACTGGGACCTGGACAGCCTGCTGGACGGATCCAATCAGGAGTATGAGAAAACATTCGCTTCATACGAATGTAAGTACCTAGAAATTAAGAAGGCCATCAACAAGAAAATGTGGTCGGTAGCTCATGTAGAAAAATCCACACCTAAAATGGAGATTCCAGCTTTCAGTGGAAATTATAACCATTGGATTTCCTTTAAAGATTTATTTGTCGAAACGATCCATAATAACCAGTCAATGTCTAATGCTCAAAAAATGCAGTATCTTAAATCCAAGGTGAAAGGGGAAGCAGAGAGATTAATTCAACACCTAAATGTTAGTTCAGATAATTACAATGTTTGCTGGGACATACTTAATCAGAGATATAACAACAAGAAACTAATATTCACTTCGCATATGAATATTTTGATGAACCTCCCAGTAATGCAACAACAATCAGTCGCGCTTATAAAACGCATGCATGACACTACTCAAGAGTGTTTGTGTGCTATAAAGAACCTGGGAGTCGATATCAGTTCATGGGACCCCATTATCGTGTACCTTTTATCACAGAAGCTAGATACAGCCTCGTTCACCGACTACATGGAGTCTGTTCAGAACCCCCGGGAGTTGCCTGTACTACAAGAAATGTTAAAGTTTTTAGAAGCTAAATTCACGACTTTACAGTCATCTCGCAGGAAGCAAGACACTCCTACTCAGAAATCTCCAGCAGTTTTTAAAAATCAGAGTAATTACAAAGGTTCATTCACCAGCAATAAGGTTATTTCGCAACCGGACGCTAAGCAAGTTGCGTCGTCATCAAAATACAACTGTACTTTATGCCACAGTAATGAACATGGCATCTATTTTTGTAGAAAATTTTTAGAGATGCCACCCTATATCAGACTGAAAACAGTAACAAAATTGAGTCTATGCCCAAATTGCCTTTTTAATCATCAGGGAAGACAATGTTTGTCAGAAAAGGTTTGTCGGGAATGTAACAAAGACCATAATAGCCTACTACACGAGGCGTTTGCGCAACCGCAGTACGCCCGCCCAACGCAACAAGGCACTCGGGGCGGGGAGAGTGCGAGCGCGCGCGGGGCCAGTGTCGCTGACGCAAACACAAATGCAAGCGCAGGGAAACAACTCCGAAGTAGCTCGCACGTGTCACTGTACGATGACCCTATTGAAGTCTTATTACCAACGACTGTGATTAAAGTTCAAGCCCACGATGGTTCGTACCATATCATGCGCGCCCTCCTGGATCAGGGCTCACAAGCGTCCTTGATCACAGAACACGCAGCCCAGCGTTTAAAAATACCCAGAAATAAATGTAAGGGAGTTATTTCAGGCGTAGGAGACAAAGAAAGTAACAGTAAGGGCATAATAAGTATAAGATGTTTATCAGCAGTCAGCGATTTTGAATTTGAAACCGATGTGATTATAATGAATCAGCTGATCAAGAATTTACCAACTTACTCATTCACTCAGCCTGACTGGTCATACCTGGATCATATCCAACTAGCGGACCCTGAATTTTATAAATCACGCCCTATAGATATTTTATTTGGTGCCGATGTGTACTCAGTCGTATTAATGAACGGAATATGCAGGGCAAACTTGACCTTACCGACTGCACAACAGACCCGTCTCGGGTGGATTTTGAGTGGCAACGGCAATGCCAAGACTGTTCAATGCAATATAGTGTTGCATAACATGGAGGAGATACAGAAGTTTTGGGAGATTGAAGACATCTCAGAACAATCAGATTTATCAGCAGAAGACAAGCAGTGCATAGATTTTTATCAGTCGACTACAATCAGACGAGATGACGGACGCTATGAAGTTAGGATACCCCTAAAAGAAAATTATCAGGAAAAATTAGGCCACTCAAAATCAAAAGCAATCGCACAGTTCTACAATTTGGAGAAAAAACTTTCAAAAAATCAGTCTATTGCGAAAGATTATTGTAAATTTATTGATGAGTATTTAGCACTCGGTCATATGACACCCGCGGTCACCGATTGCGACACGAAACTTAAATGTTATTTACCTCACCACTGCGTGACACGTGAAGATTCCTCTACAACTAAGTTACGTGTTGTTTTCAACGCGTCTAATAAAACATCATCTGGGCTAAGCCTGAATGACGTAATGTGTCGTGGCCCTAATTTACAGCAAGACTTACAGAGTTTAATTATAAAGTGGCGTCAGTTTAAATATGCATTTACAGCAGATATAGAAAAAATGTTCAGGCAGATATGGGTAAACAATGAAGATCAGTATTTACAGATGATTGTATGGAGAGATAATCAGTACAGCAGATTGAAAGATTTTCAGCTCGCGACTGTTACGTATGGAACAAAGGCGGCGCCATTTCTCGCTATGATGACGCTGAAACAGTTAGCTTACGACGAGAAAAGTAACTACCCAGACAGCTGCGCACCTATGGTCCTTGAGGAGTCCTTTTACATGGACGATCTTATCCATGGGGCAGACTCTGTACAGTCAGCCAAACAATTACAAAGGGATATAATTAATATATTAAAATCAGGGGGGTTTAATTTAAGAAAGTGGAAGTCAAACTCGCCGGAGCTATTAGAAAATGTGGAAGTTGACATGCAAGGTCACGAAAACTTTGATTTTAAACAGGCGGAGTCAACTAAAGCCTTGGGACTTGGGTGGAATCCACAGAAGGATTGTTTCACATTTGAGTCAAAAATAGATACAACATCTAAGCCTACGAAGCGGTCACTTTTATCAGACATCTCAAAGATCTTCGACCCTCTAGGCTGGCTCTCTCCTTTGACTACGAAACTAAAAATATTATTTCAGGACGTCTGGAGAGCAAATGTACAGTGGGACGAGCCTGTACCGGAGGACGTCTGTGAAGAATGGAATAAAATCAAGGTCGAAATCAAGTTCATCAGTCAGTTTCAAGTACCAAGGTGGCTACAAACGCAAGAGAAAGATCAAGTTGAATTGCATGGCTTTTGCGACGCCAGCACGAAAGCCTATGGCTGCGTTGTGTACTGTAAAATAAACAATTCAGTGACATTGGTAGCAGGAAAAACCAAATTAGTCCCACTAAGTAAAAACTGTTCACTGCCGCGCTTGGAGCTATGTGGTTCAGTTTTACTTTCAAAATTAATGGCAAAAATCAAGAATTGCCTATTAAATCATGAAGTCAAGGTTTACGGATGGTCGGATTCCATGGTGGTACTAGGTTGGCTTAATGGTGAAGTAGATAGATGGAGGCCATTCGTAGCTAACCGTGTGAAACAAGTCACATCAACAATACCGGCTGAATGCTGGCGATATGTACCATCCAAGGAGAATCCTGCTGATTGCGCTAGCAGAGGCCTAACTGCTTCACAGCTTCAGGAGCACTCGTTGTGGTGGGCAGGGCCCACTTGGCTACCTACCTACGAGCCTGAAAAGGCCAAACAACAAAATTATTCTACAAACATAGACATGAAAAATTCAAAGCAAGTAAACGTCATGCTATCAAGTGGCAATGAAATCGTTAAACAGATTATTCAAAAGCATAGCTCGTTAGCAAAAGCAACAAGAATACTAGCATGGATACTCCGGTTCAGAACAAAAAATAACCGAAAGCAGTGTTATTTAAATATACAGGAACTAAATAGGGCAAAAACAATGATAATCAAAAGCATTCAACTAGAGGAGTTTACAGAAGAAATAAGTTGCCTAAAAGAATTCAAAAGCGTGAGTAATAAAAGCAAGTTACACTGCTTTAATCCAATATTGGATCCAGACGGGATCCTGAGAATAGGTGGAAGGCTCAGGCACGCCAACATGGATCCTGAAATGAAACATCCCGCTATTATTCCCAGTAACACGAGATTAGCAGACCTCATTATTGATCAGGCGCACGAGCACTCGTTCCATGGAGGTGCGAGGTTAACAGCAGCATTTATACGCAGGAAATATTGGATTCTAGGTGGAAACAACGCTGTCAAAAAACGACTACGCTTGTGCGTCAAATGCAGGAAACAAAACCCTCACCTTCAAAGTCAGATAATGGGTGACTTACCTGCTGCGCGAACTAACCCATCGCGTCCGTTTTATCACTGCGGCGTAGACTATACAGGCCACGTGAATGTCAAAGCCAGTAAGGGCCGCGGCATCAAAACCACGAAAGGATACATAGCAGTGTACGTGTGCATGGTGACCAAGGCCGTGCACCTAGAACTCGTTTCCGATTTGACGACCTCGGCTTTCCTAGCATCATTACAAAGAATGGGCGCTAGAAGGGGTATGCCAGGTCATATGTACAGTGACCAAGGTAAAAACTTTATAGGAGCAGATAATGTATTAAAACAAGCACTAGCAGAACTACAGAATGAAAACAACCAGGAATTCATGTCACAGATAACAAGTATGGGTATCGAATGGCATTTCAATGCGCCCTCCTGGCCTTCAGCGGGTGGCCTGTGGGAGGCTGCTGTAAAAAGCCTGAAACACCACCTAAAAAGAGTTATAGGGGAACAAAACCTTTGTTTCGAGGAATATTCGACACTTCTGAGTGTCCTTGAGGGATGTCTTAATTCTCGCCCTCTTGGAATTTTAACAGAAGATCCCGAGGACCTGGATTTTCTAACGCCTTCCCACTTTTTAGCCAGTGGTCCATCGTTAACCCTGTATGAAACAGAGAAAGATCTGAGAACGAGGTGGCATCTCACTCAGAAACTAATCAGTGACATCTGGAGCCGCTGGCGAGAGGAGTATCTGACTCAGCTTACAGCTAGAAGCAAATGGAGACAGCCAAAGGCAAATCTAAGATTGAATGATGTCGTCATAATCAAGGACGACAACCTTCCGCCGGGGAAGTGGGCCTTAGGCCGCGTAGTGGAACTTCACACAGGTTGTGATGGTCACGTAAGGGTCGTCACTCTAAAAACCAAGAATGGCTTTTTGAAACGCCCGATCGTAAAGTTAGCAATTCTACCCGTCTATCAAGAACAAGAAAATAAGCAAGAAAAAGACAAAAAATCGGAGCAAAATCCACATCAGAAAGAGCAGAAAACTGTTCAGCTCCAAAAAAAAGGAAAAAAATGTAGCTTTACAACAATAGCTATTTCCATGTTGTTATTATTTTTCATTATAGTCCCATCAGTACACAGCCAGTATCATACAACCCCATTGCAGGGAAATAATAGTCTTTATTTCGATCGGATTAAAGACATGCATTTGATACGAGACGACTGGAGACTAGTTGTTTTCTACGATACAGAACCTTATAAAGATGGCAATAAAGCTTTGACTATGTATATCAAGTACTTAGACGAGTTGTGTACAAAAATTCAAACAACTTCGCACTGTGAGGGGATCATGTTGCAGCTACGTCACGAGGTGACTGAACTGGAGTATTACAACGATATACTTATGCATCATAATGCGAATACACATAATATGCGACGCCGACGAGGGCTAATCAATGGGGTCGGATATTTAGCAAACAGCTTATTCGGGGTCCTGGATGAACAGTTCGCCAAAAAATACGAGCAGGACATTAGCCTAATCAAGGAAAACCAAAAACATTTAGCTTCTCTTTGGAAAAACCAAACATCTGTCGTAGAAGCAGAGTTCAATTTATTAAAACGCACAGAAAGCATATTCGACCAACAATACAAAATAATAAACAAGAAATTGAACACCATACAAAGGGCATTTAATGAAGTAAGAACAGAATGTCAAAACGTCGCGCTCATCAATGACTTTCTGTCTACATCTATAATAGCCAATAACATGCTGTCCAGCCTAAAAAATATCCAGCAAACATTACTTGATGCCGTCACGTATATTTACAATGGGAAATTTAACTTCCAACTTCTCACTCCCGACCAGTTAAAGAATGAGCTAGTTGTTATATCCGAGCAGCTTCCAAAGGATCTGTCGCTACCCGTAAGGAAATCGGACAGCTTATCAGAAATATATAATTTACTGCAAGTGCGAGCAAGAGTCACGACCAGGTTTATCATATTTGAAATCAAAGTCCCATTGATTGGAGAAGAAAAGTATGAAATCTTAAAGCTACTTCCTATACCCCGCTTATCAGATAGAAATATTGAGATGGTAGTGGTGCCAGTGGCAGAGTATGTCGCCGTCAATCTCCAACAAGATGCTTTTATAAAATTTACAGAAGAAGATTTAAGGACCTGTTTACACAGAAACACAGAATTATACTTGTGTCATGTTAAGAGGCCTATTAATATCATCAAGGACGATCATTGTTTTTGTGAGACGTTGCCTAAAACAAGAAAGTGCAAGACTATCACAAGATTATGCAATAACAGATGGGTGGAATTAAATTATAAATTTAACACATATTTATATTCATGCTGCGAGCAATGTCAGGTGAAACTGGTATGCAATGATCAAATTACACCAGTACAAATAACTAAAACCGGATTTTTTACAGTTGATCAAGGATGCATCATAAAATCAGCTGATTCCTTTATTTATTCTCATAGACAAGACGGGAATAAGATTCAATTAAGCTCCAACATTCCAGCGCCAAAAAATTCGCAAATAAATCATATCATTAACATCTCATTATCAGATTTGTACATACAAAAAAATGAAACGTATGACTTTTTTAACCATACCGTACAGCTCCAAGAAATCGAAAAGAAACTGCAAGTAATGAAACAGAACGAACCACTAGCAAACCGGGTTTCCTACCATGATATACATCATTATACAGCTGTATACATTTTGTTCGCGATGATGGGACTTGGCGCAGCAGTGTGGGCGTGGAGGTACTGCAGGCGCAGGCAGGCGCCAGCAGACACATCGGCCGCGGCGCCGGCGGGGTCTCGTGTATCGGGCGCCCCAGCCGCGCCGCCCACCGCAGCACCGCGACCGGGAGGTTGCGCCGCTACACCAGTGCCTTCAACTAGTGTCAATTACATTGAACAGTCAAACGCGCGAGTGTTAGTGAAGGAAACAGGGTCGTCCCCTGTAGTGTTTAGACCAGTGCTTAGTGTCCCGGACATAAAAGTGGACACCTCTTAGGCATTAAGCAAATAATTTTAAGACAAATCACCATGTATCATCTACTAACCTCATCTTTTCTCCCCCGGGAATATGTACGAGCAAGCGCGTACAACGCAAAAATGCTGTATAAACAGTTTATGTTTTAACCCAATTACTCATTATTTCTACAATTCAGTTCGTTTTCGGCCATCAAGCGCGCCGCGCGTACTCCTATCATTTTCATCAATTCATTTAGTTTTTAACAGTTTTATACAGTTTTAATATACAGTATTACCAAAAAATCAGTAGCAGTATTTTTGTTACGGACTCACCCCGTACAAGACCCTATATATCAAATTTGACGACTTAATTTATAAATTGTTTATAGTGCATAAAAGTGCGAAAACATCATGTCTATAGAAAAAAGGGAGTTTGACATGGAAAACGGTGATAGCACCGGCCCAATGAAATAACGAAGCCCCGGTCACGTGCGTTTTTTCACTAGCCGGCACGACGCTGCCGGGGAAGCAAAATTGTATGAAAGTATATGGAGCGCCTTTCCACTAGCCGGCAACGACGATAGCACCAGCCCAATGGAATAACGAGGCCCCGGCCACGTGCGTTTTTTCACTAGCCGAACGCCGCTGCCGGGGAAGCAAAAATGTATGAAAGTATATGGAGCGCCTTTCCACTGACCGGCAACTGCGATATCACCAGCCCAATGGAATAACGAAGCCCCGGCCACGTGCGTTTGTTCACTAGCCGGCACGACACCGGCACCAGCCCTGCTGTCCGGGAGGCAATAATGTATGAAAATATTATCGTAATCGGCTAATTCAACATATTTTGTGGTCGCTCCAAAAGAAAAAGAGCTTTATTTGCTGGTATATTATATGGAACGTCTTTCCACTGACCGGCAACGGCGACAGCACTGGCCCAATTTTTCAATAGTCGGCACGACACCGGCACGGCACTAGCACGGCAACGGGACGGCACTGGCACCGTACCGGCTGCCGGCACGACACCGGAACGGTACCGGCACCGCCCCAGCTGCTGGGGAAGCAAAAAATGTATGAAAATATATGAAGCGCCTTTCCACTGACCGGCAACTGCGATAGCACCGACCCAATGAAAAAACGAAGCCCCGGCAACATGCGTTTTTTCACTAGCCGGCACGACACCGGCACCGGCCCGGCTGTCCGGGAGGCAAAAATGTATGAAAATAATATCGTTATCGGCTATTGATTCAACATATTTTGTGGTCGCTCTAAAAGAAAAAGGGCTTTATTTGCTGGTATATTATATGGAACGTCTTTCCACTGACCTGCAACGGCGATAGCACCGGCCCAATTTTTTTAATAGTCGGCACGACACCGGCACGGCACTAGCGCGGCGAAGGCATTGCACCGGCACCGGATCGGCTGCCGGGGAAGCAAAAATGTATGAAATTTATAGCGTCTTTCCACTGACCGGCAACGGCGATAGCACCGGCCCAATGGAATAACGAAGCCCCCCGGCCACGTGCGGTTTTTCACTAGCCGGCAGACACCTGCACGGCACCGGCACCAGCGCGGCTGCCGGGGAATTCAAAAAGTATGGAGTGTCTAATAAATAATACATAATAAGATAGATATATATAATAAGATATATATAAGATATAATATGGAGTGTTTTTCCACTTACCGGCAACGGTGACGGCACCGGCTTAATTGAAAAATGAAGGCCCGGTGCCGATGCAGTGCCGGTACCATGTCATGGCACAAGTGAAAAACAGCCACGTAACACTATATATTCAAAGGGATAGCTCGATCAGTTGTTGCCTAGTTTTGCACTTAGAATCACGAGTAAGATAGTATAGGGCATTGCAGAATTTCACCCACGGACTTTAGCTACGCGGAAATAATACACATCGCTTTTTCTCAGTTATGTCGTTTTCTTTAAGATGTATTCTGATTTCTTTAAAATCTAACACAAAAGTATGACACAAACTGAAAACTCTCCATAGGATTGGAACCATTTTTTACTTAAATTATTACTGTGAGCAATTTTATTGTTGTTATTATCTACATCTATACGAATAATATCATAAAGAGGAAAGATTAGATTGTTTGTTTGTTTGCATTGAATAGGCTCCGAAACTTCTGGACCGATTTGAAAAATTCTTTCACCGTTGAGAAGCTACACTACCCGCGGTTGCTATAGGCTATGTGACACACAGCCCTAGCAACCACACGGAGAGCGGCAACCCTACATCTCACAAATGGAAAGAAGACGCACCCCGCTCCAACATACCGCAAACCGCAGAGATCCAGTCGTCGCTCCACCTTCCGCCGCACCATATGAAAGCCGGAAACACTTCCGAGCATAATCAGGAGGTCCTCACTGGCTCATGTAGTAAGCTCCCTAGATTTTGTACCTAGCAACACCAGTCGCTGGCACTGTAATGCGATGTCGACCAAGGTCATCTTTGGATGGTCATTCGAATTCTCTCCACCTACGTGTGGTTATGTCGTGCCTCATACTCGTGCGAATATTAAAAGCAATCCAAGTTTTAACTTTGTTTTATCTAAATAATCTGGGCTCCTACAAAAGGAGGTCTACTGATTGTGTCCACTCTCTTCTCTTTTCTAAATTGCTGGAATCTTGCCTCAGTGCGGGTCTGGTATCTGCTCGGCTCGCACCAAGGTTTCAGCACAGTTTTCAGCCTGTACTCCTGCTGCGTTCTTGACTCCATGCGGTTCTAGTATTTGCTTTGCTCGCACCAAGGTTTCAGAAAGGTTTTCAGCCTGTCCTCCTGCTGGTTTCTTGACTCAGTGCGGGTCTAGTATCTGCTCGGCTCGCACCAAGGTTTCATCAAGGTTTTCAGCCTGTCCTCCTGCTGGTTTTTTGACTCCGTACGGGTCTAGTATCTGCTAGGCTCAGACCAAGGTTTCAGCAAGGTTTTCAGCCTGTCCTTCTGCTGGTTTCTTGACTCAGTGCGGGTCTAGTATCTGCTCGGCTTGCACCAAGGTTTCAGCAAGGTTTTCAGCCTGTCCTCCTGTGCTGGTTTCTTGACTCAGTGCGGGTCTAGTATCTGCTCGGCTTGCACCAAGGTTTCAGCAAGGTTTTCAGCCTGTCCTCCTGCTGCGTTCTTGACTCAATGCGGGTCTAGAATCTGCTCGACTCGCATCAAGGATTCAGCAGAGGCTAGTTTAAGTACCGCTCCGCTTGTGCTGGTCCGTGTAGCGATAGGCCGGATCGCACCTGTAGTGTAGAGGTTCCGGGATAACAGACTATCCAAGACTATGTCAGATCAGGGATTTTCGTAGGTCCGTTCGTTTAGCATAATGACATAATCCAGAAAATCCGTACTAAAGTGTGCCCATAGGGTAGGCTCCCGCCGCGGGTGTCTCATTCTATTTTATTTTTATTAGTTAAGTGAATATTGTGCATCTTTAAATAAAACCGTAAGTTCAATTTTGTTAGCAGCCTCTCATTCCGATCCGCAGAGGAAACCCTCCCTCAGGTAACTTTGAAAGCTGACAGTACAACCAGGCTAGCCGGCCCGAAGGGTGTACCGTCACAGCTATATTATATTTTCAAAAAAATTAGGGATCCTTAAGTACTAAAACTCTAATAATGTAACCCAAGGTGTAAAAAAATACCTGAAAAGCATTTTGCATTTTCTACAAAAAGTAGTGTAGTGTAGTGTAGCGTGTAGTGTGCGGTGCGTGGTGCGCGGTGCGTGGTGTAAGGTGTGCGGTGCGTGGGGCGCGGTGCGCGGGGCGCGTTGCGTGGTGTGCGGTGCGCAGTGTGTAGCGTAATGTGTAGTGTAGTGTAGTGTAGTGTAATGTAGTGCAGTGTGCGGTGTGTAGTACATTACACTACACACTACACACCGCGTGTGTAGTGTATTGTAGTGAAGTGTAGTGTAATATAGTGCAGTGTAGTGTAATGCAGTGCAATGCAGTACAGTGCAGTACAGTGTAGTATAAGGCGGTACGAAGTTCGCCGGGACAGCTAGTATTATATTAAATTGGTTATTAGGAAACGGCTCTAACGATTTAAATGAAACTATGTATTTAGGTATTGCTTTACATTACAAGCCTATCTAGATAGATGTAATTCCTGAGGAAATTAAGTTTTTAGTTTAAGTACATGCCTAGGAGACCCGGAGCAACGCGCGGTCGCCCAGGTTATCTATGATGATAATATGTGTATTGTAGGCGAGTATTACATAATATGTTAAATTTGTAAAGTATTAAAATGAAACTTTCCACGATAAATATGTAAAAGAGCATCGTAAAAAATGATTTAGAGAGCAGTTAGTTACACACGCGGACCAGGGTTGGACGGGCTGTTATGTTATGTGTCGTAGCCCATTCGATAGATTTGACAAAATCATGAAATGTCCAGGCATTTTATCCTATATTGTATAAATGGCTCCGAAAAATACGGAGCAATCGGAGCCCCGTGCCGGGATTCTTTCAAAGGTGGTACCAGGCTTTTCATAAAATGAAAATTTGAGAGCATTTGACTCCAACTCACGTGATGGCAAGTGACAACGTGTCGACGCTTCCCATCAGATGAACAGTCCCTGTCTATACTATACGATCGAGGGTAATACAAGCACACTCAAACGATGCCTATTCACTCTCGCCTTGAAGACACTCAAATTGTAAGAATCGGGACACTGACACAGGCAACGGATTCCACTGCATTGTTGTCCGCATATTAAATGAGAAAGCGTCACGTAATGTTTGTGCGGATAGGCGGAATATCAATAAAAAAGGGATAGAAATTCTTTCTGCATCTTTTTGACAGAAGGTTGAATACGGGGGAATAAGGTAGTGTAGTTTCTGCGCACATGCTCCGAAATGATTTCAATAGAATGGCAAAAGAAAGGAGTAATACACGCAAACTTAAACAATGCCTATTTACAGTCGCCTTGAAGGCCCTCAAATTGTAAGAATCGGGACACTGACACAGGCAATGAATTCCACTACATTGCTGTCCGCATAATAAATGAAAAAGCGTCACGTAACAGTTCGTGCGGATAGATGGAATATCAACAACAATATTTTTGAGCGAAGTTGGAATTACACTGGGAGGAATGAGGTAGTGTAGTTTTTGCGCACACTGTTCGAAATGAATTAGTGAGAATACCGATAAAAAGGCGTAAAACACGCAAACTCAAACAATGCCTATTCACTCTCGCCATAAAGGCCCTCAAACACTTACAGAGGCAATTAACTCCACTACATCGCTGTCCGCATAACAAATGAGGAAGCGTCACGTAACGGTTTATGCGGATAGGCGGAATATCAACAACAGAGGGATAGACACTCCCTGCGTCTCGTTGACCAAAGGTGGAATAGCACTAGGGGGAATTAGGTAGTGTTGTTCTTGCACACACTCTCCGAAATAAATACCGATATAAAAGCGACATTGCGTTGAACCCCAAGGCTTTATAGGTTTTTTTTAAGAGACATGCTAAGCAAACATATTATTACATTTAAGTAACACTGAAGTGACATATAAACAGACCTGTTAAACTCAGTTATAATAAGCCCTGCGATAAAATGCCCGGGCATTTCATGATCTGCCCAATTCTACGAACGAACCACGACGAAGCAATCTATGGATTAGCTTGCCTGCCACAAACATTGTGTAAACATATGAGGTACCTATGTCAAAATTAACTACATCCATCGTTTAATTAGGAAATTTCTCTATGTATACTTGTTTTTTTTATTTATAATTTAAGTGCGTTTGACTGCAACTCACCTGATGGTAAGTGATGATGCAGTCGAGGATGGTACACGCATCTTTACTAATATTAAAAAGAGGTAAAGTTTGTATGTTTGTCTGTAGGAGATAATCTTTGAAACTACTCATCCAATCTTTAAAATGATTTTACCAATAGTTAGAAAGGAATTCAGAATGGCCAAAGGCTATAAAGCCCCGCTCACTCTCAATACCCACGGTGGCAAAGCCGCGGGCAACAGCTAGTTTGATATATTTGTGTTTCAAGCGCGCTTCATTTGATTCTTGTTTGAATATTAACAATCAAAGTTATTAAAATTTTGTTAACACACACACACACACAGACACACAGGTATCAGTTTCAAGAACACGTTTACAAAATTTTAATAACGAATTGATTATTTTAAATAAGAACCAAACTTCGTTTGTATGGAACGCACTGGGGATACAATCTTCTTAAATGTTCGATTTCAAGAATTATTATGTAATCAAATCCAATGAATTAAAATAATTTAACAGAGGAGATGTCGTGCAGATTTGAATTACCTACTAAATGATCAAATCTGCATAACGACATCTCCTCTGTTAAATTATTTTTAATAATTGACATTTAATTTCATGCTTTTGACAATTATTATTTACAATTCATTTTTATATTTTATTTTTATTTGTTACGTTACTGTATTTTTTTTAAGAAAGGGTAAACACGGGACCCTATTACTAAGACTTCGCTGTCCGTCCGTCTGTCATCAGTCACCAGGCTATATTTCATGAAGCGTGATAGCTAGACAGTTCAAATTTTCACAGTTAATATATTTCTGTTGCCGCTATAACAACAAATACTAAAATTTAGAAAAATTAAAAGTCTCCATACAAAAAACGTGTTGTTTTAAACGTAAAGAAACTAGCTCCATCTATTATCATAGTAAGAACTGAAGAAACTAGCGCCATCTAGTGTGTGTGCAGTTCTAACTCGCACTTGGCCGGTTTTTAAAAAAAAAATGCAAATATCCTTTTTTTTCAAATAATTTACCCATTTTTTACATTAACATTCACTTATAAAGAAAGGGACTTCCCCGTTGAGTTGCGATTAAAAAGGGCACGATAATGGAGTTTCAGTTGTGGATTCAACACAATACCCCCGAAAGGATTCGCTCGTTTATCAATTTCTTGGTCGGATTGAGAGAAAAGAATTATTCTTTCGTGTTTGTAAGGGCCGCAGATAAAACCGAGCCGGCTTGGGAAGCCACTGGAAAATGATTAATCGTTGGGATACCGATTTAACTACAGAGAGTTTTCCTTCTCATACATATTGTGAAAAAAGGAAACACGCTACACCTGTGATATTGTAGGTAAAAAGGTGATTTAAGGGACAAAATAATGAAGCATTACAAATAACGATATTTTTTGACTGACTTCGTGGCTCAGTGGTTAGTGCTTTTGACTACTGATCCGAGAGTTGTGGATTCGATCCCCACCCAGGGCAAACATTTGAGTATATATATATATATATATATATATATATATATATATATATATATATATATATATATGTATTTAAACGTATATAAGTATGTAGCCCATTTGTGATGTCTGTAAAAATATATAATAAATTACCTACAGAAATAAAAAGCGAAGCCGAAACTAAGAAAATTATACAAAAAATTAAAATTATACCTAAACGACATATAAAATAATACATATTTAAAAAAAAAAAACATTAAGACTCAAAATTAATAAAAATATCCATTTTACTCTACAAAATTATTAGTTAATATGTATACTTATATTGTACTATACTTAAGTAAGTCCTCCTCTCTTCAAATATTGTTGTGTTTATTCTCTCTAACACCTATTAAAACTCATGGATGTAATAAATAATTGAGTATTGAGTATTGCGTATTGTATTACAGGCTCTGGTTTCCATAACATAGGGAATCCTACTTTGGGGCCAGATGATCATGTGTGATTTGTCCCTAAATATATATGTTTTATATTATTATTATTTTATTTTAGTGAAAGTTATATTTTCTATCAACTTCCAAAAATGAGGAGGTTCTCAATTCGAATGATTTTTTTATGTTTGTTACCTCAGATCTTTCGACTGGGTAAACCGTTTGTGATGATTCTCTTTTTATTTGAAATCTGGTGCTTCCCGTGTGGTCCCATACAAATTTAATTAAAATCGGTGTAGTACTATATAACAAAATTAACAAAAACTAAGAATAAAAATGCTAAATGATACTAAGTTGTTGCGATGGAAGTCGGTTTTTAACGTACTTATCGTTTTTTTTTCGTAAATGTTATATTTTGGCTATTGGAATTTGTTTTTGCTTTCGAGCTTTGAGGGGCGAGCGATTACGAGAAGTGAAAAAGGCATTGTGATGGAAATAATCTTGGGTAAGATTTTGATGGGGATTGATTGTCTTTCACTAAAAACTCCGTTTTAACCGCCTCCGTGTCGTAACGGTTAGTCCATTCGCTTCAAATCAGGAGGTCACAGGTTCGATTCCCGGCGGGGTCAACTTTGTAAGACTCGGTTTGGTTACTACCTACCTACCTACCCTACCACCAGGTAGGGCAGTTTTATAGCCCGCCTGGTTAGCTACTACCATCTTATCTAAGCCTTGCCGCCAAACATCGGTATTAACAGCATTGATGTGCTCCGACTTGAAGATAAGATAACCAGATCCCCATTGCGTTTGGGAATCTGGGTAAGCCCGCTTCAATATTCGGCATCATCGTCACTTACCACCAAGTGAGATGATACCAAGAGCTTACCAATTGTGAATAAAAAATAAAATAAAAAAAATAAGCGATTTTTATCAATTTACTATTTAATAAAAAATTACAAATACATCTAAAACAGTATAATGCGTTTAAAAAAACCTAGAACGTTATTCAGCAGTTGGATTTTTGTTACAATGTATATTTTATTTTTATTACAATCGATAACTACCTTCCTCATATAAAGTAGGCGTAGCGTTGTAAGAGCGTCGGTGGCTTAATAGCAAGGGCCGCTACCTCCTCACGGAGGTCGTGGTTCGAATCCTGCTACGTATCAAGTGTTGTCGAATTTCGATTTCATATGTACGTTTATCCGACGCTCTTACGGTGAAGGAAAACATCGCGAGGAAACCTGCACACGCCTGCGAAGAAACTCGAGGGTCGTGTTTGAAGTCGATCAACCCATACTGGGCCCGCGTGGTCGACTAAGTCCCGATCGCTCTAATTCAGGGTAGGCTCGAGCCCCTCAGTGGGGACGTATATGAGCTGGTATGATGCTAAAAGTAGGCAAAAAATATGCATCCCTACTATAATATTATAAATGTGGAAATGTGTTTGTTTGTTACCTTTTCACGCTTCAACGCCTTGACCAATCTATATGAAATTTGGCATGTAGGTAGCCTGTGTCACGGGGAAGGACATAGGCTACTTTTTATCGCGGGATAATAGCATAATATGATGCAGTTCCTGAGGGAACTACAAAAATACTCGATTGCTGTGATTATTGCACAGAGATGGCTGAGTAGGTGGGAAACGACATAATTTACTAATCACCCATAAAAGACAGTCATAAAAACTATGTCCACCCGGGCGCAGCCGCGGGAAAAAACTAGTAACAAATATTTTTATTCTGTCACTGAGCGTTTGCGTTGTTTTTCCGATCAATTATTAATTTACAAAATATGACGTTAAATGGTGATTTTTGTCACATGTTCCACCCCCTTCCAGCTAAACGGCTATTTCAGTAAACTTGAAAAGTATTGGAGAAAGTCCTGTCCGGTGAAGTCCCCTGTCCGGTGAAGTTGTAAAGGCCCCCACGGCCAACAACAAGCTTGTTCTTTCGAAAAAAAAAATTGGTGAAAGTAGGGCACAGTTTCGTTTAGTTTAGTTTTATTTATTTCACGTCGCAATTCATTATTATACGTGTCAGGTCATAATATAAAATGTCAATAGTAATATTGTGATCGTCAATGAAAGTTATACAGAAAACACGCTAAACACGTTAAAAATCGACTTCCATCGCCACAACTTAGTACATTTTTGCATTATTATTTTTGGTTTATGTTAATTTTCTAATTAAGTTCTATACCGATTTTGAAATTTATATGGGACCACTCGGAAAGCACTAGCTTTAAAATAAATAAATAATTGTAAAAATCGCTTCACCCAGGAAAAAGTTATGAGGTAACAAACATAAAAAAAACATACAGACGAATTGAGAACCTCCTCCTTTTTGGAAGTCGCTTGAAAATAAACTAATGAAATTAATAAAATATCAAAATAAATTAGAAAACTACAGTAATAAAATACATATTGGTAACTCATGTAACTAAATTTTGAAATGTCACAATATTATTATTAAATTCTTTCAAAAAATTCTTTAGCAGAATATAATTCACTTTCCAACAAGAAGTCTTTTAACCGGCGCCTGAATGTCTCTTCATCGGTTATTTCCTGCAGAGTGGACGGTAGTTGCTCGTATATACCAGGCCCTGTGACACGCGGACATATAATTCATTTATGCGGTAAATTATCACGTAGTTAGTATTATCACGTAATTAGTAGGCTTTCTAGCGAGCGATAAGACCGACCAAATTGTGCCGCTATAGTACGCTTATAAGATTTTGTTTTAAGTGGTGTTTTTCTTTAAATTTTTAAGTTATGGTTTCTAAATTTAACATTGTGTTCATTTTTAAATTTTTGGGTACATATTTTACGTTGTATTGTACGTTTTATATTATCTTATCTTTCTTAGTTTTGGAGTAATAGTCGACCAATTCAACATGACGTTCAGATGGATGTGTAAAAAGTTAATTGATATTACATAAAAATATGATACGGTCAAATCTTGCAATCGATTTTAAAGCGACTTTTACGGTTCTGGTCTAATACGGCTTTGGCATGAAGCCGTATTCCCGGTACCAATAGATCCTTTTAGTATTTTGAAGTTGATCTTATAATGAACTCTGGAAGTGGAGGTAAGGTCTCAGGATCGTATATTGTTTTAAGTAGGAATATAATGTTCTCGAAGTTTTCTAAAATCAAAACATGTTTCAATGAGCCCCCAAAAATGCGCGACCCATTAATGCACGATCCATAAATGTCAGTGTAATAATGCCCGGCCGATAACTCAGGTCATGGACTTGAATTAAAATAAAAGCTTTAACCTAAAAAAAAATAGATCGTGATTTTATTTATTTGATAGGTTGTGCCTCCATGTTAGTTCCATATAAATTTTATCAAAATCGGTTCAGTACTTTTTAAGAAAAAAACTATCAAACTTATTCTCGGTTGTTCTTGCGATTGAACCTGATACTATGCGTGATCCGACACGCATATTTTAGTTCAAATTTAAGAACAGTAGTCTCGGAGATAAGAGGGGTCAATTAGGCCAATTTTTGTCTATGTAACTTCAAAACTATATCTCTTAAAATAATAAAAAAAATACATTTGAGGTTCTCACAACAAGCCCTATCATTTGATATGTCACACAATATAGTTTGCAGAACTTTTTTTTTTTTTTAAATTTATCCCCCAAAAGTGGCCCACATGTTAAAATTAATTTATTTACGCTACCTGTCCGTTTTTGGATCACCAATTTACATATAGGTACCAAATATTAACTTGATTGATCCGATAGTTTCTGAGCAAATCAGCTGTGACAGACGGACAGACAGACAGACACACGAGTAATCCTATAAGAGTTCCGTTTATTCCTTTTGATGTACGAAACCCTTACCTACTTACATGAACATTGCAAGTTGACTAAAAGCTTTTATCAAAGATTATGTAAATGACAAGGATATATGGTTAAGTATGTGTTGATGATATCTGGTTTAACTATAAGCTTCTAGTAGATTTTAAGGCGCCTAAGGAACCTGTGGAGAAGCAAATGTCAGCGTAACTTTCAGCAAATACTGAGACTGACTGTAATCCTGATAAGACCTGAGACTGTAATCAGAATCACAACATAATTTGTAAGAGACATTAAGTATTATTTTCTATTTAAAAGTATACATGTCACCGTGATATTGTGAAAACCGTGATATTGCAATCACACTAGTTAGATTATGATATAACGGTTAATTGTAAATCGGATTACAATATCACGGCCTATTCTTGTACCTCCGAATAAAACCGATGATTTCTTCTGCTGCGAAGCATTCTGCTAACCAGAGAGGGAGGAGCCTCGCTTCGGGAGCCTCTTTGACTGTTAAATCAATCAAACCTGACCGAACATAACATGGCTCGCTTCGCGAGCTCATTTATTAAGTGTTTTTCACTTAGCTTAGTGTTATTGTAATGTCACTAGTGAGTTTACAATGTCACTAGTGAAATTGTAAACAATATGTTACAGTTCACAATCTTTCGGCAGTACACAATCTCGCGAAAAATGGAAGTGTAATTTTTTTTTTAGAATCTTGCATATTAATTCTCGTTAGGGTTAAATCTGCAGGTAGAAGCAATTTGCCGTCGCCGGGTTTAAGCTTATAAACTTTCAACTTGTTACAATAGAAAAAAAAACAAAAAACCTTGTTAAAATACGTAACTTTTATGAGAATCCTTAGTGGGCCTCTCCGGCCTAGTCAAAGTAATAAAATCGAATATTGTCCCTACGCCGCCGCGCGCAACTCATACACCTTTTTATTTGTGGTAGCTTCGAGTTAGGTGAATGTGAGAACTTCATGCTGATTCTCGTGTTGGGGTGAGCAAAATTGGTGAGTAAAAGGATTTTTAAAGTATCATGTAGGTAGGCCTTACAGGCCTCAGTATTGTAAGTTTCATTGTTGAAGTTTTAAAAAAATATGAAAATCAGGCTTATAATATATAATCAAAGAAAAGGTTTAATTAAATTTGTATTAGTATTAAGTTTTTTTTTATATTAAATACCGATTAAATAATATCAATAAAATGATGAAAACGTTAAAAAC
The DNA here is from genome assembly GCA_947284805.1 of Coleophora flavipennella. Classification (NCBI taxonomy): domain Eukaryota; kingdom Metazoa; phylum Arthropoda; class Insecta; order Lepidoptera; family Coleophoridae; genus Coleophora; species Coleophora flavipennella. The sequence continues at coordinate 4,509,881 of OX369273.1, forward strand.
CCGACTTCACACAACCAAGTAGAATTTTAGATTTTTTTTGGTTTTTGTTAATTTTCTAAAAAGTATTCAACCCATTTTTTTATTGAACAACCAGACCCTATCAAATAAAAAGTTCATGAAAATTGGTACATAATCTACAAATATTTTGCGTAACAAACATACAAAAAAACACACAGTCGATTTGAGAACCTCCTCCTTTTTTAAGTCGATTGAAAATGAGATGTTGTTTATTAAAAAGCTGTAACAACTAGTTTTTTAAAAACATAGGTAGGTACATACTAGCACATAATAATTTATTTTAAAAAGCTGTAACAACTAGTTAGTTAAAAACATACATACTATTACATACTTGTTTATTTAAAAAAAACTGTAATAACTAGTTATTTAAAAACATATATACAAGTAGATACTTGCTTATTTACAAAAAAAGCTGTAACAAATAGTCATTTAAATACATACATACTATTACATATTAGTTTATTTAAAAAAGCTGTAACAACTAGTTATTTAAAAACATACATACTAGTACATACTGGTTTATTAAAATAGCTGTAACAACTAGTTATTTAAAAACATACATACTAGTACATACTAGTTTATTTAAAAAAGCTGTAACAACTAGTTATTTAAAAACATACATACTAGTACATACTAGTTTATTTAAAAAAGCTGTAACAACTAGTTATTTAAAAACATACATACTAGTACCTACTAGTTTATTTAAAAAAGCTGTAACAACTAGTTATTTAAAAACGCACTCAAATTTTTAATAAAAAAAAAACATACATACTAGTATATACTGGTTTATTAAAATAGCTGTAACAACTATTTATTTAAAAACATACATACTAGTACATACTAGTTTATTTAAAAAAGCTGTAGCAACTAGTTATTTAAAAACATACATACTAGTACATACTAGTTTATTTAAAAAAGCTGTAGCAACTAGTTATTTAAAAACATACATACTAGTTTATTTAAAAACGCTGTAGCAACTAGTTATTTAACACATACATACTAGTACATACTAGTTTATTTAAAAAAGCTGTAGTTGATTTTAATACCTATAAACCATCATTATTCCATGGAATAACCGCATTAATACAGGATGTTTTTTTAACATCGAGCAAGCCTTTAAGGGTGAACTTAACTCATGAAACTGAACAACTTTCCCCAAGAAACCCATATTAAATTCGCAATTTTTTCATTTTTTTTCATAGAAATCGACCTTTCTGATTAGCTAACTTTGTATGGCGAGTCAACTTTTTTTGCGATTTCAGTATGTGTTTCTTGGAGAAAATTGTTCAGTTTCATGAGTAAAGCCCAACCCTTTATGGCTTGCTTGGTGTTATAAAAACATTCTGTATATGGGCCTGACTGTCGGTTGAAATCACACATACATCGGTGCTTACACAAGAAACACATCAATAGCTAAAGGTTAATTAATTACTTTTTCATCACACCTATTCGAAAAACAACGATTGGTTTCTGAATAAGTTTAGTGCGAACGAAATTCTATTTTGCTCCCTAAAGGCAGTTTTGTTTGTCTCCTCTGATTGGTCCACGTTCGTGCTCTGATACAAACGCGGTGTAATCAGAAGACAGAACACTCAAAATTTTGTTTTGAGTGTCTACAGGGACATACTAGTTTCTTTTTCTCATTGGTTGTGTTGAAAAATAGTGTGTGACACTCAGGACCAAAACATTTTATTTTCGGGCGACGTACAACTCCCTCGAAACAAAATATTACTTTGTGCCCTTGTTACACAAACAACTTTTTTTTTTTTTATTAAAAATTTGAGTGCGTTTGACTGCAATTCACCTGATGGTAAGTGATGATGCAGTCGAGGATGGTACACGTAAACTCAAATAATGCCTATTCAATCTTGCCTTGAAGATCCCCAAATTATATGAATCGGGAAACACTGACGCAGGCAAAGAGTTCCACTCCTGCGCTGTACGCATAATAAATGAAGAAGCGTAACGATTCATGCGAAAAGGTGGAACATCAACAACAAAGGGGTGCAACCCCTCCCTGCTGTTTTACCAGCTAGGTACTTACTAATCAACCTGCTTATCCAATTATCAGCCAAAAGACATCCACTGCTGGGCATAGGCCTCCCTGAGTTGGGGGGGGTTGTTTCACCGTAATCGCCACGCTTGGCAGTCGATAATATGGTTCAAAAGATACGGCCCCTGAAAGATAGGACATACGGACGATCGGCATAGACTTTTAGTAACAGGATCCCCGTTGGTATCCTTTGAATACAGATCCGTAAAAATTGAAATGTTCATTTCTCTTACTGCCTTTGAAGTTCTGGTCACAAATTCAATACCAAACATGATCGTGCCATTTTGCTCACAAGACTTTTAGTAACAGGATCCCCGTTGGTATCCTTTGAATACAGATCCGTAAAAATTGAAATGTTCATTTCTCTTACTGCCTTTGAAGTTCTGGTCACAAATTCAATACCAAACATGATCGTGCCATTTTGCTCACAAGACTTTTAGTAACAGGATCCCCGTTGGTATCCTTTGAATACAGATCCGTAAAAATTGAAATGTTCATTTCTCTTACTGCCTTTGAAGTTCTGGTCACAAATTCAATACCAAACATGATCGTGCCATTTTGCTCACAAGACTTTTAGTAACAGGATCCCCGTTGGTATCCTTTGAATACAGATCCGTAAAAATTGAAATGTTCATTTCTCTTACTGCCTTTGAAGTTCTGGTCACAAATTCAATACCAAACATGATCGTGCCATTTTGCTCACAAAACCTTATTATACTTCAGTGACGCGGCAACTTCTGTGCCTACCTACACTTTCCTATTGTGTGGGCATTCTTGAAGTTCACCGCCTCATTAGGTGCAGAAAGGCCTACTTTTCTACTTCGTTGCGAACTATAGGTAATATAAGGTTAGTGCTTATATGTTTTTCTTTCACTTTTATTCTGTTTTACTTTCGCGCTACATAGGGGATAATAGAAAAAGTTATGTGACTATATTATGGATAATGGGACATTCTTAAAAGGATTCCAAGGATAAGCGTTTTGTCTTAAATCAACATATCCTATGCAATGCAAAAAGAACGATTGGTACGCTTATAAACACCTTTAAATAACGTTTTATTTCACCCAAGCTCATCAAATAAAAACTATTTCTCTTATATAATATTACTAATAGACACCAAAGAAGTGTCTATGTGCGTGTGTGTGTTTGTGTGTGTATTATGACGACTTTTAGCAATCATCACAATTCTGGCTAGTCCAGGGTGATCTACCTTTTTTAGAAAAAGGCAAATCTCGAGTATATTTGTTTATTTCTTTAATTCACGTTGTATTTAGCTGTGTCGGCTGGTATAGATTATGATTATCTAATATTAAAATATGTTGCAGTTTTTCTGGCAAAATTCAATACGTATTCCTAAAAAATTGTGGAACTTCCTATGGGAATAAATAAGCAATATACTTCATAAATAAGTGAAGATCCACTCCAAACATATATCAAGCCGGTTCTTCCCATTCTAATTAATTCTTTCATCACCAAAGGCTCCAATCACTCTCTCATATCCGTCCCGTTTCGTTCCTACTGTAACACCTCACCCGGCCTAACATACAAATATATAAATATATAAATATAAACATAGTTAAACCTACCTATAATACGCATACGTACATACAACATACAACCTACCGCTATCTACCTATAAAAAGTATGTAAACTAAACTTGATTTTTATTGCATTTTAAAATACGATTAAACGTTTGGCCAGATCGTCTAGAGAACCCTAAATTGTGATCGCAGTAACTCAGAGTCTTTTTGAAGGTGAATGACAAGTTATTTTTAAGAGATTAATCTATCACGTTGTGTTTGGACGAACGATGTAGTCTAACCTGTAATTTTGAAGTATTTCGCGCGGAACCCTAGTTTCCCTACTGTGATTGGTCCCTATTTTGGGCCCCCCCAAATTGGGAAGGGTAGCTAGCCCCCAGTGCTCGGAATAACGTAATACTTGACTGACGTCAGTACTGCATTATTTTGGTGATTAAAACAATGTACATCTAACTCAAAGTAATTGAACGAGCGATTTTAGCTCTACACAGATAATTATAACTACGTGAGCCCCGCTAGCTACTGTCTCTGGCAGGCCACTAAGGTACATGATCAGAGTCCACCCTCTTCAAGTGTATTTTAATTAAGCTACACGACAATGTAAAGTGTGCTATGCCGTGTTCCACCCAAATCCCAAAGCTAGTGTATATAAAACGCTTGTGAGGCGCCTTATTATACGTGTATAGTGTGAACTATAGCTGAGTCTTTACAGCCATAGCTTGTCCATCACTATTCGTCAGGTAGGATTAATACCTTCGAGCAGCGATTGATCGCGAATACATATTAGCACTAGGTACTAAAATAAAGTAGATATTCCGACTTGAATGTCGCTCATCCTGTGAGAAGAGCACTACGGAATGTGAAATAAGTAGTTGATCTACTAATATGGTTCTTAGACCTGGAACTGTGCCATACAGTTGTATATAATGATATAAAGACCTGTGGTCTATATAACTAGAGCGAAATGGACACGATATCCATCGTGCCGCCGGCTCCAAAATAATACATAGTGTTAAAGCTCTGTCTTTAGACGTAGCAAACCCTTGATAAAGGGCGAAAGTAATGTCAGTTTAATAGTTTGGCTGAACGTGAAGAACAACGAACCAACACAGTCGCAACCCACTGTGAGACCCACGCGAATCATAGTCGCGGCATCACAATTAGGTCAAAGCGAGAAGGCGTGTAAGCCAAGTGTTTGGTCGAGGCGCTAGTTCAGGACGCAATAGGAGCCGACAGGACCCGGACACCGTGAACACTGCCCATAATATCCGAAAACCGTAGAATAGATTTAGTTTCTAAATCTAGCGCATATCAACTGACCCTAGCTACGGTTACCATCAGGATGGGTCGGCTACCTTCATCATAATCGGTCTTACTATAATCACTATTAGTAAGGCGCGAACGCCTAACCTATTCGTATGTTTGCTCAATACCTTCCTAGACGCTTGGTCCGATTCAGGTGAAATTCTGCCAAGGCATGCTTGTGATAAGCTACAGATAGGACCTACCTATCTAAAATTACTTTAGTATCAGAATAGGCGAAGCTCGAACTCCTATAGTTTGTTTGTTAGTCCATTACATTTATCCCATAAAAGTGTGGACAGATTTAGCTAAAATTTGGTAAAATTAGGAGTTGTTCATATCTATGAACCACTGAACTACATAACTAGCCTATATTGCATGGAGCTTGGTAAACAGCCATCTCAAGTATGACATAGGCCTTCCCGCGACAGCATAGCGCCGTACTATCTCGAATGAGATTAGTGAACTGAGTGGACCTCGTGTTCACGGAACCCTAAAACTTATAATGCCGCGTGGCACTTGCAGTGAAGGCAGTTCGTAAATAAATAAAACGTTGGCATAGCTTAGACCTACCTACTACTTATTCAATAATATGACTCGCATTTCTTCCTAATAACGTTATTCTAAAACCTAATTCGCTATTCCCTAGTAATAGATTTATTTACTAGAATTCCTACAGCACTGTACCAACCCGAATGAAATTAATGAACTGAGTGAACCACGTGCTCGCGGAACCCTAAAGCTTGTGATACCGCGTGTCACCTGCAGTGACGGCAGTTCGATAAAGTAAAACGTGGCATCGCTTAGACCTACCTACTATTTATTCACTAATATGACTCGTTTCTTCCTAACAACGTTATTCCAAAACCTAATTCGCTATTCCCTAGTAATATATTTATTAACTAGATTTCCTACAGATCGCAATCCCCCTAACTCAGCCCTAGTTTTTCCCTATCCTAGCGAGATAGCTAAGTATTACGAGAACTAAATTTTATTTTGATGTCCATGTTTCAACAAATAGTTACAACTCGTGGCGGCTTTATTCGTCTTTCCCCCGGGGTACTAAACCAACCGTGCCTTCGAGATGAACCAATTAGGTGTAGTGTGTCATGGTGTGGTGAGTACCTAAAGCTAACTTGTGTCCTAGTTCCCTACGGCTAAAGTGTACCTGCCCTGAATAAGAAATGCCGCTGCCACGACAGACCAGGTCTGCCGCTTCGCTGCACCTCCTAAACAGTGTGTTTGGATGGGATTTGGATAGGTAAGGCCTGTCCCAAATACGGTGGCTCCGTACATGAGTGCGCTAACGCTTGTCCAACCTGTGGTCCTCATGACGGTAGGTCGTAAGATGGTACAGTCAGGATGTTCCGGCCATAACCAAACTTGGGTCGCTAGCCAGGCAAGCCCTCCTGTCAGCTTGCTTTCGGCACTTGCATTGATAAACCCACGCTTCGTTGTCACGGTTGCGTATCCACGTGAATTAAATCAACTAGCCTTCCTGAAAACATGAACTACCAACCTGGTCACTTGACGATACCTTCAGCTAGCAACCGACCTGGCATCTTGTTTCAATTCCTAGATCCCAGCTCGATTGCCCACTGTACCTCACTTCCTAACTGCACTAAACTATGGCTTGATCCCAGGTAGGAGCCTGAACTTTCGAAGGCAAATAACTAGGATTTCGGCCACACTAAATTCTATTCTAAACTCACAATATAAAGTGAGATTCCTAAGTTAATTCGCGACTAATAAGTACTTGGCGTGACACTTGCCCGGGGCGTGCGGCAGCTGTTCTTCGGATACGTCCTCCTCCTCTGATGGTCTGTACGACTGAATCCCGCTGCGTCCGCGTGTCCGTGGTTTTAAAAGCTTTCACACAGATGCAGCCTCGGCAGCGCGCGGGCCGCCGCACACATACATCCGACCTCGTGGTCGAACTGCGCGAGCGCCGGCCGCTGTCCGGACGCAGACAGGGCGGCGCCTCTATCCCTTTAGCCTCGCTTTTCGCGCCATTTATTACCTAAGGCAATCTGTTATAACGTGCGCACCGCGTGGTTCGAATGACGACCGACAGGCGGCAGTCTGGTTTCTCGGAAATAATCCCTGAGCTAATTTGTTTCAATAACTGTCTATTCACTCGACTCGAGGTTAATCCTCACCCGACCGAACAAAACTAGCTATGTTTTTCCCAATAGACAGATTCCGATTAGTCTATCAAGACTTACTGTATTACCTATAAATATTTATTTATACATATGGATCGTTACAATCCAACCCCCTGAAAATTTTTAAAAATAGAATTCAGAGAATTGTCTTTTTGAAATTTTCAAAATAGCTAATAACTATTAAAATTTCCTGTTGGCACATTCTCCCCCACGTGTGGTGTGTATTTAAACCAGGCATGTCATTTATTGTCCCTTGATTGATACGCTCAACCATAAACAAAACCAGATTAGCACAGGACCAGCTCCTGCCATCACAGGGGAGTTCGAACGGGCATTTCGGGTGTGAGTCGAAGCCACTGCTACGTTCGCGCATAGGCGTATACATTGAGTGGACCACTAGCTTCCAATTCCCCACGCACCAGGAAACTCTACTGGCATACGCGCATTAGTAAATTGTCAATCTAGTTTACCTCTCCAAACTGTCTGTGATATAACTGAAGCGGTTCCCGCGACAATCAGTCAAGTTCTCCGAATAGAGCTTCCCCCAAGTGACAATAGAATCTTACCTTGGAGTATGTATAGTGTATAAGTCCAGTTCTTAGCTTCTGGTAGAGTAATTAGCCCAAACCAACGTAACGTAAGACTCAAAAGAACAAATTGTTGGTTCAAACTATTTTTGTATACATGAAGAAGGACAGCGTGTGCCAACAGCTGACTCAGATATCCAGTATTTGTTGACTCTCCTTCAAGATCACGCTCCCCTTAATTTTACTCCCAAAATATCAAAGCAACTCACACAAAACCCCTCTTTTCACATCACTCTCAAATTTCCTTTTGTAACATTCCAATCCTGGAAAGGTCAACAAATCCTTATCTTCAGCCAGGATATTTATTGTAGTCAACACAAGAGAATATGTAGACCTATTTTCAAGTATTTAAACACAATTCTCCAATAAACCCCAAACATGGACACATCTATGACTGTGACATTTTCATATCGCAGCTAAGTCACGTTCCGAAACTATCTTTCATTACTAAACGCCAGTATGTATTATAACAACAAGGCTGCCCTAAGTAAATTATTTGAACAAGAATATCACGCATTTCCCTTTTTCAATCAGAGTTAACTACGACTCTGTGCTGTGTATTACTGACCTCCACCTTCCCCTCAGTCAGTCCGCAATCCAACCAATAGAAATGCATGATCTTCCTTACAAATAAACTGAAACTATAACCTTTCGTTTTACAAGTTTAATATACCTCCTGTACCTGAAAAACATTTACCCTTTTACCTTTTACCTAGCAAGAATATAATGGAACTCTACCACTATATTCAAGCTGTACCTTCTGTAGTAAACCCAATTTTATTACCGTAATTTACCGTTACCTAGCAAGAATATAATAGAACTCTACCACTATATTCAAGCTGTACCTTCTGTAGTAAACCCAATTTTATTACCGTAATTTACCGTTACCTAGCAAGAATATAATAGAACTCTACCACTATATTCAAGCTGTACCTTCTGTAGTAAACCCAATTTTATTACCGTAATTTACCGTATAGCGGGGAAAATAAAATATCATTCCTTATACACATTTATTCTAACAATACTCCTCTTTTGCTAGTCAATTCCTATCCTAGGATTTATTTTACCTTTACCCCAGGCGAACTTGATTACTCTAACACCAGCCAAAGTTCGAAACTCATATTATGTACACACCCACACACATACACATACCCATATGTAAAGGCAATGCTAGAACTCTACATATAATATTTATTATTCTTAATTAACACATACTATGAAACCTTAACTTACTACACTATTTCCTAGTTCTATTACATCCTTATCTAATTACTTATCCTACTTGCCCACTATTTAGGTAATGAAATAATTAACAAATCTTAAATCAACTTAATGCTTGTAACGCGTTTTAATTACTCGAATTTCGGAATCAACCTCTCAAACTAGTTTCTGTCCCATCCCCGGTCCTATTTACTTGTAGTACCGTGATAGATTAACGGCATTGAAGTTTCCCCTAATTTCACCCGTATTAGGGTGCATCAAAGTGTACACATTTTGGAACGGTATTGAAGCTACCCTAAACGGACCCTCATAAAGTAATTCAAATTTCTTTGTCAATTTCTTTTGAGCATCCGATTTATTCAATTTCTTTAATTTAACCCAATCCCCTATTTGAAATTGTATAGTCTTATTCCTCTTATTAAATGCCCGCTGTCGAATTGAGCTAGCCTTCTCTAGGTTTTTCCTTACCTGGCCTCGTATCTCCTCAACATTACCCAACCTCTGATACCCTAATATTGAATCATAACTCATTCGCGTGGGACTTCCGTAAAGAATCTCGCTTGGTGTGAATCCCGTGCTTTCATGATAAGTATTGTTATATAATTGTTCCAATTTTGGTAACATAGTTGCCCAACCCCTGTGGTTAGTATGGCAAAAGGTACGAAATAACCTACCCAATTCCCTATTTACCCTTTCTGTGATATTTGGTCTAGGATTCCTCACTGTAGTATAAATTGCCTTGATTCTCAGTTGCCTCATACCATTTTTCCATACATCACTACTAAATTGAGTCCCATTGTCCGTCATTATTGATTGTGGCCATATGATTTGTGCAAACTGCCTTATTTTTCCCACGACAGCCTTAGAAGTTGCCTTCTTTAAATCATAGAACTTCACAAATTTACTAAACGAATCCTGTACAACCAGAATATATGCAGATCCGAATTTCCCCTTAGGCAGCGGGCCGTACAAGTCAGCCATCACTAACTCCCCTATTGCCCGAGTTACCACACTTTGGCATGGTCCTACTTGCTTAGCATTGTTACTCTTTGACATCTGACAAATGTGACATAGCCTTAACCACGACTTTACATCTCTGGACATGCCGATCCAATAGAACCGTTCTCTTAGGTACCTCACTATCTTATAAGCCCCCTGGTGCCCCATCTCTACATGAGTTTGTATAACTACTTCATCCCTCAAGCTCTTAGGTAAATAAGGGACCTTACTAAGATCGTTTCTTCTGACATAAACTATGCCATTTTCTTCAACGCAAATTGACGCTACTCTACCTATCCTACTCGACTCAAATAGCTGTGCCTTGATTTGCATATCAATTGTTCTAACTTCCTCGTCTTGGCATTGAAGCTCGGCCAACCTTGACAACTTTTGTTCTAACTCATTATTTTTCCCCGTTTCGGTATATAATATTTCCGGTTGTATGATCTTTTCTTCCTGAACCCTTTCCCCTGTAGGTAAATATCTCGACAGAGTGTCAGCTACCACATTCTCCTTGCCTTTTATATGCTCTACCCTGTACGTAAACTGTTCTAAATACAAGATCCACCGAGTTATTCGTCCATTATACAATTTCCACTTTTTTACGAATTGCAAAGCTTTATGGTCCGTTTGTATGATAATTTCGGCACCCCTAAGATAAGTCTCGAACTTCTTAATACAGCTTATTACAGCGTAAAACTCCTTTTCCGTAACTGTCCAATTTAACTCTGACCCTCTCAATGACCTACTGTAGAAACTTATTATACGCTGTTCAGAAGCGTCATTTAATTGGAACAGCACCCCAGCAAGTCCTATCCCCGAACTATCAGTTTGTAAATAGAATGGTCTCAAGAAATCCGGAAAATGCAACCTAATCGTGTCTATAAAGGCGCCCTTAATTAATTCAAAAGCCTCCTGTTCCACTTGACCCCACGTCCACGGCACGCCTTTCTTTAATAATTTACATAATGGTACGATATAATTATTATAGTTTGGTATGAACCGCCTGTAAAAATTACACAATCCCAAAAAGGCCCTTAACTGTTTGATCTTCCCCGGACGCGGGAACTCTTGTATAGACCTAACCTTTTCTGGATCAGTCATAACCCCTTCAGTTGAAATTATGAACCCCAACATCCTTACTTCCTTACACAAGAACTCACACTTTTCTAAATTACATGTCATACCCGCAATTTCTAACCTTTCCAACACCTTGTCTATATGTTCCAAGTGTAAACTTAAATCCCCACAGGTAATTATAGCCAAATCGTCCAAGTAGTTCACGCAGAACTCGCGTACCTCTGTACCTAGTATTATATCCATTGCTCTACTAAAACTACCTACTGACGTTTTTAACCCTTGAGGTAGGACATTATAAACGTAACTCTTACCGTTCACTGTGAACCCTGTATACTTTTTACTAGCTTCCGTAAGTGAAATCTGAAAATACGCGTTATTAAGATCAATTATAGTCATATACTTAGCTCCATGGAAGGCATTTATGATATCTACTTGCATTGGAGGCTTTTCCGAATCGGATACCATGTACTTATTTATCTCCCTTGCATCTAACAAAACGCGTATTGAACCGTCCTTTTTTAGCGTGAACGTCAATGGGCTGCTATACGGAGTAGCTGACCTACTTATGATCCCTAACCCTTCCATTTCGCTTAGCTTCTCATCCAATTTGGCCCTGTACGCATACGGAACCGGATATGATCGCTTCATGATAATAGGATGTTTTCCCATCTTAATCTCATGCTCATAACAGTTGGCCCTTCCTAATTTCACCGTGAAAAGCTTCGAGTGTCTGTTGAATATGGATTCCAATTTTATCAGGGCCTCATGGTCCCTAATATCCCCTATTTTCACGTTAAAACTCCTATTTCCATTTCTCATTTCATTTGAATTATTCTTCTTTTGTTCCGACCTACTGATGGAAAATTCCAAAACCAATTTTTCTTGCCCATTTTTAATAAGTACACCCCTTGTTTCACTACTCAAGTCTAATATCACTTCATGTTTCGTCATCCAATCAAATCCTATTATCAGTGGTCGCGACAGGCCTGGTATAACCAAAAAGCTTGTGTCAAACACTCTATCTCCTAGTTTCATTGGCAAAAGGACCATACTTTGTATTTTCGCGCTTTTCTGCCCTACTGCCCCTTTTATATGAAAAGGTTTGACAGGTAGTATAGGTATTTTATCGACTTTATTCCTAATTTCATTCCAAAACTCTTCAGATATACACGTAACATCACTACCTGTATCCAACAACCCTAGCAACTCATACTGATAAATCTGCACCTCGATCTCCGACCTAAAATTATCATCCTCATCCTGCGGTTCGACGGTTTCGTCGAACACTGCATTCGATATTGGTCTTGCGAAGCTTCTTTCACTAAACAGCTCTGACCTCAATTTTATCCGATCTACAAGACACCTTGCTATGGAATCCCCCTCCTCGGCTTCCTTCTCCCACAACGAGCCTGTAAACCCCAATCCAGATCTATCAGTTTGACCTACTCCTTTCAAGGGTATCCTCAACCCCCTTCCATTTATTCCCAAAAGGTCACCTGGTCTCCAGCCCATTTTTAACATTAAATTTAACGGAACATCCCCTTTTTCTGAAGTTAACCCGGGGACGGGACAGTCAACTTCATTTAATTTAAATCACCCTGATTATCATTAGTACAATCAATAACAGCAGTAACCTTGCTAACATTATTATTGGGTCCCTTCCTAAAATTACTGTTTCCGGATTGTTCGGGTTTCCTCCAGCTTTGATAATTGCGTTGTATATCACGCTTACGCTTATCTATTGTACTCTGTTGCCCTGGTACCTGACTAACATTGCTATTCTGCTTAATTTCCTGTTTACTAATATCATCCAAACCCCTCAAGAACTCTGCCGTCTCAATTATTGTAGTTATTTTGGACAAAGACCATAAACTCTGTACATTCCTAGGGTAATGCCTAATTACGTCCGTCACTAATTGAGTTTCGGGTATCTGAAACGTGAGCATTTGAGCTTGTCCTGTCAACTGCAAGAAGTGCCCTAACATCGTTGGATGTTTCTGCTTATCCCATATGCTATGAACGATATTACGCCGAAGGATACTTTGTTCTGTCTCTCCCCAATAGATTTTTAGAAAATCTTCCCTGAAATCCTCAAATGTAGCCCAACGACTCTTGTAAATCCTAGCCCAATCCCTAACTTCTCCGATCAAACACTCGACTATTAAATCGATTTCTTTACCTTCCCTAGGTAACCTCTTGAGATAACTCTTTAAATCCTCAATGAAAGTTACAGGATGGATATTGCCCTTATTAGAGAACTTGGGCTTCTCCATATTTTGTACGTTACACATAGTGATAGCTGGTCTCAATACATTTCCTTCACTCAACTGTGGGGCTGACTCCATCGTGGCAGTCCCCGGCGCCTCTAACCCCTGATTATCTTCCCCGCCAACAATTTCCGAAGAGGGCAAGATTTGAGGAATCCCTAGCTCCGATTCGTCGTTTTGCCCCATCGTAGTGTCCTGGCTTACATTAATAGGTACCTGAGCTAATTTTCCCTGTTCATTTAACCTATCTTCTATACTATTTATCTTAGTTGAAAGCACTCCAAAAGTACGCCGCATGGAACGGTAAAGAAATCCAGTAGCGTCCATACGCCTCCTTTGTACTATAGGTGATACTGGTAACGATGTGGAATGGGCCATATCCACGAATCCTGTTCCAGTCCTGCCATTTTCCCCTATTACATTCCCCTGCTGTTCTGTCCCCCCTCCAGAATTTACTGTCATTGCCTCCGGTTCTGCCTCCAATTGTGCTAAATTTGGAGCACTTGTCTGAACCCCTCCCTGAACTGGTGTAGGGTCTGATTTCTTTCCCTTAGCCTTCCTAGTGGACCGCCTCATCTTCTCCTGAACCAAAGAGTGAACCTCCAAAGCGTTCAATACTCCGCAAATATGTACTATGAGAACCTAAAACATAATATTTAACTTAATTCGATTGCCCATGCAAAATGGATTTAGCATCGCCTAAAGTTTACGTGATGTAAATTTCCAATCAACAATCAATAACCAGTGATAGGAGATTCCCTCCTACCTATTAACATTTTCGAATGCTACACTTATACCAACACTAGTGCAAAGAGACCATCCTTTATTCTGTCAGATTGAGTGATTACTTTGGAATTTAGCCATTTTTTTTTTTTCTTAACCACAACAGGAACCGAACCTGCGACCCTAGTATGCGAAGCTACTAGCTACTCCTATAACGTAAATAAATTAAACTTAAAAAAAAAATATTTTTTTCAACCGCAACAGGAACCGAGCCTGCGACCCTAGTATGCGAAGCTACTAGGTACTCCTATAACGTAAATAAATTAAAACCTAAAAAAAAAATATTTTTTTCAACCGCAACAGGAACCGAGCCTGCGACCCTAGTATGCGAAGCTACTAGGTACTCCTATAACGTAAATAAATTAAAACCTAAAAAAAAAATATTTTTTTCAACCGCAACAGGAACCGAGCCTGCGACCCTAGTATGCGAAGCTACTAGGTACTCCTATAACGTAAATAAATTAAAACCTAAAAAAAATATTTTTTTTTCAACCGCAACAGGAACCGAGCCTGCGACCCTAGTATGCGAAGCTACTAGGTACTCCTATAACGTAAATAAATTAAAACTTAAAAAAAAATAATTTTTTCAACCGCAACAGGAACCGAGCCTGCGACCCTAGTATGCGAAGCTACTAGGTACTCCTATAACGTAAATAAATTAAAACTTAAAAAAAAATAATTTTTTCAACCGCAACAGGAACCGAGCCTGCGACCCTAGTATGCGAAGCTACTAGGTACTCCTATAACGTAAATAAATTAAAACCTAAAAAAAAAAAATTTTTTTCAACCGCAACAGGAACCGAGCCTGCGACCCTAGTATGCGAAGCTACTAGCTACTCCTATAACGTAAATAAATTAAAACCTAAAAAAAAAATATTTTTTTCAACCGCAACAGGAACCGAGCCTGCGACCCTAGTATGCGAAGCTACTAGGTATTTCTAATTTACAACCTAGATATATTAAGAACTAAAATAATATATTTTTTTTTTCTAAATTTGCCTCCCTCGGGACTCGAACTGGCGACACCAAGTTACGAGGCTAATTACAGACTCCTAATATACAATCTAACAAAAATAAAATTAAAATTTATCTTTAAAACAAATTACCTCTAACAGGATCGAACTTGCGACTGTGAATTGCAAGGCTACGGATATATTATTGTGCCATAGCGCACTAGCTTGAAGTTCCTACGACAATATCAAGAGCAAATCGCATGTCCTTCACAGACCTTTTGCGATTCCAACAACAGTAGGCATTCAATGTAACAACTGCTTCTTTTACGAAATGTAAATAACTTAAATATCACTATATTTCGATACAAAATAGTATATAACCTACCTAAAATTTACTTAGATTACCTAACCTATTAAATAAGTGCAACTTCACAGCCCCGTCTGCCTACATAAGTACACGCTATTCGTAACGCTCAACTACCTTATTTATCAATTATTATGAGAGACCTTTTTCTCTGAACTAAGTCGTTAACTACCCATCTTATACACCAACTAGAAAATGTACCTACCAAATATTTCTTTCGAACAAATACTTATTTAATTATTTACATCCGGAATTTTACTAACGGAGTATTGAGAAGAAACTATATTATCAATGCCTACTTCAAATACGCTGCCATATAAAAGAATTCAACGGGAGCGCTCACTCACTCGTCGACCCCTATATTAGTTCTAAGTACAAAATACGAGCTTCAACCCCCCGGATATAAGACAATAGCTGGGGTTTAAATTAACCTATAAACTATAAGACTACATAGGATAAAATAACAATTTTCTCTTTGTTTGATAGATTAATCATTCAGTTATAATTGTCATTCGCACCTCATTCCATTTCACGAACATCAAATTGTGGCATAAACCGAAGCCAACTAAAGTTATTTATCTATGTTTATCACAAATAACTGAACACAAAGTTTTATTATACAAAACGACTACCTACAAGATTCAGTATACGAACGCGAAAATCAGATGTCAGACATCCAAGTTCTTTGGTAGCACTGTAACCGTCCGTTTCCGCCCACGAACCCTGATTTTGACTATCCAAATGTAATATTTTGAACCCTCTTCTTATCCTGGTCACGGCTTATCAAATTGTAACACCTCACCCGGCCTAACATACAAATATATAAATATAAACATAGTTAAACCTACCTATAATACGCATACGTACATACAACATACAACCTACCGCTATCTACCTATAAAAAGTATGTAAACTAAACTTGATTTTTATTGCATTTTAAAATACGATTAAACGTTTGGCCAGATCGTCTAGAGAACCCTAAATTGTGATCGCAGTAACTCAGAGTCTTTTTGAAGGTGAATGACAAGTTATTTTTAAGAGATTAATCTATCACGTTGTGTTTGGACGAACGATGTAGTCTAACCTGTAATTTTGAAGTATTTCGCGCGGAACCCTAGTTTCCCTACTGTGATTGGTCCCTATTTTGGGCCCCCCCAAATTGGGAAGGGTAGCTAGCCCCCAGTGCTCGGAATAACGTAATACTTGACTGACGTCAGTACTGCATTATTTTGGTGATTAAAACAATGTACATCTAACTCAAAGTAATTGAACGAGCGATTTTAGCTCTACACAGATAATTATAACTACGTGAGCCCCGCTAGCTACTGTCTCTGGCAGGCCACTAAGGTACATGATCAGAGTCCACCCTCTTCAAGTGTATTTTAATTAAGCTACACGACAATGTAAAGTGTGCTATGCCGTGTTCCACCCAAATCCCAAAGCTAGTGTATATAAAACGCTTGTGAGGCGCCTTATTATACGTGTATAGTGTGAACTATAGCTGAGTCTTTACAGCCATAGCTTGTCCATCACTATTCGTCAGGTAGGATTAATACCTTCGAGCAGCGATTGATCGCGAATACATATTAGCACTAGGTACTAAAATAAAGTAGATATTCCGACTTGAATGTCGCTCATCCTGTGAGAAGAGCACTACGGAATGTGAAATAAGTAGTTGATCTACTAATATGGTTCTTAGACCTGGAACTGTGCCATACAGTTGTATATAATGATATAAAGACCTGTGGTCTATATAACTAGAGCGAAATGGACACGATATCCATCGTGCCGCCGGCTCCAAAATAATACATAGTGTTAAAGCTCTGTCTTTAGACGTAGCAAACCCTTGATAAAGGGCGAAAGTAATGTCAGTTTAATAGTTTGGCTGAACGTGAAGAACAACGAACCAACACAGTCGCAACCCACTGTGAGACCCACGCGAATCATAGTCGCGGCATCACAATTAGGTCAAAGCGAGAAGGCGTGTAAGCCAAGTGTTTGGTCGAGGCGCTAGTTCAGGACGCAATAGGAGCCGACAGGACCCGGACACCGTGAACACTGCCCATAATATCCGAAAACCGTAGAATAGATTTAGTTTCTAAATCTAGCGCATATCAACTGACCCTAGCTACGGTTACCATCAGGATGGGTCGGCTACCTTCATCATAATCGGTCTTACTATAATCACTATTAGTAAGGCGCGAACGCCTAACCTATTCGTATGTTTGCTCAATACCTTCCTAGACGCTTGGTCCGATTCAGGTGAAATTCTGCCAAGGCATGCTTGTGATAAGCTACAGATAGGACCTACCTATCTAAAATTACTTTAGTATCAGAATAGGCGAAGCTCGAACTCCTATAGTTTGTTTGTTAGTCCATTACATTTATCCCATAAAAGTGTGGACAGATTTAGCTAAAATTTGGTAAAATTAGGAGTTGTTCATATCTATGAACCACTGAACTACATAACTAGCCTATATTGCATGGAGCTTGGTAAACAGCCATCTCAAGTATGACATAGGCCTTCCCGCGACAGCATAGCGCCGTACTATCTCGAATGAGATTAGTGAACTGAGTGGACCTCGTGTTCACGGAACCCTAAAACTTATAATGCCGCGTGGCACTTGCAGTGAAGGCAGTTCGTAAATAAATAAAACGTTGGCATAGCTTAGACCTACCTACTACTTATTCAATAATATGACTCGCATTTCTTCCTAATAACGTTATTCTAAAACCTAATTCGCTATTCCCTAGTAATAGATTTGTTTACTAGAATTCCTACAGCACTGTACCAACCCGAATGAAATTAATGAACTGAGTGAACCACGTGCTCGCGGAACCCTAAAGCTTGTGATACCGCGTGTCACCTGCAGTGACGGCAGTTCGATAAAGTAAAACGTGGCATCGCTTAGACCTACCTACTATTTATTCACTAATATGACTCGTTTCTTCCTAACAACGTTATTCCAAAACCTAATTCGCTATTCCCTAGTAATATATTTATTAACTAGATTTCCTACAGATCGCAATCCCCCTAACTCAGCCCTAGTTTTTCCCTATCCTAGCGAGATAGCTAAGTATTACGAGAACTAAATTTTATTTTGATGTCCATGTTTCAACAAATAGTTACAACTCGTGGCGGCTTTATTCGTCTTTCCCCCGGGGTACTAAACCAACCGTGCCTTCGAGATGAACCAATTAGGTGTAGTGTGTCATGGTGTGGTGAGTACCTAAAGCTAACTTGTGTCCTAGTTCCCTACGGCTAAAGTGTACCTGCCCTGAATAAGAAATGCCGCTGCCACGACAGACCAGGTCTGCCGCTTCGCTGCACCTCCTAAACAGTGTGTTTGGATGGGATTTGGATAGGTAAGGCCTGTCCCAAATACGGTGGCTCCGTACATGAGTGCGCTAACGCTTGTCCAACCTGTGGTCCTCATGACGGTAGGTCGTAAGATGGTACAGTCAGGATGTTCCGGCCATAACCAAACTTGGGTCGCTAGCCAGGCAAGCCCTCCTGTCAGCTTGCTTTCGGCACTTGCATTGATAAACCCACGCTTCGTTGTCACGGTTGCGTATCCACGTGAATTAAATCAACTAGCCTTCCTGAAAACATGAACTACCAACCTGGTCACTTGACGATACCTTCAGCTAGCAACCGACCTGGCATCTTGTTTCAATTCCTAGATCCCAGCTCGATTGCCCACTGTACCTCACTTCCTAACTGCACTAAACTATGGCTTGATCCCAGGTAGGAGCCTGAACTTTCGAAGGCAAATAACTAGGATTTCGGCCACACTAAATTCTATTCTAAACTCACAATATAAAGTGAGATTCCTAAGTTAATTCGCGACTAATAAGTACTTGGCGTGACACTTGCCCGGGGCGTGCGGCAGCTGTTCTTCGGATACGTCCTCCTCCTCTGATGGTCTGTACGACTGAATCCCGCTGCGTCCGCGTGTCCGTGGTTTTAAAAGCTTTCACACAGATGCAGCCTCGGCAGCGCGCGGGCCGCCGCACACATACATCCGACCTCGTGGTCGAACTGCGCGAGCGCCGGCCGCTGTCCGGACGCAGACAGGGCGGCGCCTCTATCCCTTTAGCCTCGCTTTTCGCGCCATTTATTACCTAAGGCAATCTGTTATAACGTGCGCACCGCGTGGTTCGAATGACGACCGACAGGCGGCAGTCTGGTTTCTCGGAAATAATCCCTGAGCTAATTTGTTTCAATAACTGTCTATTCACTCGACTCGAGGTTAATCCTCACCCGACCGAACAAAACTAGCTATGTTTTTCCCAATAGACAGATTCCGATTAGTCTATCAAGACTTACTGTATTACCTATAAATATTTATTTATACATATGGATCGTTACACTACCCATCCATTAAAAACCCCTAGCATGATAATTCTTTCATTTACCTTGCATTTCTTTAAAGTATCTCTCACACTATTCCAGAAATCTTCATGTTTTTTTTTTTTTTTGCTAGACGCATTTGGACCCACATCATTCGATGCATTAACACCCAGAATAAATATGCGAGTTAGTCCAACTTTCAGCCTGATCCAGAGAAGTCTAGAATTCATACACTCATACTCAATCACACACTCAGCCATTCGCGCAGACAGAATAACTCCAACTCCTTTGCAGCCTCGGCTGGAATTGGGTACCCCAGACCAATACGCTGTATAGGTACCTTGTTTTGTGGAGTCAATTCCTTTCCGCTTTGTTTTAGTCACACATAAAACATCTAAATGTCTTTCATCCATCATCTGACATACTTCATCTATTTTGTCTTCCATTCCTCCCTTAACATTCATCGTAGCAAAGTGGCTCCCTGTGGGCCGCTTTCCGCGCCCGCCGGGAACGAGACGTGATGGGTTGCGAACTCCCACATCGCCCCCATTATGATTATAATAGTTTTTAGACATCATAGCGTTCCCATGAGTTAAATATTAGGCACGCAGCCAGGCTAGATACAACAGGGTGTCGCCGAAATCCCCGAGGGGACCGTTCAAGACCCAGACATTAACGCGCCCTGGGCCAGACGCCGATCGGCACGGTTCCTCACACCTTTAGCTGGCGCAGGATAGGAAAGGATCTGGGATCATGGATTGGGATAGGAAATTTAGGGTAAATGGGGAAGGAATATGTGTAAGGGACACTATCACTATGGATGATGAAAAGTGGTAGTGGCTCGAGGAGGCTGGGGTCGCGTACCCATGTATTCCAAACAACTGCCGGACAAGCATGTCGTTTGAGATAACCCTTGACCAAAAAAAAATTTTATCCCCTAATTTAATTCGTACCCGCCTTTGATTTCGTTATTGTTGGTTAATGTTGTGTTTTTAAGTATAATAATATTATTTAAAACTTTTGAGTGAATTTCATTTTGAAGTCGGTTTTAAGTTTTTTTTAACTTTTTTTTATTTTCTTTATTTTTAGTGGTAATGCTATCTATCTAGCAACGTTAAATCCAATCACCTATACTCACCAATAGGAATTATCAAATCATAATACATGTGTTTCATTAACAGATACAGAGTCCTGTGGCTTCCATCATCATCTCAGCAGCATGAAAGTTAAGGAGTTAAATCGTTCATCATCAGCTCATCTGAATAACCTGAAGGCGTTAGTACTAATATATATACTGTGCTGAAGGAATACAACTATCGGTCTATGCATACCTACGTATATATCTATGTATAACATTCAAAAAAAAATCCTGCAACTCCTAACCGTTAAGGAGTTGTACCTTCCTACAACAGCTTATCAACATGAGAATATGACTAACAGACGCAGGTATATTAATAGCTTTAGAAAACATATGAATCACGGAATTAGTGCCTTTAAAATTCAAATTTTTCATTATTTTTGAAGGGTTGCCCTCGATTTCCCTGGGATCCCATTATCAGGTCCTGACTTGGTGACAATGGGACCCCCTCGGGAGTATACTCTTTCGAATGAAAAAAGAATTTTGAAAATCGGTCCACAATTGACGGAAAAATCGGTGAACATACATAAAAAAAAAATATACAGTCGAACTTAGTACCTCCTCCTTTTTGAAGTCGGTAAAAAGTAAAAAATAGGCGAGTTTAATTACTGTATCCCATGGGGAAAGTTGTTTGTTTTATGAGATAGGGCCACATTTAACGGCTTACCAGTGGGTAAAAACGGAAAGTTTTTTTAAACATAGTGATGTTTAAAAAAACTTTCCGTAGCTATTGGTCGCGGAACTAATATCAGAAAGGTTCTCATTTAGCAATCGCGGTGCAGAAAACAAGTGTAAGGGAAGTCTAGACAAAGACAATAGGTATACCACGCGCAATTAGATTGAGCCGGTAGAAAAACTTTTATGTCAACGCAATAAAGGCTTTGATGAGGTCGGCCGAGCAGAAAATCCGAAGCGGGCCAAGTCGGGCAGGATGAATAAGTAACGCTCTTATTCCGTTGACATACGGTTTTTTCTTATCAGCTTAGGCCGATACCGCGCGGTATAGTGCGAATAAAACTTGACAATGTTTATAAAAAAAATCACCAAAATATTACTACACATGTATTGTACGGTCGACTGATGATCTAATTAATCTTTCAAAAAGCAGCTTTATGCATGTGACTTAGTATCGCGGTAAATGCAGATAAATAGGAAGGTCTTAGTTTTAATAGTGTGCATTTTCCAGCTATAAGGATATTAAGCGGATTAAATCTTAGAATCCACACAAGCAAGTAATTAAGGTCAGGTCACAGTTATAGGTCAGCGAAGTAGCGGTCGCAGCTCAGTGCAACTTGCGTGGACGCGTCGATCACGCAGGTTAACTGACCACAAGCATGGTCATCGCCTGGATGGATAACATCTATTTGTTATGGACAGACCACTATACCGAGCGTGCACTGCTGCCTACATCATCATAGATTGGAAAGAGCTAGCACATTACAGGGTCGTGTAACTCAGAGGAGCTGGTATGGGTATCGCCGACCAACCTTTTTTTGATTCACATTTGGTGAACCCTTTACATCATCTCACCTGATGGTACATCTTATCTACAAGCCGGAACACATCAATGCTGTTAACATTGATGCTTGGTAGCAAGACTTAGATAAGATGGTGGTAGCTAGCCAGGCGGGCTTAGAAAATGCCCTTCCACCAACCAAACAGAGTGAAACAGTGTTAGACTCCGCCGGGCATCGAACCCGCGACTTCTTGATGTGAAGCTAATTGACTCTACCATTACGCCAAGGAAGCGGTTACGCCTTCGCAAAAATACGCACATCGGTCACCTGGTACGGAAATCAGCCCGCGCCTCTCACTATAATATGTTTGCTCTATGTATCAATACAATATGTTCATGTAATATTCTTAAAAAAAAATAGAAGTAAGACATAAGACATAATATATTTATTGATTCCTTGTCACCAAACACACATCTATAATATAATAAAACTGTAACGGGGCCGTGTCTGTACATGAAATATTTTTGGAAAATAATAACTGTGGTGGACATTACTAACGATACAGAGGCCAAAACAACAACTTTTGGAATTTTTGTCTGTCTGTCTGTCTGTATGTTCGCGCATCACGCAAAAACTACCAGGCCGATTCTGATGAAATTTTGTATGGTGGTTCCTTATAGCCCTGGTTAACATATAGGATACTTTTTATCCCAGAAAATTCAAGAGTTCCCGTGGGAAAATCAAAAGTATTCATTTATAGAGTGGCTCACCACGCAAATGTGGCTTGACCTATTACAATCAAATTTTACACGTTGATACCCTTATCGCGAACTAAAACTGGGACATTGTGAATCCCAAAAAAATTTGGGTTCCTACAGGAATGCAAAAAATTTTATCTTTAGAATGACTCAACGTAACAATGGGATGGGGTGTTATAATCATCATTGTATAGTCGGGTATTCTTTATCCCAGAAAACTAAAGAGGTCCCGTGGGAAATTATCTATCGATACATACAATAATAACAAAAGAGTACTTTTTTCTATATATTAGCTACACATACCAAACATTATAATCATAGTAGCAGAATGTCAATAGATGGCACTGCAGGGATAATAAAACGCGCTTAAGTTGTATTAAAACATTATTTCATACTTTTGAGTGGATTTCTTTTATGTATTTTTCAGCATACGCTACTTTAAACTCTGGAACTATGGTACGTAGCGATGTGTTTCAAAGACGAACAGACAGGTATTTTTTTACAGATTCCAATCGTGTATAAAAATATAAACACATAAATCGAGTTTAACATCTTTTAACAGGAGGCACAGATATGGGAACTCTTTTAACGGCGACTATTTGCGTGTGGTAGTTGCTCTCCGCCTGCAATATCAATATCTGTGAACCTTATCAATGTATTTGCGGGTCCTCGGTGGAGGCAATTGGCCATCACTCACTGAGTTGCCACGTCACCAATTTCTTAATGACCTCACTCGGAGGGCACTGGTCTCGGCCAGATGGAATATTCCATCTTTGATGCAGCCGCCGGCCGGGCTTTAGTCGATCTGATGGCAAAAGGCCGGAGGGTTTAAACAGGTGCTATGGCAGAGAGGAACGTGTCTGCTTTGGGAAGCCACTTTTTCTGTCTCACTCCTCACCCGTACGGTACTGCTGCTCAATTTGCGGTGAGAAAGAAGCATAATAAGTACTCGGTCTTGGAGGCAAATTACTGCATTGTGCCGCTGGTCTGTGAGACAACCGGCTGCTGAACCCTCAGACGCCTTTGCCTTCACAAAGAAGATTGGCCTTCGCCTCCGAGAGAGGAGATGTGACGTGAGGTCCTACCTGCTGCTAAGGTTGTCTATTGCCATCCAGCGCGGCAACGAGAAGTGCGTCTTGGGCTTCTTTGGAGCTGATACGACTCGAGGATTTGACCCATATTGTTAGGAAATTTTATTACTAGATTGATACCTATAATGATTTGAATTAGTATTTTGATAATATTTCATCATATCAGTTTATATACGTCCCCACCAAGGGGCTCGACCTGCCCTGAGTTAGGGCGATCTGGCCTTAGACGATCACGCGGGCCCATTGCGGGTTGATTGACTTCACACATAAGCTTCGAATTTCTTCGCAGGCGTGTGCAGGTTTCCTCACGATGTTTTCTCTCACCGTAAGAGCGTCGGATAAACGTACATACCAGTATGAAATCGATATTTTCTTAATGAAATTTGGCATGCAGGTAGCCTGTATCACTGGGAATGAAATAGTCAACCTTTTATCTGTGGAAATTATCATAGTCCGATGCAGTTCCTGAGGAAACTGAAACATTACTCTTTGTTCGTTTTATTTAAAATCGTAACGAAAAAATGGATTGGTGTGATTTTTCGCACAGAGATGAGGTGGAAAATGATATAATTTACTAATAAGTATATCCTGACATAGTTCCCGAGGGATCTGGGGACAACTGTTTTCTACGCTCGCGCACGTCGGTGGCGTCGCAACGGAGCAACGCAATGATATATAATGTTACTATCGTGAGCAACGGATTAAAGTGATTTTTTGTATAGAATTTGTTGAGGGGGTTGGAAGTGACAAAGACTGCTAATCCGAATAGCCCGATACTGTTCCTGAGGTACCTGGTGAAAACTCATGTCCACGCTTGCGAGCTGATTGCGGCTCGCGCACCACTCACCCTCAAAAAGAGTCATAAAAGCTAAGTCCACGTGGGCGAAGCCGCGGGCAAAAGCTAGTACACAATATTGGGAATAAATTAAATTGAAAAAATGAGAGGAGAAAAATAACAAAATAACAGTACCTACCTAATATTACAAGTAGAAAAAAACTATCAAAGTAAGATGTGTGTGTATGTTTGTGTGTATGTGTTTTTGTGTGTGTGTTTTTGTGTGTGTGGTGCAAGAATCACGGACCAGCATATATTTTAAGAGAAAAGTCGGTAGTAAGGTTTGACCCAAACAAATATCTCAAGTAAAATAATTTAAAAATGTCGTGCCATGTGAAAACCAAGACAATAACAACTAATTTAAATAAAAAATATTATTAATTAAAATAAGAGCATCGGTGGCGTAACGGATAGGGCCGCCGCCTCCTGTCCGGGAGGTCGTGGTTCGAATCCTGCCACGTACCAATGTGATTTGGAATATGTATTTCATATATACGTTTATCCGACGCTCTTACGGTGAAGGAAAACATCGTGAGGAAATCTGCACACGCCTGCGAAGAAACTCGCAGGTTGTGTGAGAAGTCGACCAACCCGCACGGGGCCCGCGTGGTCGACTAAAGCCCGATCGCCCTAATCAGGGTAGGCTTGAGCCTCTCGGTGGGGACATATATGAGCTGATATGATGATGATGAAAACATCATATCAGCCGAAGGACGTCCACTGCTGGACAAAGGCCTCCCCCAAGGATTTCCACGACGACTGGTTCTGCGCTGCCCGCATCCGCAGCAGATGTTTTTAAGCTTCTGGACTGGGGTGGCTTCGGCATCAATATCAACAGCGAGTACACAACCCACCTCCGATTCGCTGACGATATCGTGGACATGGCTGAGATTATAGAAGACCTAAGCACAATGCTTGATGGTCTCAGTAAGTCTCTCAACAAATGAGTTTTAAAATGAACATGGACTAGACGAAAATAATGTTAAATTTCCGTGTCGCACCCACCCCTCTAAAGGTTGGAGACAACAACACTGAAAGTTGCTGACGAATATGTATACCTGGGACAAACAGTCAAGCTAGGTAGGTACAACTTCAAGAAAGAGATCAATCGTCGAAACAACCTCCTGCGTAATAGTCATGCATAACTACATACAACCACATTGCTATCATGTTATGAAAGATTTATGAACAACTAGCGTTTGCCCGCGGCTTCGCCCGCGTGGACATCGTTTTTATGACTGTCTTAGAGGGTGCGCGGTGCCATGAATTTTCTCCAGATCCCTCGGGAACTATGTCAGAAAATGCTAATTAGTAAATCATATCATTTCCCATTCCTTCAACCATCTCTGTGCAAAAAATCACAACAATCAATTGTAAAAAAATTAACCGAAAAAAAGAGTATTTTTTCAGTTCCCTCAGGAACTGCAAAGGACTATACTATTTTTACGGGATAAAACGTAGCCTTTGTCCTTCCCCGTGACACACAGGCTACCTGCATGCCAAATTTCATCACGATTGGTGTTGAAGCGTGAAATGGTAACAAACAAACAAACACATTTTCACATTTATTATATTATTTAAGGAATTAAGGATGAATGGTGTAGTGCAGCTATTCCTAAAGTGTATATCGCAGAGCATAGGAACTGCGTAGAAAAGTCACCAGGGTTCCGCAAATTATTTATTTTTATTATTAAGCTATTGTAAAGCTTTTATCGCGGGCTTTGAGGAGACAGAATCAAGAAATTTCGTAACGAAAATAAAACCTGACACCCCAAAAAAATATATATATTGAGTTCTAAAAAACTTACAGTGCCATCTATCTATCCATCATGATGATGATGATGATGATGACAATGACGATGGCGATGGCGATGGCGATTGATAATGGCGATTGAAGATGGCGATTGATGATGGCGATTGATGATGATGATGATGATAATGATGAACTTTCTTAGTGTTAATTTATTACATAAATATCCCGCGCCCCAAGGACTATATGGTACTGGTAAATACTGCATAAATGAAAAATAAATAAGTAATTATAATTGCATAAGTTGATAAAAAATGCTATGCAATAGCTTTACCGCGGCAGTCCCCGAGTGCCACACGTCTTTTTATAAATGATACCACAGTTAAGTACAGAGCAATTATTATAGCGGGAAGCCGCTGGATGCGGGCATCACAGGACCGGTCGTCGTGGAAATCCTTGGGGGAAGCCTTTTTCCAGCAGTGGACGTTTTTCGGCTGATATCATGATTGATAAAACAATTTCATTCGTAATATTAAAAGTGAAAGTAAAGTATAAAGTGTTTCACTTTTAACATATTTCTATTTCAAACGCGCTAAAATTTTTAATAACAAAATAATAATAATGAAAACTTTTGATCATATTTTAATTATAGTGTCTTTGATTTGTGATCATTTGGGGAATCTTGGTAAGCCCGCTTCTATCTTCGGCAGCATTGTCACCTACCATCAGGTGAGATGATTGCCAAGGGCTAACCAATTGTGAATAAAAAAAGTGTGTGTGTCAGCTCCGACGCACGAATGGAGTTTACTACTTAAGTACGATTGTTTTAAACAGGCACAAAACAGGACTTGACTTTGGTTTAAAGTTTATTCTGCACAGTTCATATAACTGATGAGTCCAACTTCCGGCCTCTTTTCATAGCTGATGTGTCAGGTGTTTTAGCTCCCATGATCGCAGCTTCTAATGATCCTGATCTAATGAGCCAATCCTGATCTGGTATTTGGCAGGGACTAACCTCATATGCTTTGGATGCGGTTATACGAGCATATCTTAGGTCATACCATAAAGGTCTCACATTGGATTCGAGTTGACTTTTCAATTAAATCAAGAGCATTTTTGTTAAGTTTCTCATGTTATGTTTCTAGTAATTTGTTGACATCATTCTTTATATCATCACTCGCTTGAATAAGGAAATGATGAAGAGAAAACTGTCAAACATCCACTGTGTTTAAAGTCGTTCTGATACTTCAGCAGTTCAAAATTCATAATTTTCTTCTTTTTTGCTTCTTCAAGAAACTCGTGGAAAAGGTCTGTGCTGGTTTTATGATTTGGAGCTGTTTTTTTGCAAATTTTATCTACAGTGACGTATTTCATAGTAGTCCCTACTCTTGAGAGGATGGGTTTTTTCCAGTAACATTCATCCTCGGTGCAGGAAGGTTCTTTACTGCGACGATGGGTCCACATTAAAAATGCCACTGCATGCTTACAACCACCAGCTAAAGCTGCACAGTCCAAGCACTGGCAACTGACGATTTCACCTTTAGTCTCGTCTATCACCATAATGCCTTTGTATGAACTAGCCCTCACTTTGTGCTCGGGGCAGATCTTGCAATTGAGTGTGCAAAGTCCTGATCCACGACGTAGTTGCACGTACCCAATAGCATCGTCACCATAAAATTCTCATGCTGCCCTGACAATGCAAACTAATTACTTACTGTAAAAAAAAATTATTCTTTATAACCTAAAAAACTACTACTGAAAGAAAGACTATTATTTCGCCTTCGCAGGATTAAGGTTACTTACGTAGGTAGTGTTATATTATTTTATAGTACTTACATTGCTGTTTTTACATTTCTCAGCTCTGCAGAATAAAAATCGGAGTTATTTTTGAAGAACATTCCAACCATGATTGCGTCCACTTTGGCCAAGTTTCTGCTATCTGCTTTCACAAAATTGACATCGATGATGGAGTTTGGTATTTCACCAAATTATACGATGAAGATTGTAAAATATCACAAATTTTCACGATAATATTATAAAATCTTATTTAAACAGATCAAAAATCGTAAGACTGCAACAATGACACATCTGATTACTGTGTTGTGACGTTATCTTAGATTCAGCCAATCCTGACTGTTTTAATGGAAGTGAAAGGTGCGCATAATAGGTTGCGCGCGAAAAACGTAACGCGATCTCTAGATTTTACTCCTCATATTTTTTTCATACCGGGTGCCTTAAATGAAAACACCTTATATATTTTTATTACATTTTTTTTATTGCTATTATATTTTTAGTAGCATATACGTTTCAAATACAAAATTTTGCCCCCCTTTTTTTAGTAAAAAGTGGGTTAAGGAGTAAACTACAAAAAAAAATGGTATGGTGTTTCATAAAATAAAATGTTAAATTTAATTAAGGTGGATGGTCTGTTTATATTCAATAGTTTAGGAACCCCTGGTGTAGTAAAGTGAAATGGGTACCTAGATGAGTACTATTTCGTTCCGCGTCATGGATATTTCGTTGTTTGACGTGGGTGACACAGGTAGCATTGTAGAACTTGTACTTTACGTTAGAACGGGAGCTTTGGTACAGGTCCTTAGAATTGCGGGAATGCTTTCAAAGCGAGGCGAGGGCTCCATTGTTACGTGGGGACGCGAAACCGAGCTTTCAACAATAGTTCGCGAAAACCTGTGCGGATGGTGGAAACAAAAATGTGTTGCCAATTATTTTTGTGCGGCTATCCCAACATAGAGATTGCTTTTAGCGATAAGACCGCCTGATGTACACTATATTAAAATTTAATATCCCTATGAATTAGCTTTACGATATTGTTTTTGGTGTAATATCATCATATCAGCCGAAGGACGTCCACTGCTGGACATAGGCCTCCCCCAAGGATCTCCACGACGACCGGTTCTGCGCTGCCCGTATCCATCAGCGGCTTTCCGCGACCTTCACCAGGTCATCGGTCCACCGAGTAGGAGGCCTGCCCACACTACGCTTTCCGGTGCGTGGTCGCCGTGGTTGGTGTACTATAAGTGTAAATAAATAAATAGTAGTTCTTTTGAATTAAAATACATATTTAGATATTTGGTTTTGTGTAGTTCATCAAGATTGTTATCTGATCAGCCAAAAGACACTTACCTTACCGCATGACAAAGGCTTTCTTCAAGGATTTCCACTATGATTTCGCTTCGTCTTCCGGTGCGCGGTCGTCTCTAGAACTTAATACCCCAACTGCCATTAGTTATATTTATACCCGTGTCGTCGTATCAGCTCATATATGTCCCCACCGAAGGGTTTTAGTCTACCCTGAATTAGGGCGATCGGGCTTTAGTCGACCACGCGGACCCAGTGCGGGTTGGTCGACTTCACACACAACCTGCGAGTTGCTCGCAGGTTAGAACTAATATATAAACTGTGTTGCAGGTGTGGGCAGGTTTCCTCACGATGTTTTCCTTTACCGTAAGAACGTCGGGTAAACGTACATATGAAATATTTTTCGGGTGTATATGTACTTATGTATGTATGTATGTATGTTTCTTTGGCTGAGCTTATAGCCTAAACGGCTTAATGGATTTAGATTCTTCTTTATCCCGTGAGTGACATAGGATACATTTTACCCGACTATCCAAAAACGGGTGAATGTTTTTGAGCAGACGCGTTTTTAATTTTTAATTAAATTGGGTAGGTTAATAGTAGTTATCAATTTGTTCGAGTTAAGTAAATTAGTTCAAAAATAAAGTTAATATAGTAAGAATTTAAAGTTTGGTATGGGAGCGGGCATTCCATCAATATTATAAATGCGAAAGTTTGTGTGTGTGTTTGATACCTCTTCACGCATAAACGGCTGCACCGATTGGGCAAATCTTATCTTATCCAAAAAATAATAATAATAATAATAATTGCCACATCGCCTCGTGCCAAGTGAGCGGAGTAGCTTAAATTTTATATATTGAAATAATAATAATAAGTTACTCTTCACGCATAAACGGCTTCACAGATTCGACCTTTATTTTGTAGGTAGGCAGATTAGGACCTGCATTAACATAATATGCAACTTTTTATCTTTTTTAACGCAAACAAAAGTTATTTTTCGTAAAAAATAACTTACATTTATTTAAAAAGACGAGAGATGTACACAACAGAACTGTAAGAGACCCAAATAAATTGGTTCTAAACAGTATACCCAAACTGACTCATTATAATAGACAGTGTATAGTAATGTGTGTTAAAATTTATAATGCTCTACCTACTGACATGAAATCAATACCTAATAGTATATCATTTAAACGCAAACTTGTGACATATCTTAAAGAAAAAATATTTTATTCCGTAAATGAATTCCTATATAGACATTTTGACAATTTATATTGACTATGACAAATGCAACTGTATCTGTGAATTTATTTTGTAGTATAGTTGGTAGTATAAGTATTAGCTGTCACTTATCATTGTCACTTACCACCAGGTGAGATGTTGTCAAGGGTTTTCCAATAGTAAATAAAAATAAAAAAAATATATAAGTAATAATTATAATAAGATTTATATTTTCATGCCAATCTGGTGAAATATGAAGACTACCTAAATAATGTAACAGCTTTAAAACCATGTTTTATGCAAATAAACTTTCATTTCATTTCATTTCATTTCGAACTATATACATATCATAAGTATAGTGTGAAGATAAAACTGCTAGTTCTCCAATATATTAGGGATACTTTAGCCCGCTCCATCTCCGCCATCATCATAACTACTTACTACTCACTTATATAATGTCAAGGGCTTACCAGAAGTGAATAAAAAAATGAAGTAATGAAATTTTGAATCAGTCTCTTTACTAACAAATTGGTTTACTAATTTTTCATAAAAAAAACGGCATTGTGCGAGTCTGACTCGTGCGCCGAGGGTTCTGTGCCCCCAAACCTCTGGATATAGAAACGTATCTAACATCAACGAGTACAACAGTAATTAACTTAACTTTGTAGTTAAAAAAATGTACTTCCATACATTAATATACCTCACGGTTAGTCTCCTAACAACAACTGTACGTTTTCAATCGATTTTTTTTTTCATTAACATCATCATTTCAGCCGAAAGACGTCCACTGCTGGACAAAAGCCTCCCTCAAGGATTTCCACTACGACCGGTCGGTCCTGGGATGCCTGTCTACACTACGTCTTTTGGTGCGCGTTCGCACTCGAGAACTTTACTACCCCAACAGCCATCTGTTCTACGAGCTATGTGCCTTGCCCACTGCCACTTAATTTTGGCAATTCTGTGAGCTACGTTGGTTACTTTGGTTTTCCTATGGATCTCCATCAGTTCTGTAGGGAAACTTCGAGCATAGCTTGCAATTTTTTTTATGTAATGTAACAACAAATAAAAATTGGATTTTTAAATTTACTTGTGCTGTAAGACCTTGCTTCTTGCCAAACTTCATTCTTGGTAGACGGGTTTTGGAGTTGCTTTAATAGCGGGTGTCAAAAAGCACGGCATGAATGACCGTATTTTATTTAACTTGCAATGTATTTATGTATGTTTGTTCTGGTGGAATTTTGCAAGTTATTTTTGACCCACTTCAAGGTTTCCGATTTAGCGGAAATTTTGCATGCATACGTCTATCACGTGACATCGCAATATGAAAAACTTGTACCTAAAATATTTAAGGTTTTTCGAAAATTACTTTTATTGCGTTGACTTATAAGCTTGATTGTTTTTTCAGCTCCAAGGGACCATAGACTTTATTATTTCATATATCAACTTTATACCTCTACGCGTTCCTGAAAAAAAGTATCTTGACAGACAGACAGACCTTAAGAGGTACGGAACACTAAAAAGAAAAAAAACTTCCAAAAACTGTGTGAAAATAAATTAAACGTGTCAGTAAATTCAACACTTTTAAAGTTTCCATTGCACAGATTAATATTTAGCAGAAGCGAGCAGAAAAACAAAAATCTAAGACTGGCAAATTGACTTTCGAATTTAGTTTTAATATTTTTCTTCATTAATTGAGTTGAACAAAAAAATCACAGTGCAAACTCATCAAGCACTTATTTCCGCGTAGTGGACACGAACAGAAGTGACAAATGCTGAAAGGAAGGCGCCAATTTAATGAAGTGTGAAGAAAAAAGTTTGTCCAAAGAAAAGGGATTCTTTAAGAAAAAGTTGAAGCGAGAAAGTGAGGTGGGCAGAGTGAAATTTCCGTCAACGAACTATTACAAGCACGATATTTTACTTACGGCTATGAAAAATTCAACAGTGTTCTAGAGGGCGCATTAAGGCAACGCATTGGAAATTTGGTAGCAGTGATCTCGATTTTTCTCTATTATTATTATTACAAAACAATTGAAAGTGATATACCTGATTCTTCATTTCAATGACTTCATTTTGTCAGTTGCAGAAACAAGATTCGTTAATTTTATTAACAGAAAAAAATATATCAATGAAACCTCTTTTAAAACAGAGATTTGCGTTCTACAGGCAAAC
This sequence comes from Coleophora flavipennella, assembly GCA_947284805.1. Lineage (NCBI taxonomy): Eukaryota > Metazoa > Arthropoda > Insecta > Lepidoptera > Coleophoridae > Coleophora > Coleophora flavipennella. The sequence continues at coordinate 4,543,086 of OX369273.1, forward strand.
CAGACAGGTTTAATCCTCTAAATTTTCATAGTCGATTAGTCTAAACACACACTTCAATATAAATAAATAAAAAAAAAAAAGGTTTATTTCGAATAACTGAAGATCCATAGCATGTTAGTAAGGCTAATAATAGTAGGTTAGTAACAATAATAAGAGGACGAAACAAAAAAGTTATTTATACAGATATACAATCCCCATGCCCAGAGTGATCAGAGAGAAAAGCTATGCCAGTTGGATTTTTAAAAATTAATTGTAGTTTTTAAAATAAAATCAAAATCATTAAACAGGGCAAAAGTGTGATTGTTTTCTTTACTCTTTACACGTAAAGAGAAAAACAGAGACTACTGTTTTTCCAACGTGTCGCCTTTAAAAAAGTGGCCAAGTGTGATTCGCACAGCTAGGATTTCGTACCATCGCATCCGAATTTGTTAAAGTAAAAACGGGACCCTATTAAACTCCGCTATCCGTCCATCTGTCTGTCTGTCTGTCCATCTGTCACCGGGCTGTATTTCATGAAACGTGATAGCTAGACAGTTGAAGTTTTCGCAGATGATGTACTTCTGATGCTGCTTTAACAACAAATACTAAAAATTAGAAAAAGTGAAAGTCTCCATACAGAAAACGTCTTCTCTTTTGAATCGTGAAGAAGCTAGCGTCATTTTGATGGTACAGAACCCTTGGTGAACGGTTCTGACTTGCACTTTACCGGTTTTTTAATTGATAGGTTATGGCTCCTGGTTGGTTTCGAAATTGTTTTATCAATTCGATTTTTTTATTAATTAAACAAAACACAAAATTACTTGATTGTAATGTTGCATTTTTTTATAATATGATATTAATTTGTGAAGATATACTCCATAATAAAACATTTTAACCGACTACCTTGCAATCCTTGGGGGAGGCCTATGTCCAGCAGTGGACGTCCTTCGGCTGATGTGATGATTATGTACCGACAACCTGTTACGATTTAAAAGATACAACGTACAGGTATTACGGACGGACGGACAGCGTAAGCTTAGTAATAGGGTTCCGCTTGGACCCCTAAAAACGGAACCCTAATAAGCTCCCTTTGTGTAAGGAACTCTAAAAACTGTCGCCCTCATGGGAAAACCAACCACAAAAATGAGTAAATTGCAATGTAAAAAAGTTTAGTTCAGGACAAGGCTATAAAACAAGAACAAAAAGAAATCTCAGAGGTAATCGTTCGGCTTTACTTTCGTATAATTTTGCATCTTCCAGATGCCTGAACATAAATAAGGTTTTTGCCTACTTTTTCTATTGCCTGTCTTGAAATCTTATGGACATTGCTTACGTAGTAACTAATTAGTAATCTGTGACATTGCGATCATTTCTATTGTATAAGCGGTGGCTTCAATTCATAGTTCTGTTTTGTGTTATTTGGTATACAATAATAATGATGATGATTTTATCAGCTCATATACGTCCCCACCGAGGGGCTCGAGCCTACCCTGAATTATGGCGATATAATAATAGAATAATAATAGTCGATGAAAAATATTTAGTCCTTTTAGTTATTGCTAATCTAATTTTAACGGGGTAACGCGTTGCTGTGATTTATTCTTCCTTATAATATATATTTACAGTTGGTAAGCCCTTGGCATCATCTCACCTGATGGTAAGTGACAATGATACCGAAGATGGAAGCGGCCTTACTATTTCATCTTAATATTAGATTTAGCGTTCTGATGTTGTTTAGATTAAATTTTAATTATTTTTTTTTATCTATTTCTCTTGCGCTGGCACGTAACAACTTAAGTGTCACATTTTGAGGCAAAATTTCGTCACTTAGCATAAGTAAGTTTCAGACTTAGCCAGTTTTAATTGACAGTTCTCCTCTACATGTCGCATTTCTCAACCGATTCTCGTGAAATTTTATGAGCAGATTAGATAATTATTATTATTTTTTGTCGATTCAGTTTTTGGAAGTTTTTTTATATGACGGAGCCACATAGGCATTGGAAACGTAAAAAATTAACCATTTAAAACTCGCGAGGTCTACCATCTCACAGAGTAATATAATAATCCATACTAATATCGTAAATGTGTTTGTTTGTTACCTTTTCACGCTTCAACGCCTTGACCAATCTTAATGAAATTTGGCATGCAGGTAGCCTGTGTTACGAGGAAGGACATAGGCTACGTTTTATACCGTGAAACTAGCATAGCCCGATGCAGTTCCTGAGAGAACTGAAAATATACTCTTTTTTTGGTTAATTTCTTCAACATCGCAACGGAACGACGGATTGTGTGAGTTTTTGCACAGTGATGGTTGAGGGAAAGATGTTTGAGAAATGACATGATTTACTAATAAGCATATCCTGACATAGTTACCGAGGGATCTGGAGAAAGTTTATGTCCACGCGCACCCTCTAAGACAGTCATAAAAACGATGTCCACGCGGGCGAAGCCGCGGGCAAAAGCTAGGACTATATAAGAATATTAATTTACCACTAGTAATTTATTATTTTGTTTTAAGGTTCGCACTATAATTAAATTACACAAATTTTACGCATGTTTTTAGTTTTTAGCTAACCAAAAAGACCTTAAAAAAACACGTTTTTTTTATAAATGAATTGTGTAAATTTCAGCCGCGTACCTATTATGGTTCAAAAGATACAGCCCTTAAAAGGACAGACAGACAGATGGACGGTGTAGCTTAGTAATTATAGGGTCCCGTTATCAGGTAAGGAACTCTTAAAAGCGCCATTGGCTCCACTGTAGCGGCTCGGTCCTCCTAACTAGAGGTCCCGGTGTTCGAATCCGGGGATGTTCAATATACCAATAAGTTTTTTGTTATGCCAACAAATTAAAGTACGTATATTAAGATAGGTTTAAGTTTTTTTTTAAAATTTTTACTAAGCTTCTTCATCGTCATCATCAACAACATTACAACATCATTATATCCGCCGAAAGACATCCACTGATGACCTCTAAGAATTTCCACAACGACCGGTCCTGCGCTGCCCGCATTCAGCGGCTTCCCGCAACCTATTGTAGGTCGTCGATCTACCAACTTGAAAGGTCGAGAGCCAACTTGTAAGTGAATATAACTGTAGGTAATTAGCGCTGTGCGACCTGAATTTGCACTTTATTGTGTCGTAGCAAGAGTCGGCATTCATTCACATGATTTTGCGGAGTTAATCTTCTTTTACGTAGTAAATAGTCTTTATTCTTTGGCTTTACTATGATTGCCCTTTAGAAATTGCATCCTTACTAAGATTTTTAAACTTGCTATCCGTCTTTCCGTCGCAACGGAGCAACGGATAAATGTGATTTTTCGCACAGAGATAGGTGATGAAGTGAAAAGTGACATAGGCTACTTTTTATCCGCCAACAGAAAGGGTTATGAATTTCAAAGGCTGTATAATATGTATTCATATTCAATACTGAACCGATTTAAACTAATAAGTTGTTTCTGAATTGATGCACATTGTGTCCTAGGCCACATAGATTCAATATGAATTATGTAAATCTTATAAAATTAAAAATTCTAGGTGTTTGTTTTCAAAATGCGTCTTGTCGTTATTGGTATCAAATATAGTTTAAAAAAACTAAAAAACACGCTTTTGAAGCACATGAAACTAAAAATAGTAAAATAATTCTGATTATACACGAACTTTTTGATACTTTACGGGCTCACACATAATTATGGACATATGGCGTGTTTCGGAACACTGGTATGGGGACTTTTAACGTGTTAACTATGCAATGTGCAAAAGTGAACCGTTTCTAAAATATTTCTTTTTTTTAATCATAGTTGTCAACTCAAGATAACTTATTTTAAAGTTAATGGACATAATTAACAGTACCTGGGCGACCGAGCTTTGCTCGGGGCGTAGTACCTAGAGCCGTTAAAAACTTTTAAAAAAAACGCTATGTATGCGGCATATTTCGCGCCCGACTCCAGTATAAAAATTTCGGAAAATAGCGTTTTCCCAGAGATGAGACCTATCTTAATCGATTTTTCGCCCCCAAAAATCCAAGTATACTAATTTTCAAGCAAATCGTTGGAGCCGTTTCCAAGATTCAGATTATATACTACTAATATTATAAACGCGAAAGTTTCTAAAAATGTATGGATGTATTATGTTTGTTACCCTTTACGCAATAACTACTGAACGGATCTGGCTGAAATTTGGTAGGTAGACAGATTAGGACCTGAATTAATACATAGGCTATTCTTATCCAAGCTCGCGAGCCGCTTGCAGCTCACGCACTGCGCACCCTCGAAAAGTCATAGAAACGTTGTCCAGCCGCGGGAAACAGCTAGTATATACAATATACAATAATTGCTCGTTTAAGGGTATTATTATTATAGTAGATAACATAAACTGGGGCACTGTGTTCCAAAACATTTGAAAATTAAGATTTTCTTTTAAGTAATTTTCAGAATAAAGCGATTTTAAGGCGCTATGATCTCTCAATCCGAGCAGGTTGATACGTGTTTCAGTAATATCAAACATAAGTGTATTCATTTTAAGTTCAAATCAATGCGGGCTTCAACGCGGCTGTTACGTTGAAACCGAACGCCCCATTCTCGATTTTTACATGTTTTTATTACTTTTCATCACTTTCAAATAAGTTTAAAAAAATGTGTTCAATTAAAATGGAAGATCTTAAAGTCACCGATTTTTGTGTGTATGATTAATTCAATATTAACTATTTGTTTTTTTTTAAATGTTGCAATTATGTCAATAATGCCAAAAACAGGGTACAGTATATTTTTTTTACATCAAAAGTGGTAATATTCTTAAAAATTGTATTCAATTAAATTAATTTTTTATTACCTACTTTAAGTACATTATATAAGTCTTTCAATAATTTGAATTGAATATTGTCATTTGACCCTTCTTACATACATATCTCTCTTTTATACCTGAGGATCGTAGTTATGTACACAGGACAGCACATCAAGCTCTAGTGCAGTACGATTCTGATCCATATGCGTCCGGCATAAGAACGTTACAAAGTCCAAAGTGTTTGATTAGCTTGATGTGCTGGCCTCTGTACATAATATGTATATCGATCCATCTTGTTGGAGACCGTCGTCTTGACTTCTTGCCACGTACGTTGCCTACTATGACAAGTTTTTAAAAATCCTTATTGTTACATACATGCACACAGCCAAAAAACAATACCCTTGATTTAGGGCAGCCGGCTGAAAAACCGCTGAAGAAGTGAAGAAGATATTGTGATGGCAAAAAAAACGAAGTTTAGACCATGATGGGGATCGACTGTCTTGGGGATACACTAATAGAGTACTATAATATAATATAATCTAATAGAGTAATATAGTACAGGCACACCCTGGACACTTCATACAACAGGCCAGAAATGACATTTCAAAAATGGAATGACGGAACAAACAAAATGGCGAAAAAATCCTATACGTTTGACAACCAAACTGTAACCAATCTGTATCAATCCGAGTGACGAGGGGGTAAGGCCGCAATCTAGAGAGCGGCATCACTCCTGTGTCCATACTGTATGTTAGTACTAATATGTATACTTCGGGCAGAGTAGAGGGCACCCGAATGCGTGATAGACCACCAATGAGATGGACGGACCAAATCAATGCAGCACTGGATGACCCCCTGTACCAATGCACCAAAAAAGCAGCCCTTAGAGAAGAATGGCGACGAATTGTGAGGCGGGTCCACGACCACTATGTCAAGAGTGTAAAGACTAAGAAGAAGAATAGAGTCCAAAAATAAAAATAAAGGGGGTGTGTGTCTGTCCGTCCGTCCGGTACCTACTCTAGTTACCATACTACTGGACGGATTTGGGTGAAATTCGGTTGAGGACTATATCATTTTTATATCTCCAGGTGTCTTTTTCAATCTTGAAATTTTAGGGTTGCCACCATTGTAAAAAAACACTTATTATTTTTTTACTCTAAAACAGTTGTAACGATTTTGATGAAACTCGGTATATTAATGTAACTATATAATATGGCCTACAGTACGCTGTGTTCTGTTGTTCTAAGAAACAACGGAATTAGGTACCTCCGATATAAATCCACGTTATTTGTTACTTTTTCTCAAAAACAGCTCTAACGATTTTAATGAAACTTTGTGAATAATTAGATCTTAATAAGCTATACCGTGCTAGGTACTTCATTATTCCAGGAAAAGTCTGAGTAAGGTACGGTACCTCCCATACAAACCAAAATTATTTGTAAATTTTTCATCAAGTCTGATGTAACTAGCATTATTCTTTTCTACTAAGTAAGTGTAATGTTTATTATTGATTTGTGTATGCCCGACTACGACAGACGGTGAAGGCTTCGCGAGAAACCCTGGACACTTCATACATCGGGCCAGGCATGACATTTCAAAAAAGTAATTGTGGAACAAACAAAATGGCGGCGAAATCCTATACATGCGACAACCAAACTGTAACCGATCTGTATCAACCTGGGTGACGAGGACGTGAGGTCGCAATCTAGAAAGCGGCAGGGAGTGTCCATACTGTATGTTAGTATACTAATATATTATATAGTTTGGCGTGGCTGTACAATTTATTTAATTTCAGCTACGTATCTAGTCAAGTTGTCTCCGACTCAGTGCAACTGGTAGAAAGAAAAACTCTCATCTTTCAAGCCATGAAACAGCTAATGGTGCATAATGACGAGATAACTTTTCTTGGAAAAGTAGCCGGTCAGTTGTCGGTTTGTCGCTTGGAAACTGCTTTACATTGCTAATTAGGTAAATGGATAACAGAAGAAAATATTCCTATCTTTTGCTTTAAAAAAATATTTTTATATTTTTGTTAAAGAGTAGGCAACAGAAGACTTAGGGGGCCCCAGGAGCAAAGTATATATATTAGTACTAACATACAGTATGGACACTCCCAGCCGCTCTCTAGATTGCGACCTCACGTCCTCGTCACCCAGGTTGATACAGATTGGTTACTACTATTGGTTACTAAATAAATGAAATGAAACAGTTTGGTTGTCGAACGTATAGGATTTCGCCGCCATTTTGTTTTTTCCGTCATTCCTTTTTTGAAATGTCATTTCTGGCCCGTTGTATGAAGTGTCCAGGGTGTGCCAGGAGGCTCGAGTTTCCATACAGACGTAGTTCCGCTTTAATACAAAAACTACATGCCGGATTGAATCCAAACTTTGCCAATATATTAAGTAGACAAATATCGATGTTTGTAATTAGTTTTAGATGTAGGTACTAATATGAAACAGGAAAAAGTTGTAAAAAAGCGTGTAAAAAAGTAGCCTTTGTGTTAATCCAGATCCTATTCTGTCTACTTACAAAATTTCAGCCAGATCCGTTCTGTAGTTTTAGCGTGAAAGAGTAAAAAACATACATCTATACACCCATACATTCTTACAAACTTTTGCGTTTATGATATTAGTAGGATATAGTCTAAATCTCGGAAACGGCTATCACAATCACGATTGGAAATTAGTATACGGGGATTTTTGGGGGCAAAAATCGATTTAAATAGATCTCATCTCTGGGAAAACGCTATTATGCCGCATAGGTAACTTATTTTTCATGTTTTTAACGGCTCTAGGTACTATGCCCCGAGCAAAGCTCGGTCGCCTAGGTACTGTTAATTATGTCCATTAGCTTTTAAAAATGTTTTCTTGAGTTGACAACTATGATTAAAAAAAATGAAATATCTTGGAAACGGTTCTCTTTTGGACATTGCATAGTTAACACGTTAACATTCCCCATACAAGTGTTCCGGAACACGCCTTAAGTCCATATGTGTGAGCCCGTAAAGTATCAAAAGATTCATGTGCCTCATAGGGTACACGAACTCAACGGAACCGCTCCCCGTGTACCACATACGGTACACAGTCACTGGACTGTTAACGTGTTAAATCGAATAGAACTGAACTCTTCATTACCAATCACCCTGTGTATGTCTTCAGATAAATACATTATGAACAAGAGAGGTACAGTCAAGTTATTTAAATCCCCTACCCATTTCGTTGAAATGTCGTTAGACATTCGCAATGCATTAAAGGTCGAAAATTGTATTTCAGTAATAGATTATTTTACTATTTTTTTAATTAAAATTTGAGTGCGTTTGGCTGCACCTCACCTGATGGTAAGTGCCGATGCAGCCGACACGCAAACTCAAAAAGTGCCTATTCACTCTCGTCTTGAATATTCCTAAATTATACGAATCGGGAAATACAGACGCCGGAAGGGAATCCAGTCCTTGGCCGTTTGTATTGAAATGTCAGTACGTATTATTTATCACTTTAAATTACAGATAATTTCTTTGCGAAAAGTTATCATTCGCTTTTCTATGTGTCAGTGTCAATCGAAAATAGTTTTTATGGTGACAGTTTGCTATACGATGTTGAAGCTTAGGTGGGTTGTAAATTAAATTCCTTGACTGTACGTACAACTACTACACAAATAAGGACAAAATCGCCGTGAAACCAACATTCTACAACCCACATAGAACAAATATTTCTAGGGTTAGAAATGTAGACATTTCCCCTAAGGCAGAACGAAAGTACTTGCCGTACTAACAACTTGTTGGCAACAAGTGACAAGCTAAAATGTTAGACCCTTGTCTGAATTATTTGTATTAAGTTAAGAGTCTCCAGGAGGCTCGAGTTTCCATAAAAACGTAGTTCCGCTTTAATACAAAAATTACATGCAGGATTGAATCCAAACTTTTTAAATATATTGAGTAGACACTGTAAAATTTTTATACCTAACCTACCTATAAATATAAGTACGTACATACAAACATACAACTAAATACTATCTACCTATAAGAAATATGTAAACTATAGTTAATTTTTATTGCATTTTAAAATACAATAAAACGTTTGGCCAGATCGTCTAGAGAACCCTAATTTGTGATCGCAGTAACTTAGTATCTTTTTGAAGGTGAAAGACAACTTATTTAAAGAGATTAATTTATTACGTTGTGTTTGGAATAACGATGTAGTCTAACTTATAATATTGAAGTATTTCGCGCGGAACCCTAGTTTTCCTACTGAGATTGGTCCCTATTTTGGGCCCCCCAAAATTGGGGAGGGTAGCCGGCCCCCAGTGCTCGGAATAATGTAATACATAACTGACGCTAGTACTACATTATTTTGGTGATTGAAAATATAAAGCTAATGCAAGATAAGTGAACGAGCGATTTTAGCTTAAAACGGGTATTTAAAGCAAAGGTGAGCCACGCTGGTTACTATCAGCCTGCAACCACTAAGATCACCCAGGCGTCTACCCGTCTTCAAGTGTAATTTGATTAAGCTACACGAAATTGTATAGTGTACTAAACCATGTACCACCCAAAATCCCAAAGCTAGTGTATACAAAACGCTTTTGAGGCGTCTTATCATACGTGCGCAGTGCGGACTATGATTGAGTCATTACAGCCATAATCCCTCCATCCCTCTTCTTCAGGTGGGTTTAATACTTTCGAACAGCGATAGTTTGCGAATACATGCTAGCACTGGGTACTAACGCAAAGTAGATATTCTACCTTGTAAGTTGCTCATACTAAAAGCAGAGCATGTCGGATAATGAAGGAAGTAGGTAAACTACTAAGATGGTCCTTAGACCTGGAACTGTGTTATACAGTTGTTGTACATAATAATATAAAGACCTGCGGTCAATATAGTTAAAACGTAACGGACAAATGATCCAGCGTACCACCGGCTCCAAAATAATACATAGTGTTAAAGGTCTGTCTTTAGACGGAGTAAACCCTTGATAAAGGTCGGAGGTACTGATAGTTCAGTAGGTCTGCTAAGCGCAAAGAACAACGAACCAATACAGATCGCGACCCATTGTGACACCTACGCGACTCATAATCGCAGCATCACAAGTAAGTAAAAGCGAAAAGGCGTATAAGCCAAATGTTGAGCGAAGCCTACGTTAGCTTCACCAATAGAATCAGCCACTTCTAGTAGCATACGTTAGTTTTGGTCGCGACAGGAACCTGCAGAACGTGGACATCATGAACACCCGTCCGTACTCATCAAAAACCGTAGAATAGATTTAGTTTCTAAATCTAGCACAAATTAACTGACCTTAGCCACGGTTCCGCCCAGATGGGTCGGCCTACCTATAACATAATCGGTCTTAATATAATCACGCTAGTAGTAAGGCACGAACGCCTAAACTATTTGTTAGTTTGCCCGAGACGTCCCTAAACGCTGGGTCCGATTCGGGTAAAATTCTATCGAGGCATGCTTTTGATAAGCTGCAGATAGCATCTGCCTGTCTATAATCACACCAGTATCAGAATTGGTGAAACGCGAACGCCTATAGTTGGTTTGGGAGAGAAGATACCTACTAAGCAGCGGCTGATATGATGAAATCATTGAGGCCACGTGGGTAGTCAAGACTTAAAATTATGTATTGGTGTGAGACCCACTTAATTTCCCACATTTTATTTATGTACAAACTGCCTTCACCGCAAGTGCCACGCGGCATCATAAGTTTTAGGGTTCCTAGGAAAGGAGGTCAACCCAATACACCAAATTTCACTCGGAGTAGTGCAGCGCTATGCTGTAGGAGGGCCTTTTTCATTCCTGACTGTTTACCAAGCTCCATGCAATATGGGCTAGTTATGTAGTTTAGTGGTTCATAGATATGAACAACTCCTAATTTTAGCAAATTTCAGCTAAATCTGTCCACACGTTCGTATAATAAATGTAATATGATTATTACTATTATTTATTTATTAAAAAAAAAAATATATAGACCAAAGTCATTATCTCTAAGGACATTTTAGTATTTCGATATATCTCGTTACGTTTTTGAAATGAGATTTTTTTATGACTGAAACCGTGCGAAAAACGATCGCATTGTTCAGATATTTTCGATTTTCAAAACAGTTTTTTAATTTTTTAGGGTTCCGTACCCAAAAGGTAAAAACGGGAACCTATTACTAAGACTTCGCTGTCCGTCCGTCTGTCTGTCCGCTTGTCACCAGGCTGTATTTCAAGAACCGTGATAGCTAGACAGTTGAAATTTACACAGATTTACACAACAGGTAAACATTTATTTCCATAATAATTACATAGATTGGTTAGGTAATTTCATGAATAACACAATGATTACATTCCATTAAGTTAACTTATGTATTTACCACCAATAAATCAAGTTTTTTTAAGCCCTTGGCATCATCTTACCTGATGGTAAGTGACGATGCTGCCGAAGATGGAAGCGGGCTAGCCAAGATTACCCAATGCAATGGAGAACTGGTTATCTTATCTTCAAGCCGGAACACATCAATTTTGTTAACACTGATGTTTGGCGGCAAGACTTAGATAAGATGGTGGTAGCTAGCCAGGCGGGCTTATAAAATGCCCTACCACCAACCAAACCGAGTCTTACAAGTTGACCCTGCCGGAATCGAACCCGCGACCTCCTGTGTAAAGCCAGTGAACTTTTGCCTCTGAGCTACAGAGGCGGTTAAAGACCTAAGATTATAGACCTAAGATTACTTAGGTCATAACCAAAAAACGGGACTGATCGCTATAACCTCAATCACTCAAAGCACCCTAAGTCTAGGTACAGCGCGCCCTTGAAGGGTTAAGAAAACTTATTATTAAGGTAAGTAGTTACCCCACTCTACGGGCGTCACGCCAACCTCGTTACACCCCGTATGTGTAGTGTCGTGACGTCATTACCGCAGAAGCCTCAACGACGGCCATTGTTCGGCTGCCATCCCCTGGGAAGGAAGCGTGCATTCGTTATCAAGTCGAGAGTTCAAGACTCAAAGCATAATTTAGTTGTTTGCTTACGTAGGACATTCTATGTACATACAAACTTCATCAACTTGTTATGTGAATAAAAAAAACACAAAGTACTGTGAAAATACATATGTATATTTTAGGTTCCTGGGCGTTTTATTTATAACCTATCTATCCCATGTTAGCCGACGGACGCCCACTGCTGGACATAGGCCTCCCCCAAGGATTTCCATGACGACCGGTTTGGCGCTACCCGCATCCAGCGGTTTCCCGCGACCTTATGCTACGTTTTCCGGTGCGCGGTCGCCACTCGAGAACTTTACTGCCCCAACGGCCATCTGTTCTACGAGCTATGTGCCCCGCCCACTGCCACTAAGTTTAGCAATTCTGAGAGCTACGTCGGTTACTTTGGTTCTCCTACGGATCTCCTAGTTTCTGTTTCGATCACGCAGAGAAATTCCGAGCATAACACGCTCCATTGCCCTTTGGGTGACCTTGAGCCTTCTTATGAGGCCCATAGTAACCGACCATGTCTCAGTTCCGTAGTATTTATAACTTTTATTGTTAAAGTGAAACTTTTATTACATCTTCTCAATATTTTTCTTATGTGTGTTGCATGTCGCGTGACGGGCGCTTTCGTCTGACGGTATGATCGTTTCGTCCTCTGTACCGTAGCGAGAGCAGCCATGATCGCTTCGTCCTCTGTAAAGTTTCACTTTTACCGTGGTGTCCACAAAACCACACACTCACTTTTTTTTAGAAATTTATTGCAGTTTCTGTAGCTTCTAAATAATCTAGACAGTTTTTGAAGAACCTAAAAGCTTTTTGGTACAACAAAAAATTATGTAAAATATTCATACACCCAGATCAACAAGTCTGCTTTTGTACGTGGTAGGAAAATGGGTGACCACAGGGAAATATCCGAGCCGCATGTTTCTGAAACATAACGGTCCCTATGCAGAGAGCAATTTGTCAGACCATTCGGTATTGGAGTTTAGTAAACCTCAATACGATAAGCGTTTCATAAAGAAAGAAAAAAAGAAAATGAATTTATTTTGATAGGCAAGTAAGGATGAACAATTATTAATCTTATGTATACTTATATTATAGATTTAAATACTCTGCCAAAAAGGGCACCGTCTCAGCATAATACTTTGGCTTTAACAAAGCCAAAGCGCTGATTTTCAGCCGGCACCGGAACTACGTGGGTAGACCAACGGACGAAATAGTACATTTTCATCATCATCATCATCATATCAGCCACAAATCGTCCACTGCTGGACAAAGGCCTCCCCCAAGGATTTCCACGACGACCGGTCCTGCGCTGCCCGCATCCATCGGCTTCCCGCGACCTTCACCAGGTCATCGGTCCACCGCGTGGGAGGCCTGCCTACGCTACGTTTTCCGGTGCGCGGTCGCCTGGGAATCATCAAACCATACTTAGTACATTTTATATTGTACCTAATCAAATATGTTCCTAAATATAATAATACGTGTACAATAATGCATGATGAATATTAATTTACTTATAAATTATAAAAAAAAGAAAAAAAAACATGTCTAATAATATTTTGCTTTTTAATGCTATTTTGTATAAGTTTGATCTTTCTAGCTTAGATTTACCTCATTTATACTTTTATTTATTGTTTGCCTTCCATACTTATCCAAAAAATAATATGCTTATATTTATATTCTATGGTAGTTGTTAGTGCACAGCTGGGGTGTAGCCTAAAGTACACCGGTCATAGATAAGTGAGCGGTACGATTTTCTTTCTGCTCTTCTAGACAGAACAATGTTAGTTTCCTCTTGAAACCAAGAACAGTTTCACTTTCTCGGATCGGTGGCGGAAGGTTGTTCCATATCTTGCTTGCTGCGTACTTAAAGCTACCCCTAAAAGCAGTCGTCTTGTGCCTGGGAATCATCAAACCATACTTAGATGCTCTTGTACAGTATTTATTGCAATCACTAGACCACTTAAGCTTAGACAATAGATCACATCCATCCCTTTATCCTATTTTGAGCGATATACCTGTTACTTTTAACGGTGTGATTTAACAATCACCAATTAATATATTTGAATTCGATCAATAAACAAAAAAATTGAAATTCCATAATTAATATAGTTTGTACTCAAAATAGTAGATCTGTCGCCAAAGTAAAGTGATCAAACATTACCAAAAATCATTTAAAAACGATAACATTTATCACCGTCAAAGTCATCAAACAACTCTCAAAAGGACAAGATTTATCACCAAAATAAATGAAAAAATATTTATTACAATATGAGAAAAGTTCCTTCTGGCGTATCGCCGGCCGCTCGTTACGCTGCGCTCGCTCAAATCGAGCGTTGTCTTTCAAATCAAACCTAACAGCTCATCACTTCGCTCCTCGCTAGCTAACCACATAAAATAACCTGCCCTAACCACAAACCTAACCGTAAACCCTATGTTGACCTTCATCTTGACTGAAATTTTATTTAATTACAGATCTATCAATTTGAGAACGAAAATATTGCATAGAGATGAATTTATTTAATTCGGGACCAAAAATATGATTCCGATTTTTAACAAACGTGGAGTGAATAGAACGTGATCCTACCTACAAAATAAGTTCATTCAGAAAAACATAAAAAATTTAAGGTAAAAGCCTTTATTTAAAAATAATTTTAATTTATTAGTATTTTTCTCAGAAAACTCTTTCATTTGATACCCTTATCATGGGGGTGCATAAGAAATAACGGATTCGACATCTTTGGGAGTCCGCTACATTGAATTAAGAATAACGTCACTTAGCTTACCCTGCATTGTTATCCAAACTTAATGTGTATGCCAAATTTCAGCTCAATTGGAAACCGGGAAGTGGGTCAAATTTCACTTGCAAATTTTAAATAAGGCGGACAACTTAAGTTACGTTGCAATTTAAATAAAATCTTGAAAAAAGCAAACATTAGGTACCTTTCATAAGTGTCTTATTATTATTACAGCTCATATACGTCCCCACCGAGGGGCTCGAGCCTACCCTGAATCAGGGCGATTAGGCCTTAGTCGACCACGCGGGCCCAGTGCGGGTTGGTCGACTTCCAGACAAACTTCGAGTTTCTTCGCAGGCGTGTGCAGGTTTCCTCACGATGTTTTCCTTCACCGTAAAGCAATCGGTAAGTATATGTACGTAAGTTTTTTTGAAAAACTCATTAGTACATTGGCCGTCCAGATTTGAACCCGGTACCTCTGGTTAGATGGACCGAGTCGTTACCGGTTGAGCCACCGACGACGTCATAAGTGTCTAATCCTTCAAAATCTGCATTTACACCTGACCATGTTAATTTTTCTGTCGCTCTTGTTGATGTATTTTGATGAAAATCAATAGGTAACATTGTTATATTATGTAACCTTTTTAAGGTTCCTTGTCCAATGGTGTCTATCATGCTTGACTATGCCCTCGTGAGTAGCCTAAACTTCTCGAATCCAAAGACTCGGTTTGGTTGGTGGAAGGGCATTTTCAAGGTCACCATCTTATCTTAGTCTTGCCGCCAAGCATCAATTTTAACAGCATTGATGTGTTCCGGCTTGAAAATAAAATAGCCAGTTCCCCATTGCGTTTGGGAATCTTGGTAAGTCCGCTTCCTCTCTAATCTTTGGCATCATCGTCTCTTACAATCAGGTAAGATGATATCAAGAGCTAACAAATTGTAAATTAAGAAAAAGTATACATTTGAATTAAAATGAAATCTAAATAATTAATTTGATTACTGCCCATTTAACTGATATTAAAAATAATTTTTGTATTATCTAAGCGTAGATTCTACGCTTATATTTAAAAAAATAAGTGCTGGGACATATATAGTAGAAGTAAAACTTCAACGGACAAGTGGAAAGGGTAACCCAGATTTTTTTCCCCTTATTCGGAAGGAGGGTGCGAGATGCATCATGCATATCAATACAGCCCAGCTTACTGGTTATGTGAGACTCACAGCTGAAGGCTGAACCTACCCACTGAAACTCCCTATATGGATTTAGGTAAAATTAAGACCTGTAAAATCCTTTATCGGAGCGACCCACACCGTTAGGGAAGGGGGGTGCGTAAGAAAGGACGGGCTGTACCAAACGCGCCGTGGAGATAGCCGGCGCACCCGCTGCAGAGGCCCCTCCCAGGGATTGTGCCATACGGGGATGGCACAGATCTGAGCGATGCGAGGTAACCCAGGCTAAGTACCTGATTTATATCTCCATCTCAACCTTTTTCTATCTACTAATACAGCTGTTGCCCTCTCTCCAAGGCCGCCGCCGCCAGCCTTTCTCTGTCTACCCCCTCCACGCGGCCGTAACGCTTTTTCGTGACAGAAAAAATCCTAATACCCCCCGTCCATACAGGGTATAACAAAATTGGTGTAGGTCCCGTTAACTGGGGGTTCTACTCGTCATACTGAACAACTTTCTCTAAGGAACCCATAGTCAACTCTCAAAAAAAAAATTGGACCCTCCATACTAATTTGCACAAAATCAGCCGATCAGCTGATCGATTTGTATGAAGAGTAAAACTTTTTTTTAACGTTTTCAGCAAAGTCGTAGAACAAAAGTTGATTAGTTTGATGAGTAGAAGCCCCAGTTAACGGGACCTACACCAATTTTGTTACATCCTGTATAGAAGTTTCATTTCCAAAAACTTATAACCCAATTCACGTGGGTAACTGACACTGGCGTGCCCATCATACGTTAGGCACGTGACCAAACTTGGTTTTAGGCATCCAAGTACAGAGGCCAGCACATCAAGCTAGACACTCGTAGTGCAATTCTGATCCATGCGCATACGGCATAAGAACGGTACAACGTCCAAAGTGTATAGGTTGATGTGCTGGCGTCTGTACAAAGGCCTCGCTCGGCCCTCCAACGCAACGCACTGAGTTGTAAAAACCCCGCAAAGAAAGACAAATCGAGATGCTTATCGTTAGTATTTCACTCCTGTCCTATTTAAAGGTCCCATTTTGTTAAGGAAAACCCAGGATATACTCAGTGGCCTCTTGATAAATAGAGGTAGCTTAACACACCCCAATTACGTCGATTGAATTTTTTATAGGCATCGGGAGACTGGCTTTCCGGTGTTGTTCATAACTTTGATGAGTTTTCAATTTCCAACATGTACGTAATAAAAGGTTTATAAAAAACCGGCCAAGTGCGAGTTGGACTCGCGCACGAAGGGTTCCATACCATTATCTATAAAAATCACGTTTGTTGTATGGGAGCTCTCGTAAATATTTGTTTTATTTTAATTTACTTATTTCATTTTTAAGTGAATGTATAACTTAATATTCTGTGAATATTTCAATCGTCTACCTGTTGCCGTTATCAATATCGAGCAATAACAAGCAAAAAATCACCTTTTTTGTATGGGAGCCCCGTTAAATATTTATTTTATTTTATTTTTTAGTATTAGTTATTATAGCGGCAACAGAAATACATCATCTGTGAAAATTTCAACTATCTAGCTATCACGGTTCATGAAATACAGCCTGGTGACAGACGGACGGACGGACTGACAGACTGACAGCAAAGTCTCAGTAATAGGGTCCCGTTTTTACCATTTGGGTATGGAACCCTAATAATCACTTTTTAAATGGCTGGTAGATAAGAGGGCGTATAAAGCAAAACGTTTGTCCTTCTTGCTCTTGCATGATTTTTAACGTGCCATCCCGCTTAGAAAACATAGTGGGCGCCGCATAAAATAGATTTTTTTATTCAATATGTCGAAAAGCTATTTATTAAAGATAAATAAGAGCGTCCGTAGCGTAATGCCAAGGGCCGTTACCTCCTTCTGGGAGGTCGTGGTTCGATCCTGCCACGTACTAATGTGTTTTCGAATTTCGATTTAATATGTACGTTTATCCGACGCTCTTACACGGTGAAGGAAAACATCGTGAGAAAACCTGCATACGCTTGCGAAGAAACTCGAAGGTTGTGTGTGCAGCCGACCAACCCGCACTGGGGCCGCGTGGTCGACTCAGGCCCGTTCGCCCTAATGCAGGGTAGGCTCGAGCCCCTCGGTGGGGACTTATATGAGCTGATGTGAATGTCAAAAATAAAAAAAATAAACAAAAAATAGTAGTCCCTTTCAAAGGTATTTATTTACTTACACTTTTCGTACAAAGAGATACAACTTTTTTTGGAGATAGCATGTGATGTACAGTAGACGGTCTTATTGATAAGAACAATGTCTTACAAACAACCTTGGTTTTTAGATCTTTTGTTAACGTGCCATCCCGCTTAGAAAACATAGCGGGCGCCGCAAAAATAGAGTTTTTATTGAATTATGTTAAAAATAACAAAAACAAACAAAAAATGGTAGTCTCTTTCTAAGGTATTTATTTATTTTCATTTTTCGTACATAGCGATATAACTTTTTGTTGAGAATAACATGTGATGTACAGTAGACTGTCTTATTGATCAGAGTAATCTCTTCCAGACAACCAGAGTTGTAATGTAATGTGAGTACTAAACTGACTTGAATTACAAAATTGTTTATAATTTTAAAGGTAATTTCCTGATTATTTTTTTATTGGGGAAATTATAAGCAAAAACTTTTTTTATAAAAGGTCATCTCTAAGTCAGACATAGTGTATTAAACTTCGTTCTTCGTTTTAGTTCCTCAAAAGAAACATCACTCGTATGTCTGTCCGTCTGTCTGTCACAGCTAATTTGCTCTGAAACTACTTGATCGATTGAGTTTAAATTTGGTACACACATGTAAATTGCTGACCCAAAGACGAAAGTGTAACTTAAATTAGTGCATTTGAAACATGTGGGCCCCTTTTGGGGGTTAAATAAGGAAATTTAAGAAAAAAATACAAACTTTATCGTGTGACATATCGTATGAAAGGGGTTGTTGTGAGAATCTCAAATACTTATATATCGGAGCGCAAGGACGTGGCGCCACCTATGCATGCGTCGAAGTACCGTGTTTTTTTATCTTGAAACGTCAAGTGGTTAGCTAGGGTAGTAAATAATAGTCATCTTTGGCCAAGGCGTGGTCGGTGCGAGACCGGAACCCGGAAATTGGTAGTGTTGGTACTTGTTTGTTAGCCAATCAGAATCGTTGTGATTATCGAACCATTAAATGACAATGCAGCCAACCTACAGAGGCTACGACAGAGGCGCCAATTATTTTACGAACTCATCGCAGTCTATAAAATAATCGGTTTTCATCCGAATCATCGTGAAGCCTCGTGTTGCAAACGTGTGTGAATATTGATTGTACACTCCAAAACTTCTCAAAGACAAGTTAATTTCTTAGATCCGGATAAAACCTTTCTGATGATCCGAAATATATTTTTTTCAATTAAAAGATAAATAGTTTTGAAGTTATTAAAGAAAATAGACGAAAATTGACCATTTCTCCCCCCCCCCCCCATCTTTTCTTATCTCCGAAACTAATGGGCCTAAAAAATAATCACAGTATTTAAGGCTAGACCCCTGCTTACTTAGAGAAAAGTATATACTGAGAGGTCATGTTCTGTTGACCTCTTTTATTTGTTGACCTCTAGGTATTTAATGTTTTGGTGTAGAACCCTGTTTTTGTACCCCCAAGTCTCACTTGGCCGGTTTTTTAAAGTATATCTAGACTAAAAATTATCATTTCAAAAATGCGTTTTCTCTTTATTTTTTTTATTATTATATCAGCTCATATACGTCCCCACCGAGGGGCTCGAGCCTACCCTGAATCAGGGCGATTAGGCCTTAGTCGACCACGCGGGCCCAGTGCGGGTTGGTCGACTTCACACACAACCTTCGAGTTTCTTCGCAGGCGTGTGCAGGTTTCCTCACGATGTTTTCCTTCACCGTTAAAGCAATCGGTAAGTATGTACGTAAGTTTTTGAAAAACTCATTGGTACATTGGCCGTCCAGATTTGAACCCGGTACCTCTGGTTAGATGGACCGAGTCGTTACCGGTTGAGCCACGTAAAAGCGTCGGTGGCTCAACCGGTTTCTCTTTATACCCCTGCTTAAAAAAATAAATATTTTGTTTCAATCATTATACAAAAAAAAATTATTATTTATTATTCAGTTGTGTTTTTAAGATGTACTCGTAGACTATAGAGTCTAGTTCTAATATACAGGATGTAAAAAGACCACTCCCGGAAACTTAAACTGGGATTTCTACCCATAATACTAAACAACTTTTTCCAAGGAAACCCATACTGAAATCTCCAAAAATTTTGTGGACTTCCCATACAAAATTAGCCGATCATCTGGCTGATTTGTATGAAAAGTCGAAACAAATTTTCGAGTATTTAGAACGGGTTCCTTAGAGAAAGTTGTTCAGTATGATGAGTAGAAGCCCCAGCTTAAGTTTTAGGGAGTGGTCTTTTTACACCCTGTATAAACTGTGTACTTAAGTGGCAGTGTGCGGGGCACATAGCTCGTAGAACGGATGGCCGTTGGGACAGTAAAGTTCTCGAGTGGCGACCGCGCACCGGCAAGCGTAGCGTAGGAAGGCCTCCCACTCGGTGGACCGATGACCTCTGAATAACGAATCTAAAAATAATAAATCTAATCTAATCTATATTATTATTATAAAAAAAAACTTTGTTTTAGCTTGTGTCAATGAAGCCCTTTCATACGATACCCCACATGACACGGTTAACTGAATTCAAAATTTTGACTGCCCCGATCCTTGCATAATTGATTACGTACTTTAATATAATTATATAGACTATATTTTTCATGATTTAATTAAAAATGTATAATTAAAGGTTTTTCCCTGCATTTGTAGTGTAAGACGGTATTACTTGGCAAATTTCATAGTTCTAGATCAACGGGAAATACCCTATAAATTTTGATTCCCTTGAGAGTGTCGAAATGTACGTTTTTGCGGCATAAACGGCTGTATCTCTTTTTTAACGTTTACTCAGAAGTTTGATTTAGATAGGGACTGTAGAACGGAGTATGTGGTTTTAATTTTAACTCGATACCTAAACGCATTCCCGAGATAAATGGTCTTGACAGACAGACGGACGGACAACAAAGTAATCCTATGAGGGTTCCGTTTTTTTCTTTTGAGGAACGGAACCCTAAAAATTTACATTTTATATTACTTCTACTCATGCTTAATTACATATTTCTAGTAGGTACTAAGAGTCTTTGATTTAAACCGCGGATAGAGGGACGGTTATAGTATATACGCAAAGAAAATCAGACCCTGAATATTGAAATGTACCGTAGTAGGAGGCTTTATTTATTTTTGAGTAAATAATTTTCCCTTAAATATCAGAGAAGCAATGGACCCACCGACATGGCTGGAGGACCTCTTCACTCATCTTAATGGTCCAAATGGCCATTAACGGTCCATTATTCTGTGCCAGGTTCAGTGGCTCTAACGAACAGCTTTGACTAAATTTACTATTTCTGTGTATTTATGAGAACATTATGGAGATCGCCGATCGATGGTTTATGATGATAACTTTGTCGCTAACATTAAATCTCTAGTAACTAAGTTGCTCAAAGTTAGTAAGCGAGTTAACTAGTGGAAGTTTGAAAGTTTCAACGTAGCTCAGTGCGTCCTGCGATGGTTGCATCGATCAGGTAGGTTAACAGGTCTGAAACACGCTAGATATCTGGATGGGTTTGCTTTTCTCAGTCGTTTCCTTACTTTGCAAGGCACGTTAAGCTGTTGGTGCTGGTTACTATCACTAGATGCCATATAGGCAGCTTAAAATACTTCTGACAGTGCGGTTTAGCAGGGTGGGTGGCTCGCTTCACACCTGCAGCCAAGTAGCCTGTTGTGTTCCAGCGGGGGAGTGAGGGGGGAAGCCAACAAGATTACTGGCACGCGAAGCATTCCATGTACGTCCTTCATCATTATCATCATTATAGCTCATATACGTCCCCACCGAGGGGCTCGAGCCTACCCTGAATCAGGGCGATTAGGCCTTAGTCGACCACGCGGGCCCAGTGCGGGTTGGTCGACTTCACACACAGCCTTCGAGTTTCTTCCTAGGCGTGTGCAAGGTTTCCTCACGATGTTTTCCTTCACCGTTAAAGCAATCGGTCAGTATGTACGTAAGTTTTTGAAAAACTCATTGGTACATTGGCCGTCCAGATTTGAACCCGGTACCTCTGGTTAGATGGACCGAGTCGTTACCGGTTGAGCCACCGACGCCTTGAGGGTCCTTGAGGGTCGGCAAATAACTATTGACTCCTCTGGCACAGTATTACGATAAGCAAAGGTATAAAAGTGCAAATAGTCATAACATTATGCTACGCTGGTAGGTATTACAGTTTTTAATCATTATCATCATATCAGCCGAAGGACGTCCACTGCTGGACATATTGTGACATAGGCCTCCCCCAAAGATTTCCACGACGACCGGTTCTACGCTGCCCGCATCCAGCGGCTTCCCACGACCTTCACCAGGTCATCGGTCCACCGAGTGGGACCCCGTAGCTACGCTACGTTTTCCGGTGCGCGGTCGCCTCTCGAGAACTTTACTGCCCCAACGGCCATCTGTTCTACGAGCTATGTGCCCCGCCCACTGCCACTTAAGTTTAGCAATTCTGAGAGCTATGTCTGTTACTTTGGTTCTCCTACGGATCTCTAGTTTTGTATAGGCGGTGGTTACACATTCTATTGAGTAAAAATAATTTAATATTCTCTACTTCATATTCCTTGTTAATTTTTCTTCTGTGTACAAGTACACTCACGAAAGTTAAAACCAGGCACCTCTCCCCTTTTTTTTTCATTGCAATACTCCAAATTGTGATGAAATTATAAGTTTATTTTTTATTTTCTTTTAACGTTTTGTTTATGATTTATTGGCTTGTAAATATTACCGACCGTCTCAGTTGCGTAATAGTTAAGTCCTTAAGCTTCACATCAAGAGGTTGCGAGTTCGATTTCTGGCGGAGTCTAACTTTATACGACTCGGTTTAGTTAAGGGTTTTTTCTAAGTCCACCTGGCTAGCTACCATCATCTTATCTAAGTCTTGCCGCCAAAAATCAATGTTAGCAACATGAAGATAAGATAGCCAGTTTCCCACTGTGTTGGGGAACCTTGGTAAGCCCATTTCAATCTTTAGCATCATCGTAACTTAAAATTGCAAAAAAACTTATTTTTCTATTTTAATACCTTCAACATAAATAGAGGGGTGTTATTAGTTTGAAGCCTATCGCTATCTGTCTTTTTGTTTTTGTCTGTACATGTCTTCGCAGTTCCTAAACGCGTGGATCGATTTAAATGGTTTTTTTTTTACTTGAAATCTACATTAACCGAAATGGTCATCAGCTGTGTTTGATAAAACTCCATTTAGCCATCATGGAGATGATCATCTGCCAACCGAAACGGTAAGAGAGTGACAGGTGATGCTTTTAGTTAAACTGGCAGATTTTAGGTCCAATAAAAAATCTAAATGGCGCAATATAAAGCATCCGCTGAAAGTGGAATTTTTTGTGGGTTTTACTAATTATTGTTTCACTAATTATTTAATGGTCATTGACTAAGAGACACGACGTGTTAATAAAAGTGAAAATAGTAGGAAAGAGGCACAGGAGAGGCTATTGCCAGCAACTGAAAGAGAAGGTTAAAGTGATGACTTATAGAGAGTTAAAAGACATGACCCAAAGAAGAAATGAGTGGCTATCGTTAAATTCACTAGAGCTTTGCTCTTTAAACTAAAACTTTCAGTTGCGGTATCTACCTAGTCCTGAATAGAAGTGGTAATTTAGAGCGTTATGCCGGCCAACCGACTGCATCCTGCACCACAGAATATCTTAATCATCATCAGCTTATCAGTTCATATAAGTCCCCACCGAGGGGCTCGAGCCTACCCTGAATATCTTAATGTCAGGCCTGATTTGCGGTCACCGGTGACCCTCATGGCACACCCTGGACACATCATAAAATGGGCCAGAAATGAAAATTCAATAAACGAATGACGCAACAAACAAAATGGCGGCGAAATTCTATACGTTCGGAAACCAAACTGTAACCAAACTGTATCAATCTGGGAGACGAGGGGGTGAGGTCTGAATCTAGAAAGCTGCAGGGAGTGTCCATACTGTATTTTAGTACTAATATTTATTTATTTTTGCAAATTTCACAGCTTATTACACATATTTATTACTAGCTTTTGCCCGCGGCTTCGCCCGCGTGGACATAGCTTTTATGTCTCTTTTTGAGGGTGAGTGGTGCGCGAGCCGCAATCAGTTCGCAAGCGTGGACATGAGTTTTCTCTAGGTACCTCAGGAACTGTATCGGGCTATTCGGATTAGCAGTCTTTGTCACTTCCCACCACCTCAACAAATTCTATATACAAAAAAACACTTCAATCCGTTGCTACGTTGCGACGCCACCGACGTGCGCGAGCGTAGAAAACAGTTGTCCCTAGATCCCTCGGGAATTATGTCAGGATATACTTATTAGTAAATTATATTATTTTTCACCTCATCTCTTTGCTAAAAATCATACCAATCCATTTTTTCCTTGCGATTTTAAATAACTTAACGAACTAAGAGTATGGTTTTAGTTTCCTCAGGAACTGCATCGGGCTATGATAATTTCCAGAGATAAAAAGTAGACTATTTCATTCCTAGTGATACAGGCTACCTGCATACCAAATTTCATCAAGATCGGTAGAGGTGTACATTTATAATATTAAGTAAGGATTTCTAAATCTTAAATAAGATATAGAGCGTCGGTGGCGTTACGGTTAGGGCCACTACCTCCTGTCCGGTAGGCCATGGTTCGAATCCTGCCACTTACCAATATCTATACGAATATCGATTTCATACTCGTATGTACGCTTATCCGACGCTGTTACGGTGAGGGAAAACATCATGAGGAAACCTGCACACGCCTGCGAAGAAACCCGCGTGATTGTCTGAGGCAGATCGAGCCCCTTGGTGGGGACATATATAAACTGATACGATGAAATAACACATATTTCTATATTATCAAAAAACTAATTCAAATCATTATATCAATCTAGTAATAAAATTTGCTAACAATATTAATATGGGTCAAATCCTCGAGTCGTATCAGCTCCAAAGGAGCCCATGACGCACTTCTCGTTGCCACGCTAGATGGCAATAGACAACCTTAGGAGCAGGTAGGACGCGGAGCGGGCGTCACATTTCCTCTCTCGAAGGCGACGGCCAATCTCCTTAATGAAGGCAAAGGCCTCTGAGGGTTCAGCAGCCGGTTGTCTCATAGACCAGCGGCACAAAGCAGTAATTTGCCTCCAAAACCGAGTACTTATTATGCTTCTTTCTCGCCGCAAATTGAGCAGCAGTACCGTACGGGTGAGGTGTGAGGCAGAAAAAGTAGCGTCCCAAAGCAGGCACGTTCCTCTCTGCCATGGCACCTGTTTAAACCCTCCGGCCTTTTGCCATCAGATGGACTAAAGGCCGGCGCCTGCATCAAAGATGGAATATTCCATCTGGCCGAGACCAGTGCCCTCCGAGTGAGGTCATTGAGGAATTGGTGACGTGGGAATCTTCACAAACAACGACCGCAACTCAGTGCGTGATGGCCAATTGCCTCCACAGTGGACCCAAAAATACATTGATGAGGTTCACAGATATTAATATTGCAGGCGGAGAGCAACTGCCACACGCAAATAGTCGCCGTCAGAAGGGTTCCATATCTGTGCCTCCTGTTAAAAGATGCTAAAACTCGATTTATGTGTTTTTAATTTTTTTGCACGATTGGAATCTGTAAAAAATACCTATCTGTTCGTTTATAAAACACATCGCTACGTGCCATAGTTCCAGAGTTAGAGTTGTGTAAAGTAGCGTATGCTGGAAAATAAATATTTGAATGTTTTAATACAACTTAAGCGCGTTTTATTATCCCTGCAATGCCATCTATTGACATTCTGCTGCTATGATTACAATGTGTGGTATGTGTAGCTAATATGGAGAAAAAAGTAATCTAATGTCATTATTGTAAGTATCAATAGATCTACTTTCCCACGGGACCTCTTAAGTTTTCCGGGATAAAGAATACCCGACTATACAATGATGGTCAAAACACCCTTAATTTTTTTGGGAATCGCAATGTCCCAGTTTTGTTCGCGATTAACGATCAACGTGTAAAATTTGATTGTAATAGGCCAAGCCACATTTGCATCGTGAGCCACTCTATAAATGAATACTTTTGATTTTCCCACGGGAACTCTTGAATTTTCCGGGATAAAAAGTATCCTATATGTTAACCCGGGCTATAAGGAACCACCATACAAAATTTCATCAAAATCGGCCTGGTATTTTTTGCGTGATGCGCGAACATACAGACAGACAGACAGACAAAAATTCCAAAAGTTGTTGTTTTAGCCTCTGTATCGTTAGTAATGTCCACCACAGTTATTATTTTCCAAAAAATTTTCATGTACAGACACGGCCCTGTTACAGTTTTATTATATTATAGACAACTGTTGGTTTTAAATTTTAAAAAGCAAATTATGAAATTCAACTATAATAAAAATTTGAAAATGGACGAAGTAGGCTAAAACACAAATAATGTAACAGTATATGTAATAGAAAATAACATTAATAAACCAAAAATTATATAACCAAAAAAAATTACAATAAAAGATACAAAAACATTCAGTATGAAACGGGCAGCGCGAAGTGTTGTATACGTTATGTTTGTAGTGTATTTAAGGAATGTGTAAATGTTGTGTGTGTTGAGAGTGTTTGTATGAAGTCGTGTAAAAATTAAATTCATAAATTGATAACGTCGGAGGAAGAATATGATATGTCAACGTCACTAAACAGTTCGTCATAGGTTTCCACAAGTCTTTGCAAAACCGAGTTACAAGTGTAGTTCGTGTGAGCCTGGCCAGCACACAAGCTATATAGGCAAAAAATATGTTTACTTTGCTCATGGCATGATGGAAAAACTCACTTGTTATCATTGGTAACCCCCACGGCGTTTAAAGCCTTAATTGACAAGAATTTCAGGAATTCCAATTTAATCGTGTACACTAAACAAAGACCCTCCTTATTCAATTTGTTGGAGGGCAGGTCTGGAAAAGCTTTCCGAGAAATCTAACGTGGTACGACATTATTGTTTTTTTCGTAATTTATTGGACAGTTGTTTGTGTCGTTTTGTAAGAGTGCTATTACTTAGCGAATGACATTTGTTCTGTTTTTGTCAACTCATCTTCTCATTCTCGTCAGATCAAACGGAATGTTGAATTTTTGATGTGTAACATCTTTGCTCTCGCTTTCCTGCAATTTGTGGGAGTGATTTCGTGAAATGGGACGAAAATGTGTAACATGGGACGGAAATGTGTAACAAAAATCTACTACAACGGGTGTTAGAAAGTCATTAAAAAACCGACCAAGTGCAAGTCGGACTCGCGCACTAAGGGTTCCGCTCGCTTTCCTGCAATTTGTGGGAGTGATTTCGTGAAATGGGACGGAAATGTGTAACAGGAAATGCGAACGTTTTTTAATTCTCGAACACTAAGGTTTTCATAGCCATGCCGCCTAGTGTGAAGTATTTTGTCACATGTTACACATCATATGCGAGTACTGTAGGTCTCGCTCGTTTTTTTTTACAAGCTTTTATTTAAACTTGCAATGTATGTATGTTTGGTCGGGTGGAATCTTGCAAACCAATTTTGAAGCATATATTTATAACCGATTGAGCTGAAATTTTGTATGTTCAGTTTGGATGACAATGTATAGATAACTATGTAACGTCATTTTAAATCCAACATGGCGGCACACCCAAGATGGCGGACTATTTATTTTTAACTAACCCCTACAATATGGGTATCAAATGAAAGGGTTTGCTGAGAATAATACGAAATAATTAAAATTGTTTTCAAATTAAAGCTTGTACCCAAAAGTTTTTAGGTTTTTCGAAAATTATTTACAAGCTTTTATTTACTTGTAAGTTTCGTTGTCCGCTTCAAAATTTAAAAGATAAATTTGACCCAAATCCCATTGCTCTCTCTCTCTCTTTCTCTCTCTTATAGTGTGGCACAATTAACCATGCTATCCAAGACGACGGTTGCATGGTGTTGCACTTAGCATCACCCGCGGTCACGTGTAGGGCATTTAGATTTACAACATTGATGTGTTCCGGCTTGAAGATAAGATAGCCAGTTCCCCATTGCGTTGGGAAATATTGGTAAGCCCGCTTCCATCTTCGGCAACATCGTCACTTACCACCAGGTGAGATGTTGTCAAGGGTTTACCAATTGTGAATAAAAAAAAAACACCTGAAATTTGGCATAAAGCGTATTTCCCGGTGATAAATTTATTAATCCTATGGTATTTTAAAGTTGATCAGATAATGAACTTTGGAGGTGGAATCAAGGTTTACCAATTGCGAATAAAAAAAAAGGTCCCAGGGTCGACTTATAGTTTTATTTTCTATAGATTTACTAAGCTCGCCATTTTTTGAATTTAGAATCATGTGTACCCGACCCGATAATAATGCAGACCTATGAATTATTTATTGCCCGATAAGTCGAATCGTGTCATGAATTTGAACTTTTTTTTATTTTTATTTTTATTAAAATTTGAGTGCGTTTGGCTGCACCTCACCTGATGGTAAGTGCCGATGCAGCCGAGGATGTAACACGCAAGCTCAAATAGTGCTTATTCACTCTCGACTTGAAGATTGAACTGAAATAAAAGAGATAAAAGTTTGTTCCTAAAATGTTTTAGGATTATAGAAAATTATTTTAGTGTGTCGCAACAAATTCGACATTTCATTAAATTTCGTTTCTTGTAAATCTCCAGTCAAATTGTATTTTATTTTTATAAATTTACGAAGGTAAGTAGTAAGCACTCATAATATTATGAAGATGATTAGTAGAAATCCCTGAAAAGATAAAGGAAAGCCGAACGAGGTGGTATGGCCACACAATGCGAAGAGGTAAAGAGTACGAGGTCAAGAAAGCCCTTAGCCTGCCGGAGAACGCTTCACACCAGGAGGTCGCAGGTTCAATCCCGGCGGGATCAACTTTGTAAGACTCGGTTTGGTTAGTGACAGGGCATTTTCATAGCCCGCCTGGCTAGCTACCACCATCTTATATAAATCTTGCCGCCAAACATCAGTGTTAATATAATTGATCTGTTCCGGCTTGGAGATAAGATAGCCAGATCCTAATTGCGTTGGGAATCTCCCATCTTCGGCAACATCGTCACTTACCGTCAGGTTAGATGATGCCATAGGGAATAAAAAAAAAGAACAAAAGAGACAGAGGCCGTTTCCCTTCCACGTGGTAAACCAGCATGGCCTGACTTTCAGCAAAATAACGTTTATCCGACCATATAACGCTAAACCGAATATCATAGCGCAAAAAAAAATAGAACAACCAACCTCACTAAACGTGTGACAGAGGAAGATTATGACACATTGTGATTATGATGATTAGTGGCAAAAATAAATGGTGTGCAAATTTATATGCAGCCTGGCCCATAATAGCTGCCACATTTATGTAGCATCCTTACCAAAAGCACACCCCGGACAACAACAACAAACAACTTACAACGGTCGTGAAATGACATTTCTAAAAACAAACGACGGAGCAAACAAAATCACGGCAAAATTCTATACGTTCGAGAACCAAACTATAACCAATCTGTTTCAATCTGGGTGACGAGGGCGTGAGGTCGAAATCTAGAGAGCGGCAGGGAGTGGCGATATTGTATGTAGGGGTTTTTATCCCCAGTTTCCATTATTTTTGTCACATTAAGTACTAATATATGTACTTTGCTAAAAGTAAGGACACATCAGTGGCTACAGACTGGAGGCAGTACTATCAATATGATTATTTCATTTGACGCATACCTTAGGGTTACAAATTTTTAATCCAGTCCAAAGTTGAAGTTTTTTTACCCAACAGTCCTCAATCATTTAGAATAAAAACAGTGAGGTTTGACAGCAAATGTCTCAAGTCTCCTGAGCCAGAATACGATGGGACCTTCACCTGTCCACATCTGATAAAGTGCTCTTTATTTTGATGTACCATATATCTGTGGCGGCTCTTGGACCAGTTATGCCAACCATTATTTAAATTCATGAATGAAAAATAATGTACCTACCCTTACAAAATTTTGAGTAGTAAGTAAACAAAAATATGAGTAGTTAAAGAATATTTTGTATTCTTTGGTTAAAGGTAGGTCATTACGAATAACATGAACATCGCTTTTCAAAAAAAATATACAAAAACCACTTTGTCGATCACACATAATATTAGAAGGGCCGGAACCCTTCTACTACTTAAAAAAATGATTCAGGATACTCTCAATTGTTTTCCTACAGTTAGGAAACACCAACTACACTGTTGGTGATTTACTGTCAAAGATAACCTATGTACCACCTTGTATCCGAAGCCGTTAAAAAATAATAAAAAAAATATCTTGGAAAATGCAATGGCGCAAAATATCGGTGTTTTATTATATTCTCTCGATAATAACAAAAAACGGCCAAGTGAGAGTCAGACAAGCAATCCCAGGGTTCCGTACCACCACATCTCTCAGTTTAATGACACTGAAACCTATTTATATTACAAACAAAAGACATCAACGCGAGCGACATAAATATGCTTTATTTTGTCATTCAGATTGTCACTTGATTGATTGATTATTTCATTTTGTCACTCCTTAGGACTCCTCACACTTAGCCAATTTTTTATATTTTTTTTACTTCAGTATTAGTAACATAATGACACCAAGTTTAACGCTTATATACTTCGGATCATCAGAAGGGTTTTGGCCGGATCTAAGAAATAAACTCGTCTTTGAGAAGTTTTGGAGTGTACAATCAATATTCACACACGTTTGACACACGAGGCTTCGCGATGATTCGGATGAAAACCGATTATTTTATAGACTGCGATGAGTTCGGCACGGGGCTGGCTTCCCAAGTTGACAGTTCAGCTGCTCGATCAAAAGTGCTCGTAAAATAATTGGCGCCTCTGTCGTAGCCTCTGTAGGTTGGCTGCATTGTCATTTAATGGTTCGATAATCACAACGATTCTGATTGGCTAACAAACAAGTACCAACACTACCAACTTCCGGGTTCCGGTCTCGCACCGACCACGCCTTAGCAAAAGATGACTATTATGACTACCCTAGCTAACCACTTGACGTTTCAAGATAAAACACACGGTGCTTCGACGCATGCATAGGTGGCGCCACGTCCTTGCGCTCCGATTACCGTTTTTACGATAGATCTAAATAAAAAATAATTGTAAAGACCTATAAAAAACATGTTTTTTGTATGGAGGCCCACCTTATTTTTTACTTTTTCTAATTTTTAGTCATGATATCAGCTCACAGAGGGGCTCGAGTCTATCCTGATTTAGAGCGATCGTGCTTTAGTCGACCACGCGGGCCCAGTGCGGGTTGGTCGACTTCACACACAACCTGCGAGTCCCTCCGCAGGCGTGCGCAGGTTTCCTCACGATATTTTCCTTTCCTAACTTTTAGTACTTTTCGTTATAGCGCTAACAGAAATACACATTTTGTTAAAATTTCAAGTGTTCACCTATTACGGTTCATGAAATACAGCCCGCTGACGGAAGGACCGACAGCGGGAGCTTAGTAACAGGATCCCGTTGGTCACCCATTGGGTGCGCGGAACCCTAAAAACCAAAACTTCCACAAACACGTTCTTGACGACTTTGAAAAGCTAATTAATATTGGGAACGGCACACCTGACAAAAAAAATATGTTTATAAGCACTACTATATTAAAAGAGACCAATCCAATGATACCCCACGAGGAAGTTCGCGAAAAAAAAACGTGGCACTAACTTGTAAGGGAAAAAAATGCTTAATAAATGACTCCCGTTATGCGTTATAATCAAAAATATAAAATTTATTTTTATATTACAAACAAAAGACATCAACGCGAGCGACAAAAATATGCTTTATTTTTATACACCTACAAAATTTTATAAGTGCAGATCATAAAGGTGAGTAAGCGCAGGCAAAATGAACTTTCACTAGTTGGGGGGAGGAATATTTTAATTATCATTAGAAAATATGTTTTTATTCACAATTGCTAAGCCCTTGGCATTATCTCACCTGATGGTAAGTAACGATGGTAAGTGGTTTATTAATATCTACAGTATACCTATCTGTTTTTTTTTTTTTCATTTTGCACTTCATTCATAATTTTACCATCCTTGTACTAAATTTTGTTACTAGTAGCAGCAAAAAAATACTATGACTTCTTACAAAATTATAAGGGTTCTGTTTTTTGCCATTTTAGCCCCTGAACCCTAAAAAATATCAGAAACCACTATTTTGTTATGTTTTCCGTCTACCTTTTCATAACTTTCACTGTTTCTAATACACCCAAATTGACAGTGGCACGGCCGTCGCATTACCCTTGAACTTAATGTTTCCATTAGTCTCCCACCTCGCCATAACGAAATTACTGCGACTGATGATGGATTGCCTCTCTGCGCTATTTATTACCTCTACGGTGATACAGTATACAGGTTGAGAAAGTAAACATACACAAATTTAACCAAAGGTAGAATGTAGGCTCCAAAACTTACCTTTAGGGCCGCCAGGAGGCTCGATTTTCCATACAAACGTAGTTCCGCTTTAATTCAAAAACTGCATGCCAGATTAAATCCAAACTTTTCAAATATATTGAGGAGACACATATCAATGTTTGTAATTAGTTTTCGATCTACTAATATAAAACGGAAAAAAATAAGAGCAGTTTCAAACTTTCAGTACAAAACTAACTTAAGCCTTCGTTTAGTTACGTTAAAATTTACTACGATAAAAACTAATTACAAACGTCGATATGTGTCTACTCAATATATTTATAAAGTTTGGATTTAATCCGGCATGTAGTTTTTGTATTAAAGCGGAACTACGTTTGTATGGAAACTCGAGCCTCCTGGAGTGTGTTGTGGACCTTGTGAGCTAAAAATGAGGGATTGTTTGTTCCCAAGATCATCATCATCATCCACTGCTGGACAAAGGCCTCCCCCAAGGATTTCCGCAACGACCGGTCTTGCGCTGCCCGCATACAGCGGCTTCCCGCGATCTTCACCAGGTCATCGGTCTACCGAATGGGAGGCCTGCCTACGCAACGTTTTCCGGTGCGCGGTTGCCACTCGAGAACTTTACTACCTGGACTGAAGTAAATACTGTCTTAGTTGAAAGACCAAATTAGTTAAAATATCCGGCCAAGTGCAAGTCGGACTCGTGCACTGAGGGTTTTGTACCACTGCACCTATACAGGGTGACTTTTAATTAGTTCTTGACAACAAGGGATATGAATGTACTCGTGATTACAAACAACTTTTCCAAAGAAACTATACGTCAAATATGAAAAAAAAATTTGGTCCTCGATACATGATAAGTAATCAAATCGGCAAAAATTTATCGAGAACAAATTTTTTTTTTCATATTTGGCATATTTTAGTTTGTTTGGGAAAGTTGTTTGTAATAACGAGCACACTCATATCCTTTGCTAACAAGAATTAATTAACAGTCACCCCATACAATACACACGCGTACAACAATGATTGCAACGGATTTTCTTTTATTCAGTTTGAGATACTAAGCGCGAATACGACTTACATTTGGTCAGTTTTTATTTTTATTTGTTTTACTTTAGGTTTTTTACTATAATCATAAGTTTGACGTTTGTATGTATAACCGTTATTTACGATAAAGCAAAAAAAACCTTTAAAAAACACGTTTGTATAGGGGACCCATCTTCAGTGTTGACCTTGACTACATTTATTATTTGAAAATGCGCCTTTTAAAATTTCAGCTGGCTACCAATTACAGATCAAAAGCCTTTAATATGTCGGATGGACGAACAGACAGACATACACAGTGAAGGCTTAATGAAAGGGTGCAGTTTACCTTTAGGCACGGAACCCTAAAAATAGCCTTTTACACTTTCAAATATACTGGCAAGGTGTCCTCAAAATTATTCCACTTCCTTATATCCTTACTGGCTTCGCCCGCGTGGACATCGTTTTTATGACTGTCAGACGGTGAGTCCTACCCCCTCAACCATCCATGTGCAAAAAATCACAACAATTCATTTTTCCGTAGCGATGTTAATGATTAGGACTTAATAAGACTACTGCACTGAGTAGTTACTATTTCAGGAACAGGTACCTCCCATACTAATCTATAATCCTTATCTACTGTGAACTGACGTACACTGCATTAAATGCAACGTGCGATTGTGTTTTGTACAAAGCGTAACTGCCTGTACGCCTTTCATAAAAATAAAGTTTTGGTGTATTTTTAGTAATTTTATAACATTAATTAACATAACTTATGTCCTGTATTTTTTTAAATAAGTAAAAATACATTATTTTTGTATCAAGTTTTATCTAAGTATGCAATTTGTGAAGTGTAATTGACAGTTTCATTTGAGCTTTGTTTGAAGAACATTGGTTTTTGTCAAATACACTGCACATACGATTTTCAGGAAATCCTTAAGTGGATATTTTTATTTGTATTTTAATGACTAAAATAACAAATAAAAAATAATAATAAAAATTCATTTCTAAAAAAAATTCTGCCAAATGAAAGGTTAATGATATTATAAATGTGAAAATGTGTTTGTTTGTAACCTTTTCACGCTTCAACACCTAGACCAATCTTGATTAAATTTGGCATGTCACTGGGAATGACATAATCTACTTTTATCAAGTAAAAATAACATAGTCCGATACTACTCTTTTTTGATTAATTGTTGTGATTTTTTGCAAAGAGATGGTTGAGGAGGTGGGAAATGATATAATTTACTTATTAGTATATACTGACATAGTTCCCGAAGGTTCTGGTAAATCTAATTTCCACGCTCGCGCACGTCGGTGTCTCTACGGAGCAACGGATTAAAGTTTTTTTTTGTATAGAATTAGACTGCTAAACAGAATATCCCTGAGGGATCTGGAGAAAAATCATCTCCACGCTCGCGAGCCGATTGCGGCTCACGCACCAGTCACCCTCAAAGACAGTCATTAAAACGATGTTCACGCTGGAGAAGCCGCGGGCAGAAGCTAGTTATTTATAAATTTTTCATCAAATCTGATATACCTAACTTCATTATTTGCTTCTAAGTAAGTGTAGAGCGTCGGTGGCTTAATGACAAGGGCCGCTACCTCCTGTCCGGGAGGTCGTGGTTCCAATCCTGCCACGTACCAATGTGTTTTCGAATTTCAATTTCATATTTACGTTCATCCTACGCTCTTGCGATGAAGGAGAACATCGTGAGGAAACTAGTACACGCCTGCGAAGAAACTCGCACTGGGTCCGTGTGGTCGACTAAGGCCCGATCGCCCTAATTCAGGGTAGGCTCGAGCCCCTCGGTGGGGACGTATGAGCTGATATGATGAAGTAAGTAATGTTTAGTGTTGATTTTTGTATGCCCGACTACACACGAAAGTATGCACAGCATGGCTGTACTATTCATTTTAGATATAGTCACTTACGTTAGAAGCTGGCTACATACGGACCACAGACCATAGAGTGCAGCCATTGTGAGATTGATAGTGGGATCTAACCGTACTGTTGAGGTCAGCATCGTGATTTGGTATCAAGAACGTTCACAGCCGTCGCTTCCGGACTTTGTACTAGTGATGCGAATAAAAACGATTAGGTATGTATCGATGACCCTGTTGATTGGGATATGACTGCGTCAAGAATAAATTGTGAAATTTTGATCAATAAATTTCCATCCTACTGCAATTAAAAAAATATCTTACTAGCGTTATTTTATAATAACCGAAATTGTAAAATTAGTACCTACATAAATCACTACGTGAATGAAAAAGTAGTTTTTAGGGTTCCGACGGGACTTTATTAATAAACCTCTGATAATAAATAGAACTGATCTCATAGAAGACATGACCGTTGGGGTAGTAAAGTTCTCGAGTGGAAACCACGCATCAGAAGACGTAGCGTAGGAAGGCATCCCACACGGTGGACCGATGACCTGGTAAAGGTCGCGAGAAGCCGCTGAATTCGGGCAGCGCAGGACTGGTCATCGTGGAAATCCTTTTGGAGAGGCCTTTGTCCAGCAGTGGACGTCTGTCGGCTGATATGATGATGATGATGTTGGAGGGATATGTTAAATATTTCTAAGGGTTTTGATCTAATCCAAGGAGATGTTAAATTTAAACTCTTTTTTTAAAAGAATTATAGTGACTTGTTCAAATTCCTAAAATGGAATGAATAAATAAATGAAAATACTTGAATATCATCGATACTACCGTGTTGTAACATGCAAGATTTTCTATCGATATCAAACGGTATCGATACTATAACCCATCGATAGTTTCGTAATATACTCCCAACTCTGGATACGATCGCAATTAAACTAAGGTCGATCCGGAATTGTGGTTCAGGGGATTTGTCTTAGAGCACAATGGAGTCAATTTACCAGAGAATGTATAATCAGATTAAGATCTGCTACGTTGTTATGATTGTGTGACTTGAGTAGGGAAGGATGATTCTAAGTTCTCGTAATGGTTAGTGCTTCATAAACAATTAAGGCTTATACCACCGCCAACGATTAACTTTGTAACTTTTTTTACTTCATTTAACCCGGCGAGGATGTGGAGGGGTCATTTTGACCCTGTAATTTTTTTATCCAGTGTAGTTTTTTTTCCGCGGTCATAGGATGTTGGACGTCTCAGTAGCTGTTGCTAAGAGACCCGCCCACACGTTCAACACCGCTTCTTAGTCGGCCGCCGCCTGCGAACAGAGTCACACATGCATGCGCAAAGTCAAAAAGAGTCAATATCATCCTACCAAAAGCAGTACAATCCAGCCTCTAGCAGTGCCTTCATACAGTTCAGTATTTTTTAACCTTTGCTAAAACTAATGTAATAAAAACATTTTGTACTATCACATGTGCTTTTTTTTTCAAAATCCATACAATATTAGCCGAACAATAGAGTTAACTTAAATTCTTTGTTGTAAAATATGAATTTAGCCATTAAAATTGCAATAAAATACAGGTTCAAATATACCCTCCACAATCTGCACGTAACTTTTTTCACCACATACTCGCCGGGTTAAGGATTTTTTTATCGAAAAAAATAATGTTTTGTAATTTACAGGATATGAGGAGTGATTTTGATTTCCTCTAATTCTATTTATATACACTGTTAAGAACCACAATTTTTGCACGTTTCGTCCGCAGCGATTGACGTAACAGCCAACTTGCAGTACGAGCTGACAAGAACTTAATTTCAAGCTATTTCGTTCGATGTTTGAAACATCGTGAATCGAGTTGCTAATTTTAGGGACGGATGAGCTTTAACCCTTAACGTTTCTACACCTAGCGGCTCAGGTTGTTCCAATATCGCAGAATTTGCGTGTTCGTTTTAGATAAGGGTTATATCTTGTCAAAGAAAGTAATCTTATCAGTTATTAACATCAATATAATATTGGTTCTGGCAAAATAGATGAGGAGTCAAAAAAAATCAGTCGAGAAATCACAGACAGTCATTCACTCTGTCACAGACGGAAATGGACTATTATGTACAGGGTGTAACAAAATTGGTGTAGGAGCCGTTTACTAGTTGAGTGCGAGTCAGAACCGCACAAATAGGGTTCCGTACCATCATACTAGATGGCGCTAGCTTCTTCACGTTTGAAAAAAAACACGTTTTTTTATGGAGACTAAATTTTTCAAATTTTTTGTATTTGTTGTTATATCGGCAACAGAAATACATCATCTGTAAAAATTTCAGCAGTCTAGCTATCACGGTTCATGAAATACAGCCTGGTGACATACGGACAGACAGACAGACGGACGGACAGCGAAGTCTAAGTAATAGGGTCCCGTATTTACCCTTTGGGTACGGAACCCTAAAAGTGTTCTCCTATAAATTGTTATGTTATGAATCTTTCAACTGCGATTTTAATCGCAAAAATAGTTATTTATGTTACATAAAAGGGTGGTAAAAAGATAAATAACAAACTAGAGACATTTGTAAGCCCGAGCAGTAAGCAAATAGAAAAATAGTTTATTTTCACCAAAGGTACATAATCAATGGCTGAGACCTCCTTTTAGATACGACTTTTGGCCTGTGTTAGGACCTCGCTCCTCTATTACTTATACTATGGTGACTAACATTAAAAATTGAAGGAATTAAATTAAATTACAGAGGAAATACCTATTTAATTAAATTAAAGAGCAGTATGTCTGTATTCTGTAGTGATACATACACGCAGATAGTGTATTCGTGAGTGTGTGTGTGTTTGTTAGAGAGAGTGTGTTTGTATGTGTGTGTGTGAGAGAGAGAGAGAGTGTATGTGTTTGGGATGTGTAAGTGTATCTTCATAGTTATTTTTAAGAAACCACCTCAAGAAGTCGTTCAGTTTCGTCATAGTGTGATGGCCAGAAACGCCATCTTTATTTCAGAACCGCACGGAACCCTAGTATAATTAGTTGTTAAGACGGATGAACTGGAGAAACGGCGAGGTTGCCAGACTTATCTATTCTAACATGTGCGCGACGCTTGCTTTTTTTTTTTACTTACGCATGTTGCCAAATTTATGCGTTAGACTGTGTGAAGAATGTTCAGAGGATTTAACAAAAGAATATTTGTACGAGACAGAAGGAGAAAGAGCGATTGGGCGTACACGTGTGCGAATGCGACGGGAGTAATATGGTTTGGAGGCCTGCGCCGGAGCGTCAGAGGGAGAGACAGGGCACACGGGGGCACAGGCTGGAAGTCGTCGGTCGTTCCCTGACGGGAAAAGGGTCCTGAGTTTGGTTATGTGTGAAGTGATTGAAAATAAGAGCGCGATGTGTGGGCGAGACTGGAATTTGGTATGTTTTATTATATTGCTTCTTGCTTGATTGTAATATAATCTCACAGAATCGTCACATTAAGGACTTGTTCCGTATGTCGTTTTAGTTAAATTCTCCCTCAGTTAAAATGCTCGCAACCTCTATAATATTTGCGAAGTATTGTGAAGATAGATTCTGTGTGATTAACTAAATAACCTTGTTTTGTGCTAATGAATCTAACTATCATCTTAAACGGTATTCATAAGACAGAATATGTATGATTTTAGTTTGGTTGAGCCTGACTATTCACAAGCCGTATATATCACTAGCAGATATGGTTATTGCTAACTGAAGTGTTCAATATCCCTGGGGTTTTATACTTACAAATTGTACTCTTGATAGACCGGAACTAGCGAGAAGTCAGCGCTCGCTATAACCTAAGACCTTGTTCAGAACAATAATAATAGTATGTGAGTCTTTATAAAAATGTAATTTAAGTAATAAAGACTTGCCAGACGCACTTACGGCTGTAAAGTTGTGTACTCTTTGGTTGTAAAAGTTGAGTAGTCAAAGTAAAGTCCAAGGCTCCCCGTAAGTTACAGAAGTGTACAGTGGTTGTAGTATTGTTGGCTTGACGGAAATGCATAATCTAAAATATTTATATTACCTTTTCGTTGCTGCCATAAGTCTACTTTATCTAAAGTAAGCTAACCTTACTTTATGTAGACAAATTTAATACAAATTTATATACATCCATAATTTAATGAGCGATAGCACACAGGACTTGTATAATTCTATTATAATATCAAATTTGTACTGTCAAATGCTAGAATAAATAGCTCTATAAAATATAGGGCTGAAATCAATGTAATGTGGAGTTTTACGCCTACAAATGTAAGGTTTCTCCACAATTTGAGTCAAATAAATTCATAATTAATTTTTAGACTCAACCAAGACATTTTATTTATTTTACCCTCTGCATGCAACATTGAGGCTTCCTTGAGGGAGTCTACGAATTCCCTTCGCTTAGAATTGACTGAAATAATGTAACTCGCATTTTGGTAATTTCTGAATTGAGCCCCTCAGTGGGGACGTGTATGAGCTGATATGATACTAGACGATTAGGCACGATACATTGTGTCTCGTGTGTGTTCCGCTTCCAGCAGCTTCAGCAGGCTAAGGCACATAAGGCCAGTCTTAAGGGGGTAGGGACCACCACATCTGGTACGCGTGACCACGGATCAAAGCGTTGCGTTAACTAAAAGAAACGCACCTTTGGAAACCTGAATTAAAAATAAATAAATAAATAAATAAATAAATAAGTAAAACACAACGTAATTAGCGGGTCCATTGAAAAATAATAATAATAATAAAATTAAACATATCATAAGTACATAATGTTTCATTACAGTTCATAGTATGAGAAAAGAGAAAAACCATTTTTCCTTAATAGTTTAATTTAAATCGGTTCAGCCGTTCATGCGTGAAGCGATAACCAAGGAAAAAGAAATTCATTCTTCTATAGATATGAATTAATATTTAAATATATTTATTCAAATTAAAATTCAAATAACTTTTTATTGTACATCAAAACCAAATACATAACATGCAAAGTTTAAATTAAAACTAAGAAACGTACAATTAAGGGGGTCTTATCGCTGAGAGCGATTTCTTCCAAACAATCCAGTGCTCGGAGAAAAAGCACGGAGACAGGTAGTACGCGAGCAACAATAACAGAAAATTTAATGACTAATTATGAAGGGCGAGGGCATTTACTTCGATCAATTTAATAATAATGTATTTTAAATTATCTACGATTTCAACGACCCCTCACATTCTCAAATCGGTTAGTTAGTTTAGGCTATATGATTAATCAGCGGAAATACGTACATACAAATGGTTGGAGAAAAAAAAAAGTTACATTCTCTTCAAAGCGTACGAGGCGGGTCTTACAACGGTTGTACAGAAAAAAAAAAATGCTTTCAATAAATTGTGCAGTGCTATTGTTTTACAACGAACAATAAGACGGGTCGACCCAAATGCTGATCAGGTACATACTTGAACAACCCCATCAAAACCATAGATGTGACAAATGTTAGCCAAGTTCAATTCAAAAAAAAAAATATATATCTTGGTTGTACGCAACGGCGACAAAAGGATTGAGATCTAGATGGATGCCAAGTTCTGTTAATATATCCCGAGATCTACTCATGAGAATAAAATACTTCATAAACGAATATGATGGTAATTATTAGAACATTCAGACGAAAAATATTTAGATTTAAATAAAACTAATGTAGCTAACTTTTGTTTAACTTTATGTATTTTTTCCCCTCGCGGAAGGAAAAAGGAAATGTTTGATACATTAAATAATAATAATTAAACATTAAGATATAATAATAACAATGTCGCTTCTAAAAAAGCTTGTATCTGAGGGTTAAGCTTTTGACAACTATCTTAATTCCCGGGTTTTTCGCTTCAAAAGGTCGATACGCTATTAAAAGTAGGTACTCGTAGATTCCTTCGTTCATAAAATAATTCGTTAATAAATACGCCGGAGAAGTTTGCATAGACTCAGGACACGTTAAGTGGTTGGGTTGTGTAGGCAAATGTGTTGTGAAAAGACAGTTTTTGTCGGTGTGGTTTTTTATTTTAAATTCCAGGGCTGCTTGGCGAGACTGGAGATGGCGTCAGTTGCTGAGAGGTGCAAGCGAGCCGAGGAATTTAACGCGCACATGCAGGCTACGTTGCGTTGGCGCCTACTGAGGACAAAAAACGGGGTCTTCTACCTGTGACGCTGTGCGAGTCGAGTGTACGCGCCGGCGCGGCCATTTTTACGAAACATGGAATATTTTTGTGAAAGTTAAGTTTTGCACACTTTAGAAGTTATAAGATATCACCGTGCCCAATCTTCGTAGACCAACAGTTAATATTTAATAAATAATATTTAGTAAAAGGAGTAATATTTAGTAAAAGGGTCAATGAATTAAGAACTTAATAAAGCAAGTATGCTTCAGGAACAACATATAAATGGAATAGTGAGCTGTATGTGTTGGTTTAGAAAAGTCGCGTCATGTGTGAGTCGGGCCCGTCCAT
The DNA here is from genome assembly GCA_947284805.1 of Coleophora flavipennella. Lineage (NCBI taxonomy): Eukaryota > Metazoa > Arthropoda > Insecta > Lepidoptera > Coleophoridae > Coleophora > Coleophora flavipennella. The sequence continues at coordinate 4,584,659 of OX369273.1, forward strand.
CGAGGGTTCCGCATTATCAAGCTCCAGACAAAGAACCATTGAAATTGATAAAATAAACGGGACAACAAAAGTGAATAAGACGATGTTAAATCAGGAAAATAAGTAACAAAAAATGTGAATAACGAAGGTACAGAATTGGCACTTAATTTATAATTGATTAACTTTTAATTTTAATTTTTATTTCAGTTATGTCACCTTGCTTTACTTATTAGTTCCGATAACAGCGATAAGCTTAGACATAAGGTAGCAAACTGTTTCCCGTGGCTTCGCCCGTTTGGGAAACGTATCTATGACCCTCTGGTGCGCAGTGTGCGAGTCGCAAGCGGCTCGCGAGTGTGAGCAAAAAGGAAAAAAGGAGAAAAGCTTTGTGTTAGTCCAGGTCCTGATCTGTCTACTGTAACACCCCACCCGGCCTATTTAAAATATATAAATATAAATATATAAATATAACTAACTAAACCTACCTATAATACGCATACGTACATACAACATACAACCTACCGCTATCTACCTATAAAAAGTATGTAAACTAAACTTGATTTTTATTGCATTTTAAAATACGATTAAACGTTTGGCCAGATCGTCTAGAGAACCCTAAATTGTGATCGCAGTAACTCAGAGTCTTTTTGAAGGCGAATGACAAGTTATTTTTAAGAGATTAATCTATCACGTTGTGTTTGGACGAACGATGTAGTCTAACCTATAATTTTGAAGTATTTCGCGCAGAACCCTAATTTCCCTACTGTGATTGGTCCCTATTTTGGGCCCCCCCAAATTGGGAAGGGTAGCTAGCCCCCAGTGCTCGGAATAACGTAATACTTGACTGACGTCAGTACTGCATTATTTTGGTGATTAAAACAATGTACATCTAACTCAAAGTAATTGAACGAGCGATTTTAGCTCTACACAGATAATTATAACTACGTGAGCCCCGCTAGCTACTGTCTCTGGCAGGCCACTAAGGTACATGATCAGAGTCCACCCTCTTCAAGTGTATTTTAATTAAGCTACACGACAATGTAAAGTGTACTATGCCGTGTTCCACCCGAATCCCAAATCTAGTGTATATAAAACGCTTGTGAGGCGCCTTATTATACGTGTATAGTGTGAACTATAGCTGAGTCTTTACAGCCATAGCTTGTCCATCCCTATTCGACAGGTAGGATTAATACCTTCGAACAGCGATTGTTCGCGAATACATGTTAGCACTAGGTACTAAAATAAAGTATATATTCCGACTTGTATGTCGCTCATCCTGTGAGAAGAGCACTACGGAATGTGAAATAAGTAGTTGATCTACTAATATGGTTCTTAGACCTGGAACTGTGCCATACAGTTGTATATAATGATATAAAGACCTGCGGTCTATATAACTAGAGCGAAATGGACACGATATCCATCGTGCCGCCGGCTCCCAAAATAATACATAGTGTTAAAGCTCTGTCTTTAGACGAAGCAAACCCTTGATAAAGGGCGAAAGTAATGTCAGTTTAATAGTTTGGCTGAACGTGAAGAACAACGAACCAACACAGTCGCAACCCACTGTGAGACCCACGCGAATCATAGTCGCGGCATCACAATCAGGTCAAAGCGAGAAGGCGTGTAAGCCAAGTGTTTGGTCGAGGCGCTAGTTCAGGACGCAATAGGAGCCGACAGGACCCGGACACCGTGAACACTGCCCATAATATCCGAAAACCGTAGAATAGATTTAGTTTCTAAATCTAGCGCATATCAACTGACCCTAGCTACGGTTACCATCAGGATGGGTCGGCTACCTTCATCATAATCGGTCTTACTATAATCACTATTAGTAAGGCGCGAACGCCTAACCTATTCGTATGTTTGCTCAATACCTTCCTAGACGCTTGGTCCGATTCAGGTGAAATTCTGCCAAGGCATGCTTGTGATAAGCTACAGATAGGACCTACCTATCTAAAATTACTTTAGTATCAGAATAGGCGAAGCTCGAACTCCTATAGTTTGTTTGTTAGTCCATTACATTTATCCCATAAAAGTGTGGACAGATTTAGCTAAAATTTGGTAAAATTAGGAGTTGTTCATATCTATGAACCACTGAACTACATATCTAGCCCATATTGCATGGAGCTTGGTAAACAGCCATCTCAAGTATGACATAGGCCTTCCCGCGACAGCATAGCGCCGTACTATCTCGAATGAGATTAGTGAACTGAGTGGACCACGTGTTCACGGAACCCTAAAACTTATAATGCCGCGTGGCACTTGCAGTGAAGGCAGTTCGTAAATAAATAAAACGTTGGCATAGCTTAGACCTACCTACTACTTATTCAATAATATGACTCGCATTTCTTCTTAATAACGTTATTCTAAAACCTAATTCGCTATTCCCTAGTAATAGATTTATTTACTAGAATTCCTACAGCACTGTACCAACCCGAATGAAATTAATGAACTGAGTGGACCACGTGCTCGCGGAACCCTAAAGCTTGTGATACCACGTGTCACCTGCAGTGACGGCAGTTCGATAAAGTAAAACGTGGCATCGCTTAGACCTACCTACTACTTATTCTCTAATATGACTTGTTTCTTCCTAATAGCGATATTCCAAAACCTAATTCGCTATTCCCTAGTAATATATTTATTAACTAGATTTCCTACAGATCGCAATCCCCCTAACTCAGCCCTAGTTTTTCCCTATCCTAGCGAGATAGCTAAGTATTACGAGAACTAAATTTTATTTTGATGTCCATGTTTCAACAAATAGTTACAACTCGTGGCGGCTTTATTCGTCTTTCCCCCGGGGTACTAAACCAACCGTGCCTTCGAGATGAACCAATTAGGTGTAGTGTGTCATGGTGTGGTGAGTACCTAAAGCTAACTTGTGTCCTAGTTCCCTACGGCTAAAGTGTACCTGCCCTGAATAAGAAATGCCGCTGCCACGACAGACCAGGTCTGCCGCTTCGCTGCACCTCCTAAACAGTGTGTTTGGATGGGATTTGGATAGGTAAGGCCTGTCCCAAATACGGTGGCTCCGTACATGAGTGCGCTAACGCTTGTCCAACCTGTGGTCCTCATGACGGTAGGTCGTAAGATGGTACAGTCAGGATGTTCCGGCCATAACCAAACTTGGGTCGCTAGCCAGGCAAGCCCTCCTGTCAGCTTGCTTTCGGCACTTGCATTGATAAACCCACGCTTCGTTGTCACGGTTGCGTATCCACGTGAATTAAATCAACTAGCCTTCCTGAAAACATGAACTACCAACCTGGTCACTTGACGATACCTTCAGCTAGCAACCGACCTGGCATCTTGTTTCAATTCCTAGATCCCAGCTCGATTGCCCACTGTACCTCACTTCCTAACTGCACTAAACTATGGCTTGATCCCAGGTAGGAGCCTGAACTTTCGAAGGCAAATAACTAGGATTTCGGCCACACTAAATTCTATTCTAAACTCACAATATAAAGTGAGATTCCTAAGTTAATTCGCGACTAATAAGTACTTGGCGTGACACTTGCCCGGGGCGCGCGGCAGCTGTTCTTCGGATACGTCCTCCTCCTCTGGTGGTCTGTTCGACTGAATGCCGCTACGTCCGCGTGTCCGTGGTTTTAAAAGCTTTCACACAGACGCAGCCTCGGCAGCGCGCGGGCCGCCGCACACATACAACCGACCTCGTGGTCGAACTGCGCGAGCGCCGGCCGCTGTCCGGACGCAGACAGGGCGGCGCCTCTATCCCTTTAGCCTCGGTTTTCGCGCCATTTATTACCTAAGGCAATCTGTTATAACGTGCGCACCGCGTGGTTCGAATGACGACCGACAGGCGGCAGTCTGGCTTCTCGGAAATAATCCCTGAGCTAATTTGTTTCAATAACTGTCTATTCACTCGACTCGAGGTTAATCCTCACCCGACCGAACAAAACTAGTTATGTTTTTCCCAATAAACAGATTCCTTTTAGTCTATCAAGACTTACTGTATTACCTATAGATATTTATTTATACATATGGATCCGTTACAATCCAACCCCCTGAAAATTTTTAAAAATAGAATTCAGAGAATTGTCTTTTTGAAATTTTCAAAATAGCTAATAACTATTAAAATTTCCTGTTGGCACATTCTCCCCTAAGTGTGGTGTGTATTTAAACCAGGCATGTCATTTATTGTCCCTTGATTGACACACTCAACCATAAACAAAACCAGATTAGCACAGGACCAGCTCCTGCCATCACAGAGGAGTTCGAACGGGCATTTCGGGTGTGAGTCGAAGCCACTGCTACGTTCGCGCATAGGCGTATACATTGAGTGGACCACTAGCTTCCAATTCCCCACGCACCAGGAAACTCTACTGGCATACGCGCATTAGTAAATTGTCAATCTAGTTTACCTCTCCAAACTGTCTGTGATATAACTGAAGCGGTTCCCGCGACAATCAGTCAAGTTCTCCGAATAGAGCTTCCCCCAAGTGACAATAGAATCTTACCTTGGAGTATGTATAGTGTATAAGTCCAGTTCTTAGCTTCTGGTAGAGTAATTAGCCCAAACCAACGTAACGTAAGACTCAAAAGAACAAATTGTTGGTTCAAACTATTTTTGTATACATGAAGAAGGACAGCGTGTGCCAACAGCTGACTCAGATATCCAGTATTTGTTGACTCTCCTTCAAGATCACGCTCCCCTTAATTTTATTCCCAAAATATCAAAGCAACTCACACAAAACCCCTCTTTTCACATCACTCTCAAATTTCCTTTTGTAACATTCCAATCCTGGAAAGGTCAACAAATCCTTATCTTCAGCCAGGATATTTATTGTAGTCAACACAAGAGAATATGTAGACCTATTTTCAAGTATTTAAACACAATTCTCCAATAAACCCCAAACATGGACACATCTATGACTGTGACATTTTCATATCGCAGCTAAGTCACGTTCCGAAACTATCTTTCATTACTAAACGCCAGTATGTATTATAACAACAAGGCTGCCCTAAGTAAATTATTTGAACAAGAATATCACGCATTTCCCTTTTTCAATCAGAGTTAACTACGACTCTGTGCTGTGTATTACTGACCTCCACCTTCCCCTCAGTCAGTCCGCAATCCAACCAATAGAAATGCATGATCTTCCTTACAAATAGACTGAAACTATAACCTTTCGTTTTACAAGTTTAATATACCTCCTGTACCTGAAAACATTTACCCTTTTACCTTTTACCTAGCAAGAATATAATAGAACTCTACCACTATATTCAAGCTGTACCTTCTGTAGTAAACCCAATTTTATTACCGTAATTTACCGTTACCTAGCAAGAATATAATAGAACTCTACCACCATATTCAAGCTGTACCTTCTGTAGTAAACCCAATTTTATTACCGTAATTTACCGTTACCTAGCAAGAATATAATAGAACTCTACCACTATATTCAAGCTGTACCTTCTGTAGTAAACCCAATTTTATTACCGTAATTTACCGTTACCTAGCAAGAATATAATAGAACTCTACCACCATATTCAAGCTGTACCTTCTGTAGTAAACCCAATTTTATTACCGTAATTTACCGTTACCTAGCAAGAATATAATAGAACTCTACCACTATATTCAAGCTGTACCTTCTGTAGTAAACCCAATTTTATTACCGTAATTTACCGTTACCTAGCAAGAATATAATAGAACTCTACCACTATATTCAAGCTGTACCTTCTGTAGTAAACCCAATTTTATTACCGTAATTTACCGTTACCTAGCAAGAATATAATAGAACTCTACCACCATATTCAAGCTGTACCTTCTGTAGTAAACCCAATTTTATTACCGTAATTTACCGTTACCTAGCAAGAATATAATAGAACTCTACCACTATATTCAAGCTGTACCTTCTGTAGTAAACCCAATTTTATTACCGTAATTTACCGTTACCTAGCAAGAATATAATAGAACTCTACCACTATATTCAAGCTGTACCTTCTGTAGTAAACCCAATTTTATTACCGTAATTTACCGTATAGCGGGGAAAATAAAATATCATTCCTTATACACATTTATTCTAACAATACTCCTCTTTTGCTAGTCAATTCCTATCCTAGGATTTATTTTACCTTTACCCCAGGCGAACTTGATTACTCTAACACCAGCCAAAGTTCGAAACTCATATTATGTACACACCCACACACATACACATACCCATATGTAAAGGCAATGCTAGAACTCTACATATAATATTTATTATTCTTAATTAACACATACTATGAAACCTTAACTTACTACACTATTTCCTAGTTCTATTACATCCTTATCTAATTACTTATCCTACTTGCCCACTATTTAGGTAATGAAATAATTAACAAATCTTAAATCAACTTAATGCTTGTAACGCGTTTTAATTACTCGAATTTCGGAATCAACCTCTCAAACTAGTTTCTGTCCCATCCCCGGTCCTATTTACTTGTAGTACCGTGATAGATTAACGGCATTGAAGTTTCCCCTAATTTCACCCGTATTAGGGTGCATCAAAGTGTACACATTTTGGAACGGTATTGAAGCTACCCTAAACGGACCCTCATAAAGTAATTCAAATTTCTTTGTCAATTTCTTTTGAGCATCCGATTTATTCAATTTCTTTAATTTAACCCAATCCCCTATTTGAAATTGTATAGTCTTATTCCTCTTATTAAATGCCCGCTGTCGAATTGAGCTAGCCTTCTCTAGGTTTTTCCTTACCTGGCCTCGTATCTCCTCAACATTACCCAACCTCTGATACCCTAATATTGAATCATAACTCATTCGCGTGGGACTTCCGTAAAGAATCTCGCTTGGTGTGAATCCCGTGCTTTCATGATAAGTATTGTTATATAATTGTTCCAATTTTGGTAACATAGTTGCCCAACCCCTGTGGTTAGTATGGCAAAAGGTACGAAATAACCTACCCAATTCCCTATTTACCCTTTCTGTGATATTTGGTCTAGGATTCCTCACTGTAGTATAAATTGCCTTGATTCCCAGTTGCCTCATACCATTTTTCCATACATCACTACTAAATTGAGTCCCATTGTCCGTCATTATTGATTGTGGCCATATGATTTGTGCAAACTGCCTTATTTTTCCCACGACAGCCTTAGAAGTTGCCTTCTTTAAATCATAGAACTTCACAAATTTACTAAACGAATCCTGTACAACCAGAATATATGCAGATCCGAATTTCCCCTTAGGCAGCGGGCCGTACAAGTCAGCCATCACTAACTCCCCTATTGCCTGAGTTACCACACTTTGGCATGGTCCTACTTGCTTAGCATTGTTACTCTTTGACATCTGACAAATGTGACATAGCCTTAACCACGACTTTACATCTCTGGACATGCCGATCCAATAGAACCGTTCTCTTAGGTACCTCACTATCTTATAAGCCCCCTGGTGCCCCATCTCTACATGAGTTTGTATAACTACTTCATCCCTCAAGCTCTTAGGTAAATAAGGGACCTTACTAAGATCGTTTCTTCTGACATAAACTATGCCATTTTCTTCAACGCAAATTGACGCTACTCTACCTATCCTACTCGACTCAAATAGCTGTGCCTTGATTTGCATATCAATTGTTCTAACTTCCTCGTCTTGGCATTGAAGCTCGGCCAACCTTGACAACTTTTGTTCTAACTCCTTATTTTTCCCCGTTTCGGTATATAATATTTCCGGTTGTATGATCTTTTCTTCCTGAACCCTTTCCCCTGTAGGTAAATATCTCGACAGAGTGTCAACTACCACATTCTCCTTGCCTTTTATATGCTCTACCCTGTACGTAAACTGTTCTAAATACAAGATCCACCGAGTTATTCGTCCATTATACAATTTCCACTTTTTTACGAATTGCAAAGCTTTATGGTCCGTTTGTATGATAATTTCGGCACCCCTAAGATAAGTCTCGAACTTCTTAATACAGCTTATTACAGCGTAAAACTCCTTTTCCGTAACTGTCCAAGTTAACTCTGACCCTCTCAATGACCTACTGTAGAAACTTATTATACGCTGTTCAAAAGCGTCATTTAATTGGAACAGCACCCCAGCAAGTCCTATCCCCGAACTATCAGTTTGTAAATAGAATGGTCTCAAGAAATCCGGAAAATGCAACCTAATCGTGTCTATAAAGGCGCTCTTAATTAATTCAAAAGCCTCCTGTTCCACTTGACCCCACGTCCACGGCACGCCTTTCTTTAATAATTTACATAATGGTACGATATAGTTATTATAGTTTGGTATGAACCGCCTGTAAAAATTACACAATCCCAAAAAGGCCCTTAACTGTTTGATCTTCCCCGGACGCGGGAACTCTTGTATAGACCTAACCTTTTCTGGATCAGTCATAACCCCTTCAGTTGAAATTATGAACCCCAACATCCTTACTTCCTTACACAAGAACTCACACTTTTCTAAATTACATGTCATACCCGCAATTTCTAACCTTTCCAACACCTTGTCTATATGTTCCAAGTGTAAACTTAAATCCCCACAGGTAATTATAGCCAAATCGTCCAAGTAGTTCACGCAGAACTCGCGTACCTCTGTACCTAGTATTATATCCATTGCTCTACTAAAACTACCTACTGACGTTTTTAACCCTTGAGGTAGGACATTATAAACGTAACTCTTACCGTTCACTGTGAACCCTGTATACTTTTTACTAGCTTCCGTAAGTGAAATCTGAAAATACGCGTTATTAAGATCAATTATAGTCATATACTTAGCTCCATGGAAGGCATTTATGATATCTACTTGCATTGGAGGCTTTTCCGAATCGGATACCATGTACTTATTTATCTCCCTTGCATCTAACAAAACGCGTATTGAACCGTCCTTTTTTAGCGTGAACGTCAATGGGCTGCTATACGGAGTAGCTGACCTACTTATGATCCCTAACCCTTCCATTTCGCTTAGCTTCTCATCTAATTTGGCCCTGTACGCATACGGAACCGGATATGATCGCTTCATGATAATAGGATGTTTTCCCATCTTAATCTCATGCTCATAACAGTTGGCCCTTCCTAATTTCACCGTGAAAAGCTTCGAGTGTCTGTTGAATATGGATTCCAATTTTATCAGGGCCTCATGGTCCCTAATATCCCCTATTTTCACGTTAAAACTCCTATTTCCATTTCTCATTTCATTTGAATTATTCTTCTTTTGTTCCGACCTACTGATGGAAAATTCCAAAACCAATTTTTCTTGCCCATTTTTAATAAGTACACCCCTTGTTTCACTACTCAAGTCTAATATCACTTCATGTTTCGTCATCCAATCAAATCCTATTATCAGTGGTCGCGACAGGCCTGGTATAACCAAAAAGCTTGTGTCAAACACTCTATCTCCTAGTTTCATTGGCAAAAGGACCATACTTTGTATTTTCGCGCTTTTCTGCCCTACTGCCCCTTTTATATGAAAAGGTTTGACAGGTAGTATAGGTATTTTATCGACTTTATTCCTAATTTCATTCCAAAACTCTTCAGATATACACGTAACATCACTACCTGTATCCAACAACCCTAGCAACTCATACTGATAAATCTGCACCTCGATCTCCGACCTAAAATTATCATCCTCATCCTGCGGTTCGACGGTTTCGTCGAACACTGCATTCGATATTGGTCTTGCGAAGCTTCTTTCACTAAACAGCTCTGACCTCAATTTTATCCTATCTACAAGACACCTTGCTATGGAATCCCCCTCCTCGGCTTCCTTCTCCCACAACGAGCCTGTAAACCCCAATCCAGATCTATCAGTTTGACCTACTCCTTTCAAGGGTATCCTCAACCCCCTTCCATTTATTCCCAAAAGGTCACCTGGTCTCCAGCCCATTTTTAACATTAAACTTAACGGAACATCCCCTTTTTCTGAAGTTAACCCGGGGACGGGACAGTCAACTTCATTTAATTTAAATCACCCTGATTATCATTAGTACAATCAATAACAGCAGTAACCTTGCTAACATTATTATTGGGTCCCTTCCTAAAATTACTGTTTCCGGATTGTTCGGGTTTCCTCCAGCTTTGATAATTGCGTTGTATCTCACGCTTACGCTTATCTATTGTACTCTGTTGCCCTGGTACCTGACTAACATTGCTATTCTGCTTAATTTCCTGTTTACTAATATCATCCAAACCCCTCAAGAACTCTGCCGTCTCAATTATTGTAGTTATTTTGGACAAAGACCATAAACTCTGTACATTCCTAGGGTAATGCCTAATTACGTCCGTCACTAATTGAGTTTCGGGTATCTGAAACGTGAGCATTTGAGCTTGTCCTGTCAACTGCAAGAAGTGCCCTAACATCGTTGGATGTTTCTGCTTATCCCATATGCTATGAACGATATTACGCCGAAGGATACTTTGTTCTGTCTCTCCCCAATAGATTTTTAGAAAATCTTCCCTGAAATCCTCAAATGTAGCCCAACGACTCTTGTAAATCCTAGCCCAATCCCTAACTTCTCCGATCAAACACTCGACTATTAAATCGATTTCTTTACCTTCCCTAGGTAACCTCTTGAGATAACTCTTTAAATCCTCAATGAAAGTTACAGGATGGATATTGCCCTTATTAGAGAACTTGGGCTTCTCCATATTTTGTACGTTACACATAGTGATAGCTGGTCTCAATACATTTCCTTCACTCAACTGTGGGGCTGACTCCATCGTGGCAGTCCCCGGCGCCTCTAACCCCTGATTATCTTCCCCGCCAACAATTTCCGAAGAGGGCAAGATTTGAGGAATCCCTAGCTCCGATTCGTCGTTTTGCCCCATCGTAGTGTCCTGGCTTACATTAATAGGTACCTGAGCTAATTTTCCCTGTTCATTTAACCTATCTTCTATACTATTTATCTTAGTTGAAAGCACTCCAAAAGTACGCCGCATGGAACGGTAAAGAAATCCAGTAGCGTCCATACGCCTCCTTTGTACTATAGGTGATACTGGTAACGATGTGGAATGGGCCATATCCACGAATCCTGTTCCAGTCCTGCCATTTTCCCCTATTACATTCCCCTGCTGTTCTGTCCCCCCTCCAGAATTTACTGTCATTGCCTCCGGTTCTGCCTCCAATTGTGCTAAATTTGGAGCACTTGTCTGAACCCCTCCCTGAACTGGTGTAGGGTCTGATTTCTTTCCCTTAGCCTTCCTAGTGGACCGCCTCATCTTCTCCTGAACCAAAGAGTGAACCTCCAAAGCGTTCAATACTCCGCAAATATGTACTATGAGAACCTAAAACATAATATTTAACTTAATTCGATTGCCCATGCAAAATGGATTTAGCATCGCCTAAAGTTTACGTGATGTAAATTTCCAATCAACAATCAATAACCAGTGATAGGAGATTCCCTCCTACCTATTAACATTTTCGAATGCTACACTTATACCAACACTAGTGCAAAGAGACCATCCTTTATTCTGTCAGATTGAGTGATTACTTTGGAATTTAGCCATTTTTTCTTTTTTTTTTAACCACAACAGGAACCGAACCTGCGACCCTAGTATGCGAAGCTACTAGCTACTCCTATAACGTAAATAAATTAAAACTAAAAAAAAAAAATATTTTTTTCAACCGCAACAGGAACCGAGCCTGCGACCCTAGTATGCGAAGCTACTAGCTACTCCTATAACGTAAATAAATTAAAACTTAAAAAAAAATATTTTTTTCAACCGCAACAGGAACCGAGCCTGCGACCCTAGTATGCGAAGCTACTAGCTACTCCTATAACGTAAATAAATTAAAACTTAAAAAAAAATATTTTTTTCAACCGCAACAGGAACCGAGCCTGCGACCCTAGTATGCGAAGCTACTAGGTACTCCTATAACGTAAATAAATTAAAACCAAAAAAAAAATATTTTTTTCAACCGCAACAGGAACCGAGCCTGCGACCCTAGTATGCGAAGCTACTAGCTACTCCTATAACGTAAATAAATTAAAACTTAAAAAAAAATATTTTTTTCAACCGCAACAGGAACCGAGCCTGCGACCCTAGTATGCGAAGCTACTAGCTACTCCTATAACGTAAATAAATTAAAACTTAAAAAAAAATATTTTTTTCAACCGCAACAGGAACCGAGCCTGCGACCCTAGTATGCGAAGCTACTAGCTACTCCTATAACGTAAATAAATTAAAACTTAAAAAAAAATATTTTTTTCAACCGCAACAGGAACCGAGCCTGCGACCCTAGTATGCGAAGCTACTAGCTACTCCTATAACGTAAATAAATTAAAACTTAAAAAAAAAATATTTTTTTCAACCGCAACAGGAACCGAGCCTGCGACCCTAGTATGCGAACTAACTATTTCTAGTTTACAACCTAGATATATTAAGAACTAAAAAATTTTTTTTCTAAATTTGCCTCCCTCGGGACTCGAACTGGCGACACCAAGTTACGAGGCTAATACTCCTAATATACAATCTTAACAGAAATAAAATTAAAATTTATCTTTAAAACAAATTACCTCTAACAGGATCGAACTTGCGACTGCAAATTGCAAGGCTACGGATATATTATTGTGCCATAGCGCACTAGCTTGAAGTTCCTACGACAATATCAAAAGCAAATCGCATGTCCTTCACAGACCTTTTGCGATTCCAACGACAGTAGGCATTCAACATAACAACTGCTTCTCTTACGAAATGTAAATAACTTAAATATTACTATATTTTGATACAAAATAGTATATAACCTACCTAAAATTTACTTAGATTACCTAACCTATTAAATAAGTGCAACTTCACAGCCCCGTCTGCCTACATAAGTACACGCTATTCGTAACGCTCAACTACCTTATTTATCAATTATTATGAGAGACCTTTTTCTCTGAACTAAGTCGTTAACTACCCATCTTATACACCAACTAGAAAATGTACCTACCAAATATTTCTTTCGAACAAATACTTATTTAATTATTTACATCCGGAATTTTACTAACGGAGTATTGAGAAGAAACTATATTATCAATGCCTACTCCAAATACGCTGCCATATAAAAGAATTCAACGGGAGCGCTCACTCACTCGTCGACCCCTATATTAGTTCTAAGTACAAAATACGAGCTTCAACCCCCCGGATATAAGACAATAGCTGGGGTTTAAATTAACCTATAACCTATAAAACTACATAGGATAAAATAACAATTTTCTCTTTGTTTGATAGATTAATCATTCAGTTATAATTGTCATTCGCACCTCATTCCATTTCACGAACATCAAATTGTGGCATAAACCGAAGCCAACTAAAGTTATTTATCTATGTTTATCACAAATAACTGAACACAAAGTTTTATTATACAAAACGACTACCTACAAGATTCAGTATACGAACGCGAAAATCAGATGTCAGACATCCAAGTTCTTTGGTAGCACTGTAACCGTCCGTTTCCGCCCACGAACCCTGATTTTGACTATCCAAATGTAATATTTTGAACCCTCTTCTTATCCTGGTCACGGCTTATCAAATTGTAACACCCCACCCGGCCTATTTAAAATATATAAATATAAATATATAAATATAACTAACTAAACCTACCTATAATACGCATACGTACATACAACATACAACCTACCGCTATCTACCTATAAAAAGTATGTAAACTAAACTTGATTTTTATTGCATTTTAAAATACGATTAAACGTTTGGCCAGATCGTCTAGAGAACCCTAAATTGTGATCGCAGTAACTCAGAGTCTTTTTGAAGGCGAATGACAAGTTATTTTTAAGAGATTAATCTATCACGTTGTGTTTGGACGAACGATGTAGTCTAACCTATAATTTTGAAGTATTTCGCGCAGAACCCTAATTTCCCTACTGTGATTGGTCCCTATTTTGGGCCCCCCCAAATTGGGAAGGGTAGCTAGCCCCCAGTGCTCGGAATAACGTAATACTTGACTGACGTCAGTACTGCATTATTTTGGTGATTAAAACAATGTACATCTAACTCAAAGTAATTGAACGAGCGATTTTAGCTCTACACAGATAATTATAACTACGTGAGCCCCGCTAGCTACTGTCTCTGGCAGGCCACTAAGGTACATGATCAGAGTCCACCCTCTTCAAGTGTATTTTAATTAAGCTACACGACAATGTAAAGTGTACTATGCCGTGTTCCACCCGAATCCCAAATCTAGTGTATATAAAACGCTTGTGAGGCGCCTTATTATACGTGTATAGTGTGAACTATAGCTGAGTCTTTACAGCCATAGCTTGTCCATCCCTATTCGACAGGTAGGATTAATACCTTCGAACAGCGATTGTTCGCGAATACATGTTAGCACTAGGTACTAAAATAAAGTATATATTCCGACTTGTATGTCGCTCATCCTGTGAGAAGAGCACTACGGAATGTGAAATAAGTAGTTGATCTACTAATATGGTTCTTAGACCTGGAACTGTGCCATACAGTTGTATATAATGATATAAAGACCTGCGGTCTATATAACTAGAGCGAAATGGACACGATATCCATCGTGCCGCCGGCTCCCAAAATAATACATAGTGTTAAAGCTCTGTCTTTAGACGAAGCAAACCCTTGATAAAGGGCGAAAGTAATGTCAGTTTAATAGTTTGGCTGAACGTGAAGAACAACGAACCAACACAGTCGCAACCCACTGTGAGACCCACGCGAATCATAGTCGCGGCATCACAATCAGGTCAAAGCGAGAAGGCGTGTAAGCCAAGTGTTTGGTCGAGGCGCTAGTTCAGGACGCAATAGGAGCCGACAGGACCCGGACACCGTGAACACTGCCCATAATATCCGAAAACCGTAGAATAGATTTAGTTTCTAAATCTAGCGCATATCAACTGACCCTAGCTACGGTTACCATCAGGATGGGTCGGCTACCTTCATCATAATCGGTCTTACTATAATCACTATTAGTAAGGCGCGAACGCCTAACCTATTCGTATGTTTGCTCAATACCTTCCTAGACGCTTGGTCCGATTCAGGTGAAATTCTGCCAAGGCATGCTTGTGATAAGCTACAGATAGGACCTACCTATCTAAAATTACTTTAGTATCAGAATAGGCGAAGCTCGAACTCCTATAGTTTGTTTGTTAGTCCATTACATTTATCCCATAAAAGTGTGGACAGATTTAGCTAAAATTTGGTAAAATTAGGAGTTGTTCATATCTATGAACCACTGAACTACATATCTAGCCCATATTGCATGGAGCTTGGTAAACAGCCATCTCAAGTATGACATAGGCCTTCCCGCGACAGCATAGCGCCGTACTATCTCGAATGAGATTAGTGAACTGAGTGGACCACGTGTTCACGGAACCCTAAAACTTATAATGCCGCGTGGCACTTGCAGTGAAGGCAGTTCGTAAATAAATAAAACGTTGGCATAGCTTAGACCTACCTACTACTTATTCAATAATATGACTCGCATTTCTTCTTAATAACGTTATTCTAAAACCTAATTCGCTATTCCCTAGTAATAGATTTATTTACTAGAATTCCTACAGCACTGTACCAACCCGAATGAAATTAATGAACTGAGTGGACCACGTGCTCGCGGAACCCTAAAGCTTGTGATACCACGTGTCACCTGCAGTGACGGCAGTTCGATAAAGTAAAACGTGGCATCGCTTAGACCTACCTACTACTTATTCTCTAATATGACTTGTTTCTTCCTAATAGCGATATTCCAAAACCTAATTCGCTATTCCCTAGTAATATATTTATTAACTAGATTTCCTACAGATCGCAATCCCCCTAACTCAGCCCTAGTTTTTCCCTATCCTAGCGAGATAGCTAAGTATTACGAGAACTAAATTTTATTTTGATGTCCATGTTTCAACAAATAGTTACAACTCGTGGCGGCTTTATTCGTCTTTCCCCCGGGGTACTAAACCAACCGTGCCTTCGAGATGAACCAATTAGGTGTAGTGTGTCATGGTGTGGTGAGTACCTAAAGCTAACTTGTGTCCTAGTTCCCTACGGCTAAAGTGTACCTGCCCTGAATAAGAAATGCCGCTGCCACGACAGACCAGGTCTGCCGCTTCGCTGCACCTCCTAAACAGTGTGTTTGGATGGGATTTGGATAGGTAAGGCCTGTCCCAAATACGGTGGCTCCGTACATGAGTGCGCTAACGCTTGTCCAACCTGTGGTCCTCATGACGGTAGGTCGTAAGATGGTACAGTCAGGATGTTCCGGCCATAACCAAACTTGGGTCGCTAGCCAGGCAAGCCCTCCTGTCAGCTTGCTTTCGGCACTTGCATTGATAAACCCACGCTTCGTTGTCACGGTTGCGTATCCACGTGAATTAAATCAACTAGCCTTCCTGAAAACATGAACTACCAACCTGGTCACTTGACGATACCTTCAGCTAGCAACCGACCTGGCATCTTGTTTCAATTCCTAGATCCCAGCTCGATTGCCCACTGTACCTCACTTCCTAACTGCACTAAACTATGGCTTGATCCCAGGTAGGAGCCTGAACTTTCGAAGGCAAATAACTAGGATTTCGGCCACACTAAATTCTATTCTAAACTCACAATATAAAGTGAGATTCCTAAGTTAATTCGCGACTAATAAGTACTTGGCGTGACACTTGCCCGGGGCGCGCGGCAGCTGTTCTTCGGATACGTCCTCCTCCTCTGGTGGTCTGTTCGACTGAATGCCGCTACGTCCGCGTGTCCGTGGTTTTAAAAGCTTTCACACAGACGCAGCCTCGGCAGCGCGCGGGCCGCCGCACACATACAACCGACCTCGTGGTCGAACTGCGCGAGCGCCGGCCGCTGTCCGGACGCAGACAGGGCGGCGCCTCTATCCCTTTAGCCTCGGTTTTCGCGCCATTTATTACCTAAGGCAATCTGTTATAACGTGCGCACCGCGTGGTTCGAATGACGACCGACAGGCGGCAGTCTGGCTTCTCGGAAATAATCCCTGAGCTAATTTGTTTCAATAACTGTCTATTCACTCGACTCGAGGTTAATCCTCACCCGACCGAACAAAACTAGTTATGTTTTTCCCAATAAACAGATTCCTTTTAGTCTATCAAGACTTACTGTATTACCTATAGATATTTATTTATACATATGGATCCGTTACACTACCTACTAAATTTCAGCCAGATTCGTTCATTAGTTTTCGTATAGGATTAACAAACAACATTCCTTCGTCGTTATGATATGATAAGTTTGACACCGATGGTATAGAGCAGATGGATTTAAGATAACAGATATGTGTAAAGTACCTGCAGCAAGGGAGCCCTGTGAGGGTTTCCGTTTTTTCCCTTATGCAATAGGGAACCCTAAAAATGTGACTGTATACGTGAGGAAGCATACGTTTTGGGCTAACTGAGTGGTGATAGCCGACCAGTTGCGGATTTATACGCCACGATGCTAAGCCACAACACTTCAGTATGTAGGTTAGCCAACGTGGCGCAATAATGGGTGGTTGCGTTCAAGCTGGGATAGCGGGTTCGATTCTCGCACAGAAAATTAATCAAGGAATGATGACTTATATTAAAGGAATACTTATTTGGTACAAAGTTGTGATGAAGAACATACATGAGAAAAGCTGAATATATGCGATATAAACCGGTGGAATGAAAGGGGTTGGTTGTTTTCTGTGAAAATTTCACTTACATCGGGCATCGCGAATAAACAGCGCGCCCAGGTAATTTTTATAGACGAGAGCACCAAAGGGCTATCCACTTATATATTATAATAATTATTATCTTAAATGGTATGGATATTCAGACGGAGAAAAATTTTATATTTTGAAAATAAAAAGATAAATTATTCTGTATGGGTTTAAACGCACTTGAACATAAATAATTCCAGGGTGATCCGGCTCATTTTGTCGTGACTAAAGCTGGTTAGCCGAAGCGGATTCGAGCTGACGAACGTTAGACGCGGAAAGCTGACGAAAGACTTTATCAGGAAATCATGGAGAGAGTGTGACAGGAAAGAGAAGGAGTTCCTCATGGCAGAGAAGTATCGCCTAGTTTCCTTTATTTTATTTCAGACATAAGCGTACCTATTGTTTACGCTAAATTGGAAACTTGCGGTAAAATGACACAGTTTACCGTCATCATGGTCTGAATGTCAGTTCCACAACGGCATTGTGCTGCCTGCGTCCGAACGATTTTCACCCTAAATGTAAAGCACTAAATCAGGGTTTTCACGAAATGCATCCAAGTGGTATTTTGGCATCCTGTTGGAAAAGGAGGTGATTTCCACAAGCTGCTGCTGGCTTTCAATATAGGTACAATATGAAGGAAACATTATCTTTTGGCCTGAGGGAGTTGAGACAGACAACGACATCGGAGGTGTATTATTTACAAATTAATGTTAATATGTAGTTACCATATAGAAAAATATATATATATATATATATATATATATATATATATATATATATATATATATATATATATATCTGCGCATGAGATTTCCACGTGCAATTTGGCGCAAAGGTTGCATCCGAAGTGGCTTCGCTGGTGTCTGTACGTAGGACGACAGACCTAGCGTACGACGCTATTTTAGTAGCGGTCGTCACTCCACAACTTTCGAGAAAATATAGCGAGGTAGCGGTTAGCCGCGTATTCAGCTGCCAGTACCTAGCGGCTTTAGAACAGTAATTATTGAAAGACTACACAAAACTATTTAAAGTAACAGAAAGATGAAGGCACGATGAACCCTTACATTGTTTATTTTGCTAATACGTATGCAATTAATGTTGATGTTTTCTTTTTTATAATATAGAAGGAAATGGAAAGCTAAAAGCTGAAGCCCTATTCAGACTGTAGAATTGAAGAGAACTGTTGGTTAAGGTTTTAGAAATATGATGTTATCTCCCTGTTTGATACTATCAATTGATAGACTTTAAATTTTTTTTCTCTCTGTTCGGTCAAGATCTGAGAAAAATGAGTTCGATGGTCACAAAGGTATGACCAAATTATTTTGCTAAATTTGAGTTAGGCTAACGTAGAGTTTTAGATTTCATTTGGACTAAAACTCCCTAACATACATGTTCGGTGTACCGAACAAATGAAAAACTCCAGCGTACGCAAGACAAAAGGGTCATACAGACGCGTCAACTTACCATCAGCAATATGAACCCTAATAACAACAAACGAAATATAAAGGAGTCAAGCTCTGAGCAAATACTAGGATACCTACAGAGGTATTCTAAACAAAACTAGGAGGGAGCGTAGGTTTTGGTTGTCCAAGTGAGTATAGGTAGGTAGTCATAGGCTTGGTTATATGCATAAGGTCGATGGCCTGTGCCGCGAGTTAGCTAAAAAGGAGAGATAACAGCATATGAAGTTGAATTGTTTAAGCGTCTTGTTTAAGGATTGACACACGTTAAAATTTGGCTTTTCTGGACGCCTTCAGAAGGGGAAGCCCGTTCTTAAAGCAAGAAGCAAAGATAGTAATATGAAACCTCGATTCAGACACCTTCAATTCTGCAACCGGAAAAAAAAAAAAAATCTCATCCAATTGGAATTTTTTTTTTGCAATTGGAAAGATTCCAATATGACTATACTGTGTCTAACATTTTGTATCTGTTTACAGTTTGAAAACGCGAACGGATGTTTGGAGGCATCACATTCTCGTTGTCAGGGAGGGGCGTGTGATGGCCAGAAACGCCATATTTATTTCAGAACCGCACGGAACCCTAGTATAATTAGTTGTTAAGACGGATGAACTGGAGAAACGGCGAGGTTGCCAGACTTATCTATTCTAACATGTGCGCGACGCTTGCTTTTTTTTTTTACTTACGCATGTTGCCAAATTTATGCGTTAGACTGTGTGAAGAATGTTCAGAGGATTTAACAAAAGAATATTTGTACGAGACAGAAGGAGAAAGAGCGATTGGGCGTACACGTGTGCGAATGCGACGGGAGTAATATGGTTTGGAGGCCTGCGCCGGAGCGTCAGAGGGAGAGACAGGGCACACGGGGGCACAGGCTGGAAGTCGTCGGTCGTTCCCTGACGGGAAAAGGGTCCTGAGTTTGGTTATGTGTGAAGTGATTGAAAATAAGAGCGCGATGTGTGGGCGAGACTGGAATTTGGTATGTTTTATTATATTGCTTCTTGCTTGATTGTAATATAATCTCACAGAATCGTCACATTAAGGACTTGTTCCGTATGTCGTTTTAGTTAAATTCTCCCTCAGTTAAAATGCTCGCAACCTCTATAATATTTGCGAAGTATTGTGAAGATAGATTCTGTGTGATTAACTAAATAACCTTGTTTTGTGCTAATGAATCTAACTATCATCTTAAACGGTATTCATAAGACAGAATATGTATGATTTTAGTTTGGTTGAGCCTGACTATTCACAAGCCGTATATATCACTAGCAGATATGGTTATTGCTAACTGAAGTGTTCAATATCCCTGGGGTTTTATACTTACAAATTGTACTCTTGATAGACCGGAACTAGCGAGAAGTCAGCGCTCGCTATAACCTAAGACCTTGTTCAGAACAATAATAATAGTATGTGAGTCTTTATAAAAATGTAATTTAAGTAATAAAGACTTGCCAGACGCACTTACGGCTGTAAAGTTGTGTACTCTTTGGTTGTAAAAGTTGAGTAGTCAAAGTAAAGTCCAAGGCTCCCCGTAAGTTACAGAAGTGTACAGTGGTTGTAGTATTGTTGGCTTGACGGAAATGCATAATCTAAAATATTTATATTACCTTTTCGTTGCTGCCATAAGTCTACTTTATCTAAAGTAAGCTAACCTTACTTTATGTAGACAAATTTAATACAAATTTATATACATCCATAATTTAATGAGCGATAGCACACAGGACTTGTATAATTCTATTATAATATCAAATTTGTACTGTCAAATGCTAGAATAAATAGCTCTATAAAATATAGGGCTGAAATCAATGTAATGTGGAGTTTTACGCCTACAAATGTAAGGTTTCTCCACAATTTGAGTCAAATAAATTCATAATTAATTTTTAGACTCAACCAAGACATTTTATTTATTTTACCCTCTGCATGCAACATTGAGGCTTCCTTGAGGGAGTCTACGAATTCCCTTCGCTTAGAATTGACTGAAATAATGTAACTCGCATTTTGGTAATTTCTGAATTGAGCCCCTCAGTGGGGACGTGTATGAGCTGATATGATACTAGACGATTAGGCACGATACATTGTGTCTCGTGTGTGTTCCGCTTCCAGCAGCTTCAGCAGGCTAAGGCACATAAGGCCAGTCTTAAGGGGGTAGGGACCACCACAATAGCTAATGGATTCTAGCCATGATATTAAAGTTTTCCTGCATTTAAGAATGTTCATTGGATAAATAAGAAGTACTTTATTAATTTTGTTATAGAGGAAAGATGAGCGTATAATAAATTGGTGTGAGGCAAATGTAGTTCTATGCAAAGATTTTTTCGCTACCGATACTACCATTTTATTCCTCTTTTGTTGTATATTAGGATCAAAAGGAAGAGATTTATGTTTTTTAATTATGGTTCTTAGGATGTATAGTTTTCTAACAGTGATAAGATTAGTGATCAAGTAAAATTGCTCAGTTGGAAGTCTAACAGTCTAATAACCTTTAGTAAATGCACGCTGAGCTCGCTCCACTCCCAAGTAATAAGTTTTTGACGTACCACCCCAGATAGGTATGCAGTAATCTAATACAGATTGAGCAAGGGCAGTGTAGACTCTCTTAAGCAAAGCTAGATCAGCTATATGACTGAGGTTTTTCATGATCCATATTAATTTACGGACCCTACTTGCAACTAAGTCCAAATGTGTGTATCAATCTAGTCGCTGGTCCAGCATTACCCCCAGATACTTAACGGATGTTACTCGTGATGAGCACGAGACACTAGGGACCAGAGAACATTCATGTATCTTAATGTGAAAATTACTACTTCGACTTGACCTCTTGTTTATACTAAATCATTGTTTTTATTACATTTAAAATAAAAAGGTTAGTGTTAAGCCATTTAGCAACCTGTGCGAGGCCAATCTCAGCGGAATTAAAGACTGATGTCCATGATGGTCCTTTAAAAACGAGCGCCGTGTCATCAGAATATGAGAAAATCTGTGCATTGTTGACTTTAAGGTTGCAGAGGTCATTAATGTAAATAGGAATAAAGTGGAGCCCAGCACACTTCCTTGTGGAATACCATAGTTTATGTTTACATCATGGCTGATGTATTCCCCTATCTTTACTCTTTGGTTCCTTTTAGAAAGATAATCCCTAAACAAGGCAAGAGGAACACCTCTAATTCCTAAAATCTCAAGTTTTTGTAGAAGGATGGGAACAGAGACAGTATCAAAAGCCTTCTTAGGATCAATGAAAACAGACAGGCATTTATCACCGCGATCAAGATGATCGACTATTAAAGAAGATAAAGCCAGCACTGCGTCTTCCGTGGATTTACCCCTTCTAAATCCATATTGTGATTTTGACAAAATCTTATATTTATTAAGGTACTTGATTAATCTAATATAATTGATTGATCAATCAATAATCTTAGAAAGGGCTGGTAGCACAGAGATAGGCCTATAATTGTTTACATCATCTCTGTTCCCACCCTTGTACACTGGGGTAATAGTTGCCTGTAAGCGAGGGTTAACCATCGTCACGAATTTGCCATTTGCCTTTTATACCAAGAAAACAGGTACAATTTAAAAAAGACCGTAACAGAAAAACTTAATACATAAGTATATATCTACCAAGGATTCTGCAACCAAAGTTCGTTTTACGCGACTTGGGCTCAAAATATCCGGGGTAGTAATATCACTGTTTTCCCTATACATACACGTAAATAAGTATTTTTTTATCACACTTGCGCCTTATTTTAGGTTGGCACACAAACGAATGCGTAGGTTTTTTTTAATATTAAAGGTTTGGGAGCATTAAAATCTCCTTGAAAAAGATGAACTTTTCCTTGTGACTTGTTGCGTTTCATGCATCATCAATCTATCTCCTTCTGACACAGGTCACCGTGTTATTTATTCTCCTTTCTTCACAAAGATGTAACTCAAAGAGATTTTAACCAACTAGCGCAATGTTATCTTTTGGAGGACAAACCTACCTTAAAATTTTCCTTTTAAAACTCTGAAAAAAGATTGTGTATTTTTGGTTAATCTATTTTTTATAAAGCTAAAAAGTGGCAAAGTAAAAAGCACATGTGCGGTAAAATGAATTTTGCGCACATTAAACTGGCATACAAAGTGTCCCGTTTCGAGCAAATTTATTGAAAAATATTTTTATGTGATATGACTATACAGTTTTGTCAATTTTCAGTTTTATTCCTTTACTTGTGCTTTGAGACCTTGCTTGTTAAATTTTATACTTACTAGTATTAAAATATGTTTTCCTTCACCGTAAGAGCGTCGGATAAACATACGAATTCGAAATTCGAAAACACATTAGTACGTGGCAGGACTCGTACGACGACCTCCCGGACAGGAGGTAGCGGACCTAACCGTTACGCCACCGACGCTCGTATTTGCCACCGAGCTTATACAGTGAAGGAAAATATCGTGAGGAAACCTACACACGAAGTTTGTGTGAGAAGTCGACCAAGCCGACTATCAGCGAAGCGTAGTCGACTAAGGCCCAATCGCCCTAATTCAGGGCAGGCTCTAGCCCCTCGGTGGGGACTTGTATGAGCTGATATGATGATCAAAATATGTAATATAAATGGCTGTATCATTTTATTGCTTTGACTTGAAGCTTGAATTTTTACCGCTCTATGGAACCATACACCTAATTAATTAATATTCATTTTATCTTGATACCTCTATGCGTTACTGATATAATGAGCTCAGCAGAAAGGCAGCCAACGAAGTGATCATTTTAGGGTTCCTTTTTTCCTTTTGAGATACCACCATCTTATCTTAGTCTTGCCGCCAAACATCAGTGTTAATAGCATTGATGTGTTCCGGCTTGTAGATAAGATAGCCAGATCCTCATTGCGTTGGTTCTCGCTTCCGTCTTCGGCATTATCGTTACTTACCATCAGGTGAGATGATGCCAAGGGCTTACTAATTGTGAATAAAAAAAACTCAAGAAAATTAAATGTCTTTCTAAAAAAACTGACTTATAAAAATTCAAATGGATCAGCCCAAGTTTATGAAGTGAAAACTTCTTAAGGCGCGTTGGACATTTTTGAGAAAGGAAAAACCCTTGAACTCGCGACACTGTAATGTAAACGCCATGATTGTACCAGGAACACTTATCATCATCATCATATCAGCCGAAAAACGTCCACTGCTGGACAAAAGCCTTCCCCAAGAATTTCCATGGCGACCGGTCTTGCGGTCAAGGAACACTCGCAAAGAATTTTAGAATTTATGGAACGAGTTTATTGAAAACAGCGGCCTACTCCGTTATATCCCTAGACACTTTGTAAAAGCTGATACTCTTTCTACTTGGTGTATATGTGGAAGGTGGCCAGCAAATTGAATGATTAGTCATTTTAAATACGGTCAGGCAAATTGCATAATTCGTCCGTGTGTAAACGGTCAGGCAAAATGTAAAATGCTGGACGCCGATTCATGCAATTTGTAATAATTCGTCCGTTTGCAAACGGTCAGGCAAAATGTTAAATTCTGTATGCAGATTGTAAAATTCCGAGCCAGGCAAATTTAATAATTTGTCCGTGTATAAACCGTTAATGCCGATTAAACGGTTAGGCAGATTGTCAAAATGCCGTACGGCAGATTGTAAATAAGCTCGCAAAGCAAGCTATGTTAGGTGCGGTCAGGATTGATTGATTTAACTGTCAAACAGTTCGAGAGGCTCCCCGCCTTCGCCATTATATAATTTGCCTGACATTGACCTGACCGTATAATTACGAATTATATAGTACTAGCTGTTCCTGCGAACTTCGTACCGCCTTATACTCGTAACACTACACTACACTACACTGCACTGCACTGCACTGTACTCCACTGCACTCCACTTCACTCCACTGCACTCCACTGCACTCCACTACACTACACTACACCACACTGCACTGCACTGCACTAAACTGCACTACACTGCACTAAACTGCACTCCACAGCACTACACTGCACTACACCGCACTACACTGCACTAAACTTCACTATTCTACACTACATTGCTCTATTCTACAGTACATTACACTACACTTCAATACACTACACACTATACACTACACCCTACACCCTACCCCCCCTTCACACTACATTACACTACTTTCTGTTGATAATGCAGGATTTTTTTAAGGAATTTTTTCACACCTTGGGTTACAGTTTTAGAAAGGATCCCTATTTGAAAATATAATATAGCCTATAGCAACCGCGGATAGTGTAGCTTCCCGACAGTGAACGAATTTTTCAAATCAGTCCTGTGGTTTCGGAGCCTGTTCAATGCAAACAAACAAATCCATCCTCTTTATAATAAAGGTGTCCCAAAAAGGAGGCAAGATTTGAAATTGATGAAAAACACATTTTTTTTCAAATACAAATACAAATATTCTTTATTTGCCATTAAACAAGGTACAAAATTGATGTAAGTTTAAAGACCGTAGACTCTCTTGTTTAGCCATATTATGTTATAGCATGCAAATTTATAACTAGAAACATGAAAAAAAACAAGAAAAGAATAGATTAACAAACAAACAAACAATTAATTTCACTCCACATATAGAATACGAAAAAATTTCAATATTTTAAATTAATTCACATCATGTCATGTTTAAATATGGTTGTAACAATAATTTCTATAGGGTTATTTATGTGTCAAAAATTCATTGACTGAATAAAACATATTTTGAAGCAGCCACGCATGCAATTTGTTCTTAAATTTATTAAATGGTAATAATGTAATATCATCAGGTACTTTGTTAAATATTCTTTGTCCCATCCAAAAACAGTTTTTTTGAAAACTGTTACTCTGGGGTATGTCCTCTACAATTAATCTGTTGGGGTTTCTCCTATTTTTTTGCACTCCATCTCTAGCCTCTTTATAGAATACCTTACAATTTATTTTAACGAATTTAGCCATTTCGAATATGTACAAGCAAGGTAACGGTAATATATTAAGCTTACTAAACAATGGTCTACATGAAGTGTCAGTCGCTACACCAAATATGGCCCGTATGCATTTCTTTTGCGAAATGAAAGCTTTGTTCACATCTGTGCTATTACCCCACATCATTAAAGCATATCGAAGGACAGATTCGACGTAAGCATGGTAGGCTGCTACTGCTGTAGGTCTTGATGCCACTTTTGTTGATTTGTAAAGGGCGAAAGTAAAACTATTCACTTTAGCCCATACCCTTTCAATTTGACCTTTCCAATCTAACTTAATATCATCTATGATAATACCGAGAAACGTAGTCTTTTTAGTGCTCTATAATGATTTCCCATTGTAATTAATATGTAATGAGTTTTTATAATTATTGTAAGTAATGTAATATGTTTTATTTAAATTAATTTGTAAATTATTTTTTTGGAGCCATTGAACTATTTTAAATATTGTACTATTTACTTCTGATTCATGTCTCTGTAATGTCATTTTCTTATCAGTTGCAACTATTACTGCAATGTCGTCAGCAAATAAGATAGTTTTATGATTGATCAAGTCAGGTAAATTATTAATATAAATTAAGAATAATAGTGGTCCAAGTACACTACCCTGTGGTACTCCGAATTCATTTTTCTGGAACCCAGATTGGTATTTTTTAGTCATGCCTTGTTCATACAGTTTAGTGATTACTATATATTTGTATATAAAATCTTGAAATACATAAAATAGGGTTATTTGTGGAATAATAAGTCAGGCAAATGTCCTCCTAGGCTTTGCTGGCACATACGCACTCTTTTGTCAAAATTTTCTATGACCTTTTGCATAGATGCGGCTGAATTTCTCCGATGCAGCGTCGAATTTCCTCTTTTAAAGCATGAGTCGTTGTGGGCTTATTGGTATAGAATTTAGACTTTAAATAACCCCATAAAAAGAAGTCTTATGGCGTTAAATCGCAATATCTGGGGGGGCAATTCTGATCGCCGAATTAAAAGATCACACGACTAGGAATTGTTTCATGCAGTAATTGCATCGTTTCTCCGGTTGTGTGGCAAGTGGCCCCGTCTTGTTGAAACCACATTGCTTCCACATCGATATCCTCTAATTCGGCTAGAAAAAAACCTTGTTACATGTCGCGATATTGAGCTCCATTAACAGTAACTGCTTGACCGGCCTCATTTTGAAAAAAATATGGTTCAATAATGCTTCCAGTCCAAAATCCGCATCAAACAGTGACCCGTAGTGTATGCATTTGTTTTTGAACAATCACATGTGGGTTCTCTGAGCCCCAAATGCGGCAATTCTGACGATTAACAAAGCCATCGAAATGAAAATGTGCTTCGTCGCTAAAGATGATTTTGATTGAAAAATCTTCATCCCTGTTTTGGCGGTCGATGATATAATCCATTTAACGAACTCTCTTCGCTGTCCATGATCATGAGGCTTCAGTTCTTGTGTTATTTGAACTTTGAAAGCATGGAGATGCAGATCTTTGCTCACAGTTGATGAATTCAAACCGTACTCGCCAAACTTTCATTACTTTTGAAATATTGTTCATTAATAAAAACGCATTGATGTTTCGTATAAACTGCCATTTTTACAAACCCTGAACATTTAGTTGTCGAATAGGTTTTTTTTTTAGGGTTGCCAGCACTAAAATACAAAAATGGCGGCATATTGAAATCTTGCGTCCTTTTTTGGGACACCCGTTATTATTGTTACTACACTACGGCTGCATTGCTTGGGGCCACACTGGTCATTGCGCGGTGGCAGTGTTTATTTTCATAAATTCTTAATATCTTCTAAATGGAATGTCTGATTTAAGTAATTCAAAAGGTTATCTATAGGTATCGAAACATTTTTGATCATGAAATGATTTATTTGGATAAGGGTTAATACTAAGGTATGGTTATCATTGTCTGATTTTGGTCAGTTTTTTATTAACTTTTAAAATGTAAAAAGTGGTTATAGTGAAATAACTACAATAGTTGGACATATAGTATCGGGAAGTTTTTTGTAGGTATTAATATGTTCTCTAATATCGTTGAACATTTTGTTGTTCTATCATCAATAGTTTCCGTAGTGTATGCGATGAAATAAATTTTTGAGCAATTTTTTTTATACTTTGGTTCACGTTACTGAAGTTTTATTAAGGATCCCTTATTTTTCCAAGTAATAATTATAGCTTACGTTACTCAGCGATAACGTAGGATTCTAAAGGTGAAAGAATTTTTAAAATTGGTTCAGTAGTTTTTGAGTTTATTCATTACAAACATACACACACACAAAAATACAAATCTTTCCTCTTAAAAATATTAGTGTAGATGACTGCGACATATATATCGTACCGATGTCATATAATTGATCATGAAAATATTGCTATATATATATATATATATATATATATATATATATATATATATCAATATATATCTATTTTTATATATATATATATAAAAAAATAGATAAAATAGAGAAAAATCAGAAAAGTAATTGCACTTAGCGCTGACGATGTATAGTATCTATTCGGGAGCTTTCGCTAACAGTTGGCACTCAAAGCTGGAAAATGCTTGTTGCTACGCTCTTCATGCGGACTACACCAGCGTAGTGATAATCTTTTAATAAGCTTATACAAGGCAAACATCGTGAGGAAATCTGGCACACGCCTGCGAAGGAACTCGAAGGTTGTGTTTGAAGTCGACCAACTCGCACTGGGCCCGCGTGGTCGACTAAGGCCCGATCGTCTTGATTCAGTTTAGTCTCGAAAAAAAACGCAAAAAAAAACATCCTAATCTAATTTCGCAGATCGGCTAATTTTTTTTTTCGATTCCGAATTTTTTTGCTTTGACCTATAGAGAACCTATAGAGGTTCCTTGAAGAAAGTTGTTCGGAATCAAAAGTTAGAAGTTAGCCCTGCTTAGATAGGGCGCCAAATGGGCACCTTACATTTAAAAAAAGACATCATCATATCAGCCAAAAATCTTCCACTGCTGGAGAAAGGCCTACCCAAAGGATTTCCACGACGACCGGTTCTGTGCTGCCCGCATTCACCGGCTTCCCGCGATCTTCACCAGATCGTCGGTCCACCACGTGGGAGGCCTGTCTACGCTACGTTTTCCGGTGCGCGGTCACCAATCGAGAACTTTACTACCCCATCGGTCATCTGTGTTCTACGAGCTATGTGCCCTGCCCACTGCCACCTCAGTTTAGCGATTCTGTGAGCTATATAGGTTACTTTGGTGCTTCTGCGGATCTCCTCGTTTCTGATTCGATCACGCAGAGAAACTCCGAGCGTAGCACACTCCATTGCCCTTTGTGTGACCTTGAGCCTTCTTATGGGGCCCATAGTAAGCGACCACGTCTCAGTTCCGTAAGCCGTCACTGGCAACACACACTGGTCAAAGATCTTAGTCTTGAGACACTGTGGTATTTGGGACATGAAGGTATTGCGATTCGTCGATTGATCTCTTTCTTGAAGTTGGACCTATCTAGCTGGACTGAAAAACATTTAAATGTAAATAAACCAAACCTAAATAACTATTTAGCTTCAATTTCATTCAAAATTTAACCAAAACAAATTCCGTTTTCAAAGTCTCAAAACAAAAGTTACCATTCGGGCTTTAGGTAGCCACAATCCGGCCCCGGGTCGGAACATGTGAGCGTCTTCCCACGCTCCGACGATTTGTTTGCTCCGCAACGATACTTTAATCTCCGTATATTTATCAGGATTTAACCACTCAACTGTGCCTACCATTTTCACAGTGTCTGGGAGTAGGTTTTCTGCATCTGTCTGGATGTATTGTTTACAAAGTTTGTATATTACGGATAGTGGTTGAGAAATGACTAAAGTTCACTTAGAAGTTCGACCAAATATAATGAACCGGCCCCATCCATACATTAATTTATTGAGAAATGAGTCAAATACAACGGCACGCAAACCCACACTCAGTACATCACTATAATCTAGCGAGTCTCGTTCAAATATAAAAAAAACCGACCAAGTGCCAGTCAGAACCACACACATAGGGTTCCGTACCATCATACTAGATGGCGCTAGTATCTTCAAGTTTTAAAAACACATTTTTCACTTTTTTTTATATTTGAGTTGATTGAATTACGGTGTACGATTTATGAAGTGTTAAAAAAAACTACTTACTAGATCTCGTTCAAACTAATTTTCGGTGGAAGTTTACACGGTAATGTATATCACATATTTTTTTTAGTTTTATCATTCTCTTATTTTAGAAGTTACAGGGGAGGTGTCCCCACACATTTTACCACTTTGGAAGTGTCTCACGCGCAAACTATTTAGTTTTGAAAAAAATGATATTATAAACCTCAATATCATTTTCGAAGACCTATCCATAGATACCCCACACGGTATGGGTTTGATGAAATAAAAATTGAGTTTCAGTTCTAAGTATGGGAAACCCCCAAAATTTATTGGGTTTTTTTTCTATTTATGTGTGAAAATCTTAATGCGTTTCACAGAATACATCTAATTACTAAGTTTCAACAGTATATTTCTTATAGTTTCGGAAAAAAGTGGTTGTGACATACGGACGGACTGACAGACAGATAGACGTGAAGAATCCACAAGGGTTCCGTTTTTTTCCATTTGGCTACGGAACCCTAAAAATGACAGACAAAGATAGATGTACTCGGAATGTAGCATGAATGAGATAATGAATTTCACTAATTTCGACCTTCAACCCATTTGGGGCATGATGATCGACTAAGGCGAAATGAGCGAATGCGCTCATTCAGTAGGATGTTTGTGTAGGCCGGTCCATAGCTGTTATATTGGTCGAAGGTTAGAAGTATGCCTACTTCAATGAAGTGATCGTAGTTTAGTGTGATTTTTATGGCTGGGTTGATCACGCAGATTAACTAATCTAAAGCACGGTCATTTCCTGGATAGGTTTGACTACTAGTGGCATTTTTTTCGACCGTTTCCGTGTTTGTAAGGCACGTTAATTTGTTAATGCCGGTTTCTATCTCTAGATGGCCATTGTTAAGCCGTTTCAGATGCCTTATAGACGGTTTGAAAAACTCATACAAATATTCAACCTTGTTTTTTTTACATCCTTTGTAATAAATAATGTTGTGCTGACGTTGTGGTAACATGATACTGAAACCCCTCTGTACAAACGCCACATTATTATTTAAGTTTCATGGCAACATAAGTGTATATTAATTCATTATGACGTAGTTTAAATGACGTGGATACTTAGCCGACATCGCATAAACGATATACTTACTAGCGAGTTAGCAGGGGGCAGTATGATAAACATCCTTCATAATTAAGAGCAAGCCCAACCACTACAGAAGCTAATACTCTCTCATATTGTATTACCATTTTAATATTTCTGAGGTGGTTCATAAATTTAACACGACTAAACTGCAAGGCAACAATATTAGGTGAATTTATATTTTTGTGGGCAAGTTAATTTAAGGGTTTCATAGTCAAACCAGGAACCCTTATAGTTTTGCCATCTATCTACTATAAAATATCTGTCGGTTGTCACAGTCGTTTTAATCAAATATTATTAAAGCTATAAAGATGAAATTTGGTATCATCATAATCATATCAGCTCATAAACGTCCCCACCAAGAAGCTCAAGCCTACCCTGAATTAGGGCGGGCGATCGGGCCTTAGTCGACCACGCGTACCCAGTGCGGGTCGGTCGACATCACACACAAACTTCGAGTTTCTTCGCAGACATGTGTGGGTTTCCTCATGATGTTTTCCTTCAAAAAGCATAAGAGCGTCGGATAAACTTACATATGAAATCGAAATTCGAAAACACGTTGGTACGTGGCAGGATTCAAACCACGACCTCCCGGACAGAAGGTAGTGGCCCTTGCCATTACGCCACCAAAATTTGGTTTATTTGTACCATTCAGTGGCCTAATTAACCCTTAACCACCTACCTCCCGTCTCATAGACTCATTCAAATTATAAAAATGTAATAAACCCAAGTGCGAGCATCCTAGAAACGTCTGTGTCCTTGTACCTTCCCTCCTCCTGCCTCAGTGCCGCGTCACCGCTCACCGAGGTCGGTCGTGCACGCGTCTAGTTTTGGTGAGTATATTTTTGCCTCCGACCGTCTCTGAGACGGGTGGTAGGTGCATACGTATTATTTTCTTAGGGGTCCCGGAGACGGGTTGTAGGTGGTTAAGTAATTATGCATTCTTATTTTCTTTATAGAATCAACCAATCGCTTGGTCTATTAGTCGGTGACCTTGCCTACGTACGTAAATGCACTTATTATTAGGTACTATAGAAGTTTTTAATGTTTTTATCAATTATTGAATATATTTTTTTGTGTTTATATCAATTTCAATAACAATGTTTAAAATTAAGGACCAGTGCTATATGTTTTAAGAAAAAAATATGTTATGTTCACGTTTTTGATGTTATTATTACACTAATAAATAATTTAATTTGTGTATTTTGTTGTTAATTTGCCTAGAATGTGCGAATAAATTGTGCATTCACTGCCGCGAAAAGCAGTAACTAGGTGGTCTGCAATTTTATCAAAATACTGCCTTTTTCATTTTGCTTTATTGTTAATCAGCTTTGTTGATTATTGAATAACAAGAAATTATTACTTGGATCTTTATAAAAAAAGTTATAATTTTAGTTGATCTCATATTCCAAAGGATATAGTTCCTAGATTAAAATTAAGGACCAGTGCTATATGTTTTAAGAAAAAAATATGTTATGTTCACGTTTTTGATGTTATTATTACACTAATAAATAATTTAATTTGTGTATTTTGTTGTTTGTATTTCCAATTACCTATACAATCCACAATATTTAATATATAAGAGCGATATTATGTAGCCGTCCTAAGGACGGGAGGTAGGTGCATGTGTAATAAAAATAGTAGGTAGGTAGTTAAGGGTTAACAATGAACTGCCTTGTATAGTTAAAAAGGACTCGGCTGGCGCTACGTCCTTTTAAAATTACTTGGGAAAGACTCTGATTTACCTCGTCCTTTTAAAATCCCTCAAGAAAGGATCGGCTTCGCCTTGTCTTTTTAAAATCACTCGGGAAAGACCCGGCTTTGCCTCGCTCCTATACTACGCGACCGCAAATTACTTTATTTTCTTGGCCAGGACAGTAATGAACGTGCTATAAATCGGAAAAAGCGTCGGTGGCGTAATAGTAAGGGACGCTACCTCCTATCCGGGAGGTCAAGTTTCAAGTCTTGCCACGTTCCAATGTGTTTTTGAACTTCGATTTCATATGTACGTTTAGCCGACGCTCTTACGATAAAGGAAAAGATCGAGAGGAAACCTGCACACACCTGCGAAGAAACTCGAAAGTTGTGTGTGAAGTCGCCCAACCCGCACTGGGTCCGCGTGTTCGACTAAGGCCCGATCACCCTAATTCTGGGTAAGCTCGAGCTGTCGGTGGGGAAGTATATGAGCTGATATGATAAAATCAGAAAACGGAAAATAACTAACTTGAGATTTCATATACAAAGGCATAATAGTATAATATAGTAAATATTGCCCCCTGTATCTAACTATATAAATAGCGCCCCTTTATCTAACTATATAAAAGCTACTTCTATCCTATTATGTACATTGTGACGTGAAACATTAAAGCTACTGTAACTGTGTCAAAATCACTTTGCCTGCAGTGACAACCCTAGATTCAATGAATATGATAGATAATGTCACATGAAATAGGTGACTATTAGCGGCTTCCTGTGACTTCGTGTGCCATGGTTGTACTGGCTCGATAATATAATTTATCAATACAATATTACGAATCCTATTTGTTAAATGTCTTTGCTCAGTTTATCGATTCTGTATTGAAATTTCCACTGCTCTGCTTAGCTTTGCAACGGTGGACAGGTACCTTATCTAATCATCTTGTTCTTCGTAGAGATTCTAATTTTACAATAGACAAGCGTCGGTGGCTAAACCGGTAACGACTCGGTCCTTCTAACCAGAGGTACCGGGTTCAAATCTGGACGGCCAATGTACCAATGAGTTTTTCAAAACTTACGTACATACTTACCGATTGCTTTAACGGTGAAGGAAAAACATCGTGAGGAAACCTGCACACGCCTGCAAAGAAACTCCCAGGTTGTGTGTGAAGTCGGCCAACCCGCATTGGGCCCGCGTGGTCGACTAAAGCCCGATCGCCCTAATTCAGGGTAGGCTCGAGCCCCTCGGTGGGGACGTATATGAGCTGATATGATGAATAGACAAACTAGAAAAAAGGGTAGAAGAAGTTTTTTAATACTACTTTGGGTGCCTTTAAAAGTGCGATTAGAAATAGAATAAACTGTTAAATTAAAAATTGTTGTAAAATTTATATTGTCTCAGGGCTCGTATATTTCAAGTTTTACTTTTATTAAGTGGAACTCCAGGTCGTTATTAATTTAAAATTTATATGTAATACTATATGGTAATACTATTGTTTCCTAAATTAATAAAAAAAGAGGTAAGATAATAAAGGGCAAACTAACGTTACTTCTTCCTCCCACAATAGAGATGAGTCTCTGCTTTATATTTGCATATCGAGGTATACATTCTCTGAGAGGGTTCAAACAGGCCGAGTCTAAGGAACTTGACACAACTTTGATTGGGGTTCAAAATTAATTCCTCCAAGGGACGAGTAGGGCCAATTTTGTTGGCAGTTTGAGGCAGTTCGTGTCAGTTATCGAGGCGGTTTGGTTCGTATGCGGTTTCTATGTATGCCAGAGCTTATCTGGTTTAGTTTGACTGTGAAACGGTTGCGTTACACTACTGACTATATTACAATACGGTATTTTACTAGCGTCGGTGGCTCAACCGGT
Source organism: Coleophora flavipennella (assembly GCA_947284805.1). Lineage (NCBI taxonomy): Eukaryota > Metazoa > Arthropoda > Insecta > Lepidoptera > Coleophoridae > Coleophora > Coleophora flavipennella. The sequence continues at coordinate 4,619,454 of OX369273.1, forward strand.
AACGACTCGGTCCATCTAACCAGAGGTACCGGGTTCAAATCTGGACGGCCAAAGTACCAATGAGTTTTTCAAAAAAACTTACGTACATATACTTAACGATTGCTTTAACGGTGAAGGAAAACATCGTGAGGAAACCTGCCACACGCCTGCGAAGAAACTCGAAGGTTGTGTGTGAAGTCGACCAACCCGCACTGGGCCCGCGTGGTCGACTAAGGCCTAATCGCCCTGATTCAGGGTAGGCTCGAGCCCCTCGGTGGGGACGTATATGAGCTGATATAATAAAATAATAATAATTTTACTACTAGTCATTTGTGTGACTTTTTGTAAACTGTCAAAAACGAAAGTTTGTTCTGTAATTATTCGCGTTACTGACATAGTGACGTCATAAGTGTCATAGTCTTTAATGAACAAATTTGCTATTTTAAAAAAATCTTAAATTAAAAATTTGCTTTTGTAGAAGAAATGTTATTAATTGTAGTATTTTTTAATATAATTTTTATACAGTAAAATAGCCTATTTAAGCATGTTTGTGACAACTGTGCAAAAGAGGTTAAATTGATTGGAAAAAAATGTGATAATACTTTTCTGGTCCACACTTTAGATTTAAAACGTCGGGATAAAATAAAAATAAGTATAAGTGTCAGACCACGCGCAATGTAGGGTTTCGATGTTATTTCAATAAATAAATGTATACTTAGTTATTTTTTCAATTGGTATAAAACATTTTGTAACAGAAAATCTTACTGCACATCTTAAGTTGGTTGACTACTACTTCTAAACTAAGAAACCTCACTTGGCCGTGATAATTTTCCTTGTAAATTGATTATACGTCCAACTATTTTCAATTTTTTTGAGATTTTCTGAAATACCTAGCGATTTAGATGGCAGTGAAAAGGGGACACTGTACTCTTTACTAACAAAAATTTGCACTTTGAAGCTTATTAATTTGCAAAAGGATCCCTGGATCAAAAAATGGTTTAAAAAATAAAAAAAAAACGAAAATCACCCCACATCATAGAATAGTTAGGTGATTTGCAATGCTTCATGACATATCTGTGCATCAATACCTTTTCTTTAAAAAAATTGGCAAATCGGTTAAATAGAACGGCCCGGCCTCAGTTATAATATAGAGGCAGCGCGGTGCGCGAGCTGATAGCCGCTCGCGGGGGTGATTTCTAATGCTTGATGATCAATTTGTGCATCAATACCTTTCATAAAAAAAAAAACAAATCGGTTGAAAAGAACGAAAGGCCGAACAGAGTCGCATTAGATTTCATTAATTATTTTAATATACTAGCTGTCCCGGCGAACTTCGTTCCCCCTTACACACCCTACACTACACTAACCTACCCTACCCTACACTATTCTACCCTACCCTACACTACCATACACTACCCTACCCTACACTACACTACCCTACCCTACCCTATCGTACCCTAAAACCTTCTCCTGACAATAACGAACTTAACAAAAAAAGAATTGGCGAAATCAGTCCAGCCGTTCTTGAGTTATAAATGGTGTAACAAACACGACTTTCTTTTATATTCAAGATTTGAATGTTTCATTCAAATTACAATGGTCACGCTTTTAACGTTCAACAATAAATGAAAGAAGTCCCTTTGATGTCCGTTTTTAATTCAGCAGAATGCCATCACTAAGTAATAGAGAGTTTCATGATTCACGGTTGAACAAAATTTTCATCTTAGTTGCAGTGCTGGATTTGGGTACGCCGCGACCCAGGGGCGGCAGTCTTCAGGGGTCGGCGGATTTTAGTTATTCACTTTTTTAATTTATATACACGTAAAATGTCATTTGGTTTTACAAAAACAAAAATATGTTTAGTTCTCGCTTCGCTCGCGCATCTTTTAAGTTCTCGCTTTTTTTGTCACATCTAACCCAAAACAGAATCAGAGACAGAGACTGATATACATAATTAAATACATAGATTTTAATAAACACCCAAACACACAGCAAACAGACCTGTTGGTCACATAAATATTTGGCCTGGGTGGGGATCAAGCCTATTACCCTCGGCCCAGCAGGCAAATGCTGATACTAGATCACCTGGTCTTAATTGATTGGAACAAAGTCGATGCCATTTCTTTTAGTGCCAACCCTATGGCACAGCCTGGACACTTCATACAACGGGCCAGAAATGACATTTCAAAAAATAAATGACAGAACAAACAAAATGTTGGTACTTGTATATATGCTTGGTACACACGGTTGGTACTTGTATATATGCTTCATCATCATCATATCAGCCACAAATCGTCCACTGCTGGACAAAGGCCTATATATATATATATATATATATATTGTATATATGCTTATGAGCAAGGAAATGTTGATAGTGCGTTGTAGATGCTTTGTTAATAGCCTTCTTGCGATGATGGTGCCATCTATCCAGGTGAAGATGCAACTCTCCATATAGTTTGATCGATGGTTCAGTCTTGAGCTGTGGCAACGTAGTTGTTAATGGCGGGTACTGCAGATGTCGCCACAGCAGCGAAATACTATATCTTCGACAGCCAAACTGTAACTAATCTGTATCAATATGGGTCATGAGGGGGTGAGGTCGCAATCTAGAGAGCGGCAGGGACTGCCCATACTGTATGTTAGTACTAATATATATACTTTGCCTATGGTTAAACAATATAATCAATATTTGGTTAGGAAATCTATCTGTTCGAGCTACCATCTCTCCATTGGGTAGCACGGTTAATTGTGCTGCACGATGAATGAGAGAGATTATATAGAATATCTACAATATCTGGCTCGTCCCATTTAGAAACTAAGCTTCTACATTAAACAGATAATATATCGATAATATCATCGAAATCATATAGTTTGAAACCTGCTTTAGTTTATTAGAAAGTGACTATAGGAGGGGCGTCGGAAAATCGACTGAAGAAAATTAACTTTACCTATGAAATTGCCGATTCAGTTTTTTAAGTTCAATGCATATTTTTATTTAAAATAAACAAGATATTGTATTTTATTGTTTACCTTGACACTACTTATGGTATTTTATTAGTAACTAGTGGCATGTCTTTCATGTTCCAATCCCCTGAGCTATGTACAATTGAATGGAACAAAGGCGTTTTCTTAGTGGTCAGATGGGGCAATTTTTTAGAATAGTTAATTTACTTGAATTTTCCTAAAAGTGACGAAATCTCATGCGGGGTATTCCCAAATATGACATTAGTTACGAAGAAACTGCTGCTATAAATCTAGAGCTTTAAAATTAAAAATGTGTGTTTTTGCCTCAATAAAGGAGTTTTTTTTTCAGGTGAAGAAACCCGACTTCATGGGGTAAAAGCCACCGTGCTCTCAAAATATCTAAACAATAGGCCTATGTTTACCACCATTTCATTTCTTATAGTCTAATTCTATTTTGAGAATATGTTTTGTTTTAATAATTATTGTTTTTAATATTAATTTTCATCTTTGAACTTTTTATACAATCGGCAATTTCATAAGTAAAGATCTAATATCAATCCGGCACTGTTTAGTTGTCATACGCCAGTGTGACTATAGAGCAGTGATAAATTTTAAGTAGGTCAGAGTCTATGAATTATTCAAACTACCTATTTAAAGCAATTGGAATTTGGATGTCATAATTCATTGGGCTATGCAAGGCAAATCAAGCTCATTACCTAATTGTACTTACTGGTTCAACTGGTTGGTTTGTAGATGGAAAAGAAGGTTTAAATGTGTATTTCGACAGGTATAAAATATTAAATTTTCATTGTCAACGAAGTTCGATTTCGACCACTCACTGTAAGTACACCTTTCAACATTGGTAAGCTGTTGGAATCATGTCATAAAATATCATAGTCATCATAATATGAGCTCATACACGTCTCTATTGTAGGGCTCGAACCTATTCTGAATTAGAACCATCGGGCCTTAGTCGACCCCGTGGGCCCAGTGCGATTTAGTCGATTTAACACACAACCTTCGAGTTTCTTTACAGATGTGTGCAGGTTTCTTCATGATGTTTTCCTTCACCGTAAAAGCGTCGGATAAACATACATATGAAATTGAAATTTGAAAACACATTGGTTTTTTCAAGATTGATTTGAACCACGACTTCCCGGAACGGAGGTAGCGGCCCTACCCGTTACGCCACCGATATCTAATGGTAAGTATTGATAATGCCAATGATGGAATGGCATTCCATAAACAAAAATTTAAAACTTTCAAAATTTTCTAATTTTAAAAATTTCCAAATTTCAAAATGTTTATCTCTACAATGTAGGTGCATAGTCACATTCTTTCTAATGGTACCTAATGTCTAAGTTTGTTAAAATCATTTGTTTATAACGTCAAAATAAAACCATTCACTGTCAAATAATGTCATTAGAATGAACGTGAAAACAATATGACACGAGAACTAATAAGTACATATGAGAAGTTAATAATTGAAATTATTGAATTTGTCATTTTCACCTTTGACAAGCGCGAGAGTCAGCCATCGCTCTTATCGACCATTAAAGGAAAAGGTACGATTCGGCTACCCAATACAACACCCTGGACACTTCATACAACGGGCCAGAAATGACATTTCAAAAAAGGAATGACGGACAACTTTCGAAAAACCTAAAACATTTTTGATAAAAGCTTTAATTTGAAATGAAGTTTAATTATTTCGTATTCTTCTAAGCAAACCCTTTTATTTGATACCAATATCATGAGGGTTGAAGGAAAACATCGTGAGGAAACCTGCACACGCCTGCGAAGAAACTCGAAGGTTGTGTGTGAAGTCGACCAACCCGCACTGGGCCCGCGTGGTCGACTAAGGCCTAATCGCCTTGATTCAGGGTAGGCTCGAGCCCCTCGGTGGGGACGTATATGAGCTGTAATGATGATCATGAGGGTTTAGAAAAATAACTGATCCGCCATCTTTAGGAGTCCGCCGTATTGGATTAAGAATGACGTCACTTAGCTAAACGTACATTGTGTTCCAAACTTAAAGTGTACGCAAAATTTTAGCTCAATCGGAAACCGGGAAGTGATTCAAATTTAGCTTCTAAGATTTATTCCAAACTAACTAACTAATGAGAGTGTCGATGGCGTAACGGATAGGGCCGCTACCTCCTGTCCGAGAGGTCGTGGTTTGAATCCTGCCTCGTATCAATGTGTTTTCAAATATTGATTTTATATGTACGTTTATCCGACGCTCTTATGGTGAAGGAAAACATCGAGAGGAAACCTGCACACTACTGCGAATAAACTCAAGATTGTTTGTGAAGTCCACCAACCCACACAGGGCCCGCGTGGTTGACTAGGCTCAATCGCCCTAATTCAAGGTAGACTCCATTCCCTGGGTGATGACGTATATGAGCTTATATGATGTACTAGCTAATCATCATCCTATCCTCTAAGGATTTCCACCACGACCGGTCGTGTTGCTCGCATCCATCGGCTTCCTGCAATATTTTTTTAAATTCACTATTGGTAAGCCCTTGGCACTTTATGGGCAGCACCTCACCTAATGGTAGCTGACGAGGATTCCAAAAATGGAAACGGGCTTACCAAGATTCCTCAACACAATTGGAAACTGGCTTTCTTATCCTTATGCCGTAACACATTAATGCTGTTAACATTGATATTTGGTGGCAAGACTTAGATAAGATGGTGGTAGCTAGCCAGGCGGGCTTAGAAATTTCCCTACCATCAACCAACCCGAGCTCCACAAAATTAGAATCTGCCGGGACTCGAACCCGTGACCTCCTGGTGTGAGCGACTGGACTACCACTACGGCACGCCGATCCAGAGAGGCGCTACGTAACGGTCGCCACTCGAGAAATTTACTGCTCCAACGGTTATCTATTCTAAGTACAAACATAAAATATTTAACCTCCTCCGTGGCGTAGTGGTTAAGGCCATTAGCTTCACATCAGGAGGTTGCGGGTTTGATTCCCGTCGGAGTCTAACTTTGACATGGTTTGGTTGGTGGAAGGGCATTTTCTAAGCCCGCCTGGCTAGCTACCACCATCAGTCCTGCCGCCAAACATCAATGCTAACAACATTGATGTTTTCCAGCTTGAAGATAAGATTGCCGGTTCCCCATTGCGTTATTTGAATCTTGGTAAGCCCGCTTCTATCTTCGGCATCATCGTCACTAACCATCAGGTGAGATGATGCCAAGGGCTTACCAATTGTGAGTAAAAAAAAACTGGTTTAACGTGAGAACGTCTTATCAAAACATTGATGAAATGATTGCATACTTTTATGACGAGTCAATGAGCGTAACGGGACAATGAGCGTAAAGGGACAATGAGTCATCCTTTTTCGTGCGTGCAGTCCATCGTTTTATTAGACGTTATCACGTCAAAAAAAATAGTACGTGTATATATATGAACCAATCTGCCTGGGTAAATAAATGTTTCAACCCCTGTTTATTTAGAAGGAAAACCCGGTAATACCTACGTGAGCCCGAGTCTTTAGCAAATACCAATCTCCTTCATGATCATGCCAAGAATAAACAAACAACGCGGTTTACCTACAACCAGAAACTAAATGATTTAGGTTTCCTGTTAACTAGGTACTTACCTGTAAAATAGATACAGACGAAACCAGAACTCGCGTACGGCGGCGATAAAGGAGAAGCAACTCGTGCTTGTATGAAGATACTCCAATTATATAGTTTTGACGTTTTGGCATGTAGGTTTTTAGGGTTCCGTAGTACAAAAAGGAACCCTTATAGTTTCGTCATGTCTGTCTGTCCTTCCTTCTGTCGGCAGCATAGCTCCTAGACCAATGTATATATATTAGTACTAACATACAGTTAGACACTCCTTGCCGCTCTCTAGATTGCGAACTCAGCCCCTCGTCACCCAGATTGATTACAGTTTGGTTGTCGATCGTATAGGATTTCGCCGCCATTTTGTTTGGTCCGTCTTCTTTTTCTTTTTAGGGTTCCGTACAAAAATAACAAAACGGAGCCCATATAGGATCACTCGTGCGTCTGTCTGTCTGTCCGTCCGTCTGTCACAGCCAATTTGCTTCGAATCTACTGGATCAAATCAGGTGAAATTTGGTAGGATAGTGTTATTCTATGACCCAAACACAGACTTGCAAAGTAAATATATTTTTTTTTAAATGAGGGTCATTTTTGGGGGACATATAAGGAAATTAAAAAAAAAGTTTTAGAAACCTTACTATGTCATTTTATTCATAAAAGAAGAGGAAAATTAACCATCCCCCCCCCCAGATCTCCGAAACTACTGAGCCTAAAATTTTGAAAAAAGTACAAAATATAGTTTATTTTGATATATTTTTTACTAACATAGTTTTTAAGTTGTTGAACTAACATTTTTATGGATTTTTAAATCTGAAATAAAAATTGATTTGATTTGATTTGATTTATTCATGTAGATTATAGGAAAACCTAAAGGTAAGAATTCTATCAATTGAAAATAAAGTGGTAAACTCAATATAATACGTTCACTTACTGATAAAAGTTCTAGTCATAATAGCAAATAGTCTATCGGTGTTCTACAGGATTCTTTTCGGAGAGTGTATCCTGGAGCTTCACGACCTCATTCCCCCTCTCCGTTTCATTATCGGACGACCAGGTGCGGAGGGCGATTCCACCCCTTAGTCGTTGATGTTCCACCTTTACGCACGAAGCGTTTTGCTTCTTAGTTCATTATGAGAACGACCAAGGAGTGGAATTCCCTGCCGGCGTCTGTATTCCCCGATTCGTATAACTTAGTAATCTTTAAAACGAGAGTGAATAGGCACTATTTTACGCTTGCGTGTTACATCCGCAGCTGCATCGGCACTTACCATCAGGTGAGGTGCAGCCAAACGCACTAAAATTTTTATTAAAAAAAAAGAAGTTCACTAAAACATCACTAGATAGCGCTAGTAGTAATAAACTGTATGGATTACTGCTCTCACTTATGGGATGGATCGGCTTGTCACCGTGCCTTGGATTCTATCGACCAACGCGCTAGGAGACTCATAGGCAACGAGGAACTTGTATCAAACAAACTCCAAAGCCTCGAGCATCGCCACAAAGTCGCTTGTCTATAGGTGTTCTACAGCCTTCATTTCAGAGAGTGTGCCCTGGAGCTTCACGACCTCATTCCTTCTTAGCCATTTCATCAGCGGACGACCAGGCGCGGAGGGTGGTTCCACCCCTTTGTCGTCAATGTTACACCTTTACGCACGAAGCATTTTTCTTCTTCGTTCATCATGCGAACGGCCAAGGGGTGGAGATTCCCTTCCAGCGTCTTTGTTCCCCGATTCGTATAATTTAGGAATCTTCAAGACGAAAGTAAATAAGCACTATTATACGTTTGCGTGTTACATCCTCGGCTGCATCGGCACTTATTATCAGGTGAGGTGCAGCCAAACACACTGAAATTTTTAGTGAAAAAAAAGAAACAAAAAAAAATAACTCGCGTCTTACTGTGAGGATTTCAAAAGTGATATTTTGTATTTGACTTTGGCATTATACGGAACCCTCTCCACGTGACTTCAACTCTAATTTTCTAATAACTTGTGGTAAGTTATCTTGGGAAGTAACTAGGTGTATGTAGGGAATGCTAATCGTTTTGAAAAAAAAAAACGTTCATACTTTTAGCATGCCATTTTATACATCGACTTCTCAAGCTACCTGCAATACTCGACACGTCTTATTGAGGGAAAAACAAAGGGCTATTTCGATTCTTTTGAAAACCCCCGATTTTCCGGAAATAAAAGTATATATTCGTAACTATAATCAGGTGTTAACATATTGAATACACATAATCTAACAGAGAAAGTAATACATAAAGCCATTCTAGAGATATAAAATTGAAAATATGACGTCACGTAATTGTACTCTATGTGATATTTGACACGCCTATTTGAAGGAAAAATAATGGGTTACTTCGATTCTTTCGGGAACCCCCCTGACTTTCCAGGATAAAAAGTATATTTTCGTAACTATAGTCAGGTGTGAAATTTTTATTCTGAAACATTATGCCATTCCAGAGATACAATGTTCGTCCTTTCCTTCGGGAACCTTTTGATCATCGGGGATTAGAAATATGATTGCACGTTAAGTACCGTATTTGTCCCTAATGGTTTTCCTTTTCAAAAAACATTTCATTTACACAGATATTTCGGGATCCTTCGGGCTATTCTGATTAACAGTCTTTGTCACTTTTAACCCCCTCGATTATGTCTATGCAAAAAAATCACGTCAAGCCGTTGCCCCGTTGCGACGCTTGCTGACGTGCGCGAGTGTGAAAATGAGTTTTCTCCAGATCGCTCGGGAACTATGTCGGGCTTTTATTTATAGTTTATGTTACTTGCCACCTCCTCAACCATGTCTGTATAGAAACTACGACAATACCTTGCTCAGTTGCGACGTGCGCGAGTATGGAAATGAGTTTTTTTGCAGATCTCTCAGGAACTACATTCGGTTATGCTAATTGGTAGTCTTTGTCATTTCCAAACCCTACTACCATTTTTGAGCAATATAACAATAATACGTTGTTCCGTTGCGATGTTAAAGAAATCAACCATAAAAAGACTCAGCAACTGAACTGGACCATGCTATTTTCACGGATTAAAAAGGTACCTATGGCCTTTTCAACGATACAGGCTACGTCCGTGCCAAATTTAGTCCGAATCAATTTATTTCCTCACAAATATTTTGAACCTCCGTTACACCCCTATAAGAGTTGAATTTAAAAAATCCGTTCTTAGCGGATGCCTACGTCATTGTTTCTATATGTGTGCCAAATTTTAGCCCGAACCATACCTTGGCTTGAGCAGTGCGTCAGTTAGTCACGTTTTCCTTTTATGCATTATAATATCTTTGCCCGCGGCTTCGCCCGCGTGGACATCGTTTTCACGACTGTCTTTGAGTGCAAGCGGCTCGCTAGCTTAGGCAAAAGTTGGTTTCAGATCCCTCGGGAACTATATCGGACTATACTGACAGCATTCTATGTCACCTACCCCATAAACTATTTCTATGCAAAAAATCATATCCATCCGTTGCTCCTTTGCGACACCGACGTGAGCGAGCCTGGAAATGAGTTTTTCCCAGATCCCTCGGGAACTATGTCAGGATAGGCTAATTAGTAAATTTTGTCATTAACCACCCCCTCAACCATCTTTGTGCAAAAAATCACAACAGCCCGTTGCTCCGTTGCGTTGTTGAAGAAATCAACCAAAAAAGGCCTTTTTTCAGTTCCTTCAGGAACGGTATCGGACTATGCTATTTTGACGGAATAATAAGTAGCCTATGTCCTTCCCCGTAACACAGGCTTTCTCCATGACAAATTTCGTTAAGATTGGTTTAGGAGTAGAAGCGTGAAAAATAAAAGTTTAAAAAACTAAAAACCGACTTCAAAATCAAATCTACTCAAAAGTATGAAATACCATTATTAAATTTAGACACCCGCCATTAACCAACAATAACGAAATCAAAGGTGGTTACGAATTAAATTAGGGGCCTAAAGTTTTTTTTTTGAGGTCGCTGTCAGCAATGTCATTAGTAAAATGTGAGTAGCTGTGTGCTGGTACCGACCTCAAAAATAAATTTAGGCCCCTAATTTAACTCGTACCCACCTTTGATTTCGTTATTGTTGGTTAATGTCGTATAACAATAGCATTTTATACTTTTGAATAGATTTTATTTTGAAGTCGGTTTTTAGTTTTTCAAACTTTTATTTTTATTTTCTTTATTTTTAGTGATATTGCTATCTATCTAACAACGGTAAACCCAATCATCCTCTCGGCAATAGGAACCATCAAATCGTAATGCATGTGTTTCATTAACAGATACATACTCCTGTGGCTTCCATCATCATCTCAACAGCATGAAAGTTAAGGAGTTAAATCTTCCATCATCAGCTCATCTGAATATTCTGAAAGAATACAGTTATCGGTCTATACGTACCTACGTAAAATACATGAAGAATTAACCTCCAACTTCTAACCGTTAAGGAGTTGTACCTTCCTTCATCAGCTCTTTAACATGAGATGATGACTACCAAACGAAAATACTATAATAATTTTAGAAAATACATGACACACGTGAAACGTGCCTATAAAATTTGAAGGTTTTCCTTGATTTCCCTGAGATCCCATCATCAGATCCTGACTTGGTAACAATGAGACCCCCTCGGGAGTATACTCGAATTAAAAAAGAATTTTGAAAATCGGTTCATAAAACAACGGAGATAACGCGTAACAAACATACAAAAAAACATACAGTTAAATTGAGGACCTCCTCCTTTTCGAAGATCGGTTGAAAAGATAACAAACAAACAAACACATTTTCACAATTATAATATTATAGTAAGGATTTGTAAGCCCTTGACATCATCTCACCATGGAAGAGGCCTTATCAAGAGTCCCCAACGCAAGGGAGAACTGTCTATCTTATCTTCTAGCCGGAACACATCAACTTTGTTAACATTGATGCTTGGCGGCGAGACTTAGATAAAACGGTGATAGCTAGTCAGACGGGCTTAGAAAATGCCGTTCCACCAACCAAACCGAGTTTGTGTTAGTCTCCGTCGGGAATCTAACCCGCGACCTCCTGATGTGAAGCTAATGGCATTAACCATTACGCCACGAAGGCGGTCAGTCATAGTCACGGTGATTTATTTTTGTGAGTAAACAAGCAGTGTTTCTTTCTTACTAAAGTAATTAACGCAAAAAGTTTAAATTTCTGACCTAAAATTGCAATATCAATGGAAAGAGGGTAGGGAAAGAGGGTAGGCGCAGAGTTCTTGGCTTCAGCGCGCGTCATACTATTCTCACTGTATACGGGCACAGATTACTAATTAGTTACTAATACGGGTTCTGGTTTAGTTCTGTTTTGTATGGATTACTCGCATTATTACATATCACATATCAACTCTTCATCATCATCATATCAGCCGAAGGACTTCCACTGCTGGACATTGGCCTCCCCCAAGCATTTCCACGACGACCGATTCTGCGCTACCCGCATCCAGCGGCTTCCCGCTAACTACACCAGGTCATCGGTCCACCGAGTGGGAGGCCTGCCTACGCTACGTTTTCCGGTGCGCGTTCGCCACTCGAGAACTTTACTGCCCCAACGGCCATATTGACTCACATTATAAATTTAACGAGACACGCAAATTGACCTACATGTAAACTCTCACACTCGCATAATGACCTATCGCATTTTGTCATATCGCCTATTGACTCACATTCGCGTATTGCTTAGTGTTATTGTAAATCACTAGTGAGTTTACAATGTCACTAGTGAAATTGTAAACAATATTTTACAGTTCACAATCTTTCGACAGTTCATAATCTCGCGAAATAGATTATTTTAGATAATAATCTAACGGAATTTACAATCTCACGGTGACAGATACATTACAGATCTTGCGCTCTACGCTAACTGAAAAAGGCATTTAAAATGAACCAATGGATTGTGTTAAAAAATATAAATTCACAAAATACATATTCATACAAAATGTAGGTGTAAACTTAATTATGATAAAAGTGCAGTGGCGGCTTTATTGCTTTTATTTGTGCTGTTGGTTGCAATCACAGATAAGAAATTTTTTTTCGTTGCAATCAAATTAGTCATCATACACATTTATATCCTTTGTAAGCTATGTAGGTATTTCGATTTCAGATATCGAATTCCATTATTATCGGTAGTGGGGCCTTCAATGGAGTGATAGGTTAGGTAGTTACTCATCTAATATTCAACTGTGTACCTGGGACAAAGAGTCCAGTTAGGTAGGTCCAACTTCGAGAAAGAGATCAATTGTCGAATCCAACTCGGCTGGGCAGCGTTCGGGAAGCTTCGCAATATCTTTACATCCCAGATACCGCAGTATTTTAAGACCAAGGTCTTCGACCAGTGCGTGTTGCCAGTGATGAAATACGGAACTGAGCCATGGTCGCTTACTATGGGCCTAATAAGAAGGCTCAAGGTCACCCAAAGGGCAATGGAGCGTGCTATGCTCGGAGTTTCTCTGCGTGATCGAATCAGAAACGAGGAGATCCGTAGGAGAACCAAAGTAACCAGAATTGCTAAACTTAAGTGGCAGTGGGCGAGGTATATAGCTCGTAGAACAGATGGCTGTTGGGGTAATAAAATTCTCAAGTTGCGACCGCGCAACGGTAAACGTAGCTAGGGAGGCCTCCCACTCGGTGGACCGATGACCTGGTGAAGGTCGCGGGAAGTCGCTGGATGCGGGCAGCGCAGAACCGGTCGTCGTGGAAATCCTTGGGGGACACCTATGTCCAGCAGTGGACGTCCTTCGGATATGATGATAATTAAACCTAATTTTGCATATTAAAAAATAGCATACGTATGACCTATGTCTGTGCCTAAATAGCATACGTATGACCTATGTCTTTGTGCCTGAATAGCATACGTATGACCTATGTCTTTTTGCCTAAATTAAGAGTACGTTCAGCGCTTCAAAAGCGTATTCACAAAATCGTTTCCCATACAAACTTAAAATTACTACTTCTTAAAAATGGATTGGCCGATTTTAAGGCGAGGCATTGATTGGAACAGTTGTCTCTTTTTTTTCTTTACGTGTAAAGAGTAAAGAAAATAACCACACTTTTGCACTTTTTAATTTTTTTTTCGTTGACATTAGGTTTTCTGAATGAAAGTAAAAAAAAATACATTTCTCACAATGTATTAACATATCAAATATTATTATATTAGTCGTAACTAGAGTTGAAAGTAACGATGTAGACCTATCTTTGGGATTGTTTTCTATTAAACCAAAACTGCTCAATCGTGTTTCTAATAGCTTTTGACTTTTTCTAAGGGTATTTTTCTTCAACCTTTTAGTTTTTTAAACAAATACTTTACCGATTTTGATAGATTTATTAGGGACCGACTTGGCAGCATACCTTATCGAAAAAAAAAACATGTATATCGGTTCACAATCTGCGAAGATATCGCAAAAAAAACATACAAAAAACATGCAATCGAATTAAGAACCTCCTTCTTTTTGGAATTCGGTTGAAAAGAAGTCTGTTGAGTATATAAGGTAACACAAATAGTACATTGCTGCAGCGGCCAGCAAAAGACGCATTGAAGGATGAACGTGTAAATGTGGGCCGAAGCGATTTCACGGGATAAAAAGTAGCCTATGTCCTTCCTCGTGATACAGACTACCTGCATGCTAAATTTGATTAAGATTGGTCAAGGCGTTGAAGCGTGAAAAGGTAACAGACAAACACATTTTCATATTTATAATATTACTAGCTGTTTCCCGCGGCTTCACCCGCGTGGACCACGTTTCTATGACTTTTCGAGGGTGCGCAGTGCGCGAGCCGCAAGCGGCTCGCGAGCGTGATAAAAAGTAGCCTATGTCTTAATCCAGGTCCTAATCTGTCTACCTACCAAATTTCAGCCAAATCCGTTCAGTAGTTTTTGCGGGAAAGCGTAACAGACAGACAGAGTTACTTTCGCATTTATAATATTACTAGCTGTTTCCCGCGGCTTCACCCGCGTGGACCACGTTTCTATGACTTTTCGAGGGAGCGCAGTGCGCGAGCCGCAAGCGGCTCGCGAGCGTGGTAAAAAGTAGCCTATGTTTTAATCCAGGTCCTAATCTGTCTACCTACCAAATTTCAGCCAAATCCGTTCAGTAGTTTTTGCGGGAAAGCGTAACAGACAGACAGAGTTACTTTCGCATTTATAATATTAGTAGGGATTAGTAGGGATATTAGTAAGGCTAAAGATGTTAAAGAATCAATTGAAAAAAATATTCTGTGAAATTGGCTGTCATATTATGGTCTATTACGGTTCATAAAATACAGCCCGCTGACAGATAGACAGACGGACGGACGGACGGACAGTGAAGGCTTTGTAGTAGGGTTGGTCACCTTTTGGGTGTACGTAACCCTAAAAATCAATAAAATAGTTTCATCAAATCGAAGCTCCTACAACTGTCAAAGTAGTATAATGATTGTGTACCATAAACTTCGTACAATGGATTTCAAAATGAAATAAGAAATTCGCACAAAGTATCAATTTTGCATCATTTTTTACCCGCCGACGCAAACAGAGTGTTATAAGTTTAACGTGTGTGTCCGTGTGTTTGTCTGTGGTATTGTAACATCCGAACTGGTGAATAGATTTTGATTTAGTTTTTTTTAGTTTGAAAACTGAATTTATCAAGAGTGTTAATATGTCACTCACGCTGACTCAAGAAAATCTATTCAGAAGTTTGACGATAACCAGCTCATTTTTAGTTGATTGACCTTGACCTGATGCTGCAGCATCACCTGGAATCTGCAGTATACCCAAATCTTTACTATGAACAAGATCTTTAATTATGAAGGCAGCAAAGCTTCTTTGGCTACAAGAGGTTAGTTTTACTAATTACTATTTAAAACATTTAACTAAAATTATTTATTTCTTGATTTTTCTTCAATGTTTACAAATTACACCTAAAATACATAAAATAAAACACCAAAAATCCTAATACGTAAAATCACACCTAAACTCAATACGTTTGTTAGTTTAAAGCCAAGAAAATCAAAAACTGTGTCTCCGTTATAGTCGTTCATAGATGCTATCGCAGAAACCTTCTGCTAAATACTTATCTCAGCGACACGTTTTCTTTCACCAAAGTTAAAAAGCTCAGGGGTCGTATTTCACAAGATTATGTCACGGTCTCGTTCTTTCCTTAAAAGATTATATTGTCACCGTCCTTCTTTCGCCTTCTGTTTTAATCTGGAACGAATCTGAGGATAAATCGACCGCGACCGCCTTAGGAAGCTGAGCAATATAACGCATGTCTGCATTCCGTTGAAATATTACTGCAGGATGGTGGTGGTAACAATGCTATTTTTTATGTTTATTTCATGATTTATTTTTTACGATGAAACAATTCATTATCAAAAGTTCATAGAATAAGAAAAGACAAAAATAATGAGTACCGTAATGGAAGCTTTCACAACATTTAAATTTTGTCCATTTTTATTTATTTCATTTTTTCAGGGAAGCTTGCAGCACTTTACAAGCTATAACAGATGAGACTTTTTAGGCGGAATTCGTGGTAAACGCATACATAGTTTTATTTTGTTGTTTTGCATTGTTTTGCTTAGAAGTGGTGCATTATGGAAAAAAAATGTCTGGTGCACGTGAGCAATGTGGAGAACAAGAAAAAAAAAGAAGCGAAACGCGAAAAACCAATTTGCACTGAATACAGTTTTATAAACGCCCTGCTGTAACCGGGTGCTCCACCTCAGAATGAGGCTGCTGCAAATGCTGTCAAGAACTCTAAAGTGGAAAAAAGTGCACCAGCACCAGCGTTGCAAATCAAAAAATAACTGAAGTTGAATTAATAAAGAAGGTTTAAAAGAGCTTGTACGCAGAGACGTTAATTATATTCTTTAAAAAATAATAATGCAACAGATGGACTTTTTTTTATCAAGAACTTAAATTTACCTGATATCAATAATATCGCAATGTTTAATATAGTAGTAAAATTATTGAAGCAAAAAATGCTCGCATACATGTTAAAATACCGCAATTAGTAGCAATAAATTCATTCGAATAGCCTCATTTGTGTGAGGTCCGCTAATTTGGAGTGAATGCCTGCAAACGGCGCGTTATCGCGAATCGCTGCTTAGCTAAAGGTGCAGATACATTGCTCTGAATTCCTTTCATATTGTCACTTCACTTTTTTACACTTCATAGATATTTTTTTTTACTCACAATTTGAAATTTTATTTTCATTTTTGTTAATTTTATAGACCATTACGAAACCGACTTTGATGAAATTTCTATTGGAATAATATGAAAGTATGTCATCTCAAAAATAATATTTAAGTTGGTTTATAAATGACGGAGTTCTGAGGTAACAATCATTTAAAAATAATACAACTGAGATCTACCTCTTATTTTAAGTCGATTGAAAATATGTAGAACATTATAGTAATAAAAAGTGAATAATAAAAATATAAAAAGTTCAAAAATATTTTGCTCCTCATTTCATTTCATTTATTTATTGCAGTGTCACAACTAATGATGTACAAACATTATAAATGTGTTAAAGTAGGTAGGTGTTTTTCAATTAATTATGACGCCCCCCGAGAGGGCGTTGCAATGTGTGAGGGCGTAAGTGCTTCAATTATAGTATCAGTAACAGTAGATAAATAGAATACATTAACTATAACATGCATATTCTAATAAGCAAAATTTGAATTATTATTATAAAAAAAATTAATTATTCACAGTTTTATGCATAATATCAGTTACATACATATCTACTTTATTTATAACTAGTGGATGCCCGCAGCTTCACCAGCGCAGATCCCGATTTTAGCGGTTCCCGCGGAAATTTCCCAAAAATTTGCCAAATTACAGCCCGATCCGTCCAGTGGTTTGGGTTGTGCGTTGATAGATCACTATGTCAGTCAGTCACCTTTGAGTTATATATATTTAGATGCAACAGGCGATTTATACCTAAGGAAAGTAATATTATTGTAAAGATGTTGAAGTTCGGGAGATAAGCTTATGCGAAAAGGGGATCTTTTATCAAGTGATTTGATTTCGATCGCCGAAAAAATCTGAAAGGTTATAATAACAGTTTTGGTTAAGGAAGTTTTTTGGTAGGCCTCCCACTTGATGGATGCGAGCAGCGTAGAACCAGTCGTCATGGAAATCCTTGGGGGAGGCATATGTCCAGCAGTGGACGTCCGTCGGCTGATATGAACTTTTGCTTTGGTATGTCCACAGCCTAACGCCAGTGCAAGGCTAGGTGCAATGGGCGGAGAGGAGAAACCATTTTGACATTTGAATTTATCGCCTGCTGTCTCGGCCTTTGTGGGGCTCAACGAGGAGTATTTTCACTTCAGTGCTAAATCGTATCCTGTATCCGCTTTGACCGTCTTTTCCATTTGTCCTAAGTACAATAATTTAATGGATCGTAATCGTAACATCAATATGTACATAGTTTTAGTTTGGTAGATACTTTCCCTAAAGTAGGGTAATTACCAATAACTATAATAAAAGCCTTACTCCTACAAAAGCACACAAACTTATTCATTTGATATTTTAATCCATTTTCAATTTGATATTTATTAAAATCACTTAATTAGTTCGATAAAGACAATAACGTCACAAGTTAGTAACACAAACAATTACAGAACAAAATTTTGTTTCTGACAGTTGATAAAAAGTAACTCAAATGACTTATTCATAGCTTCATGTCAAATACAACTAGTTTGTGACTCAATGCTGTTGCTATTCTAAGACTAAAACCAAATAACACTAGCTAATGCTGCGCTCAAGCACATCTATATTCAAATCTCATTAGGGTTAAATTTTTGTTAGCTCAAATGCAGTAATATGCTACTATAATAAACAAAATCAACAAGTGTTCTACAGAAAAGTTAGAGACGTATCAGTCCGAAATAAGAGGAATCCTGACAGATTAGTAACGGATGAGATTCCCAAAACAACGCGATTTCAGAAAAATTGTTACTGGATGGGCCACATAATATTATACAAAAAATTACCGCATTCGATTCGGGAATTGCCCTTTAACAAGTTTAAGGCAACATTGCATGAGTGGCTTCTTCAGAACATGTTTTATTCCATTGACGATTTTCTTAAACATATTATTATTATTCTTATATCAGCTCATATACGTCCCCACCGAGGGGCTCGAGCCTACCCTGAATCAGGGCTATTAGGCCTTAGTCGACCACGCGGGCCCAGTGCGGGTTGGTCGACTTCACACAGAACCTTTGAGTTTCTTCGCAGGCGTGTGCAGGTTTCCTTACGATGTTTTCCTTCACCGTTATTAGCAATTGGTAAGTATATGTACGTAAGTTTTTGAAAAACTCATTGGTACATTGGCCGTCCAGATTTGAACCCGCTACCTCTGGTTAGATGGACCGAGTCGTTACCGGTTGAGCCACCGACGCTTTTATTTTTTTGCCCGGCTAGCTCAGTCGGTAAAGCATGAGACTCTTTCTAAAACATAAGCAATGTTAATCTGTAGTGTATCATTATTTCATTTGAATTATGAGTTTGGAAAATGTTGATTAATTACTTGGACTTACTTTATTTTATTATTTTTGTACTCATAAAAAAATATTTGCATGCTAACAACACTAAAGTTGCTGAATAAGTGATTCTAAAACTATTGATTGTAAGACCTTTTATACTTACCTTATTTAAAAGCAAATAAAGTATTCTATTCTATTCTACATACATACAAAATATATCAATATAAATTGTACAGCCTCGCTGTGCATACTTTATCGCGTAATCTTCACCGCGCCGCCTGGCATACAGAAATCAACATAGAATGCGCTACCCGTAGCAAAGAAAAGAGGTGCATCACACTTGTTGAAAAATTTTCTTATAATCTGAGTTTGTATAAGTCATATACCTGAGAAGTTACCCTGTTCAGATTTTTCTCGAATTAATGAAATATTTAGATATAAAAATTCTAGTATCTGATAGTGTCATACAGTTATTTAAAAAAAACTATGAAAGGGTTTGTACGGAAAGTACCTTATATAGTATAGTAGTGTATCACTTCGTAGTTAGGTAGAGCGTAGGTTAAAAAATGTACGTGCACAGTTGAGTTGATATTTAATTGTAGAAATTTAAGAAAAATATAAGACCCTTAATGGATTTTAAAGAAACAATCAGTTTTTAATTGCTTTATTATAATAAATTATCTATTATATATTTTATTTTACAGAATAATATTATGAAATATTAAAGGATAGGAAGAATATTAATTTTTGAATCGCATGTTACGTAGATGACACATTATTATGTGCCAGAAAAGAAATAGATCGAAACAAAGAAGGTTAAATAACAGCGTTACCGCGTTATGATTTATTAAAAACGTTACAGCGATTTTTGAAAAAAAGTATTATTTTTTTCACTTAGGTTTCATTCAACCTTAAAAAACAAAAAAGGAATTCAAAAAAACAGCTGGAGATATTTAAAAAAACCCTAACTCAAATTCCGTCGAGTAGTTAAGGTGATAGAGCACCGGACACATACACAAAAGCATACACACACACCCTCAAACATAGCTACTTACATTTGTTATTTTATTTTTGACTCTGTTAGTTTAAGGCCATCGATGCCCATCAAAACTTCAACTTTGATTTTATTTCGCCATCACAATTCCTTCACTTCTTTGTCCCTCAAAAATAAAAATATACCGTTTTAACTCCCGACGCAAAAAGAGGGGTTTTACAAGTTTATTGTATGTATTTATACATAAACCATCTTCGTGCGCACGCGCGGCAAAGCGACTAGGAGTCGAAGTGGTCGCCATGACCGAAATCGGTCGGATAGATCATCATCATCATCATCATCTGTTTATTTGTGTGTCTTTCTGTGGCATCGTAGTTCCCAAACAAATATATCTGTTTTAGACTATTTTTTCTGTTTAAAAGCTGATGTGTTCAAGATGGTTCCTAGCTATAATTTATCCAGATCTCTTCAGCCGTCTGATGATAATCAGCTTATTTCCTACTTGACAAAAGAGTCTTACCAAGTTTCACAGCATCGATTGATTTTAAATTTGTTAAACTGTTACTTTGGCTGTATTTGCTAGACGCGGTAACCTTGAGCTGATGCTGTAGCGTCAAGTAGTCTACAGGATACCCAACTCCTCAGTAAATTTTAGCAGACATAGCGAGTTAGGGCAAATGAGAATGGTCATTGAGACATTGAGACTAGGTGTTTGATAGATGATGAGCAAGGCCTTATGATAGGAAGAAAGAGTTAATTTAGTTTTTTTTTTTCTAACTCATTAAGAGGTCTCAGAAACTTCCACAAGTCCGAAAACGAGGTGAGAAATTTCCACAGTCGATCGTTTTGAAATAGGCAATATTCCGTGACGCAATCTCGTTTTTCGTCCTAGAAAGTATTTGAGTAAATGTGGGGATAAAGTTTCAATTGTAGCGTGTCTACTAGAAATATATGAAGTTTAAACAGCAAAAAATTAAATTTAACTAGAAATTTTTAAAAAAACGACAAAAATATCTCCAAAAAGAAAAAAATCTATTGGCCTTCTTATTTTAATATAAGTAGTATATAATATTATATAGTCGTACAGGGGGGAACACTAAGTCATCATCATCATCATCATCATATCAGCTGACGGATGTCCACTGCTGGACATAGGCCTCCCCCAAGGATTTCCATGACGTCCGGTTCTGCGCTGCCTGCATCCAGCGGCTTCCTGTGACCTTCACCAGGTCATCGGTCCACCGAGGAGTAGTTCGTAGTTACGTCCAATAAGTATCCAATTGTAGGTATTCTGTTTTTATGTTATATATTTGGTGGTCCCCCGTGTCCGATGGCCGTTGGGGTAGTAAAGTTCTCGAGTGGCGACCGCGCACCGAAAAACGTAGCGTAGGTAGGTGTTCCAATCGGTGAGAGTCGTTCGTCGTTACGTCCAAAAAGTTTCGTCCGAATGGACGTAACAGCACCTTCCAATTTTACCTACTTTTCTTGTCGTTGTTTCGTCCGCACGTACAAAGTACAGTCAGCTTAAAAAAGGATTAATATTACTAACGCAATATTACTTTACTTACTTTATATTACTTGAATAAAATATTAAAATAAAGCCAACTAAGTACAAAGTTTCAATGAAGTAACATGCAATGTTGGACATGTCCATGATGAGTCGGGTATTGTTGTTATAGAAAACAGGTTATTCTACACAATACAGCAATATCTCTTTCTTTTCACTTATGTTGCTGTCTCTTTCCTTTCATGTATATTATACAATAATAATAATATATTGCTCTCTCTTTCTTTTTCACATTAACTTTTCTACAACTAATTATTACTAAGCCGGCTTACCAAGATTACCCAACGCAATGGGGAACTGGCCATCTTATCTTCAAGTTGGAACTCATCACCGATGTTTGGCGGTAAGACTAAACAAGGTAGTTGTAGCTAGCCAGGTGGGCTTAGAAAATGCCCTTTTACCGACCAAACTGAGTCTTACAAAGTTATATTCCGCCGGGAATCGAACCTGCGACTTCCTAATGTAAAGAGAATGGACTTAACAATTACGCCACGTGACTTAATTTATGACGAAATATAAATAACATCAACCGGACTTCTACTTACAAGTGAAAAATAAATTAAAATGCTCATTAAAATTCCTTCTAACAAGCGAGCGGTTCGCTGACGTTTACGGATTTTTTTTCAAGAAGACACAGATTTTTTTCCGTTGCCGTGCACATCTTGCTCCCTCGGGGCGCCCAGAAAAAATAACAGAGCAAAAGCGTGGGAATATTCAGTAATTTCCGCCAAGCCTCGTCAACATACAGTCTTCTCACACTTGGTAATGTACTTTCTGGCGGCTTTGATCGCAGTCGCGATGTGTTATCATTATCAAGTGACGAAAAGAAAATAGTTCTTTCTCAACTACAAATGCGCAAAAATAAAATAAATAAACAATACAAAAGAAATGGCTAGGTGCGAGCGGGGCTCCCGCCACGAAAGTTCCGTACCATCATACATCTCCACACAACTTTAACAATTATACCTATTCATTACACCAAAAGACACTAACGCAATCGATAGAATGCTATTTAGGGTTCCGTAGTACAACAACAAAAACCGTTATAGTTTGATCATGTCTGTCTGTCCGTCTATCCGTCTGTCTGTCCGCGGCTTAGCTCCTATACTATAAGTAGTTAAGAGCTGAAAACGCAGAGAGAACTGTTAAAAAAAAATCAGAAAAAAAAACTTTTTAAGGTTACAAGTAAAGAGGGGATGATTTTTTTTTCTGGTCAAACCCAGTCGTGTGGGGTATCGTTGGTTAGAGCTTAAAAAATAGTTGTGAGTCTTCTAAGACCATTTTATAATAAAGGGTTCTAAAAAATAGGCTTGAAAGTGCTAAATTTTGTTGGAGCCAAGTGTCCCCATCCCATCAAAACTAAACCGCTGTATTTGGAAATTTGAAAATTAGATATTGATACGATATTGGCAACTACGGAAGTACGGAACCCTACATTGCGCGTGGCCCGACACGCACTTGGCCGGTTTTTATTCAGTTCGGACTCTTAAGCGAGAGGAGAGTAGGACTCAACTTAACCGGTTCTTATTATTTGTTGTTTTACGTTGAATAAGTAGGTACCATAATCACAAAAAGTTTCACGTTTGTATGTTCTACGAAGGAATAAAAACAAAAAAAATCCTTTGCAGTTAACTTATTTGTATGGGGACCTTTTTTTTACTTTTTATAATTTTTTTGTTGGTTGTTATATCAGCAATAGAAAAACACATTCTATGAAAATTTCATCTATTACGGTTCATTAAATAAAGCACGCTGACAGACAGACGGAGGGACGGACAACGCAGACTTAGTAATAGGGTCCCGTTTCTTACCCTTTGGATGTACTGAACTCTAAATAAACACGTGATATTTACTACGAGCATTTATTCAACAAGCCTTATTAATTTTTATACAACTTTCCTGAACAGGTCTTTTGTTCCAAATATAAAAACAATATTCTAAGAAAAAAAACACGCCAGTAAGATCATTTTAAAAATATAAATAGTTTTTCTCTGTAGGTACTTACCACAAACGAGCAAAGATAATTACTACATCATCATTACAGCTCATATACGTCCCCATCGAGGGGCTCGAGCCTACCCTGAATCAGGGCGATTAGGCCTTAGTCGACCACGCGGACCCAGTGCGGGTTGGTCGACTTCACACACAACCTTCGAGTTTCTTCGCAGGCGTGTGCAGGTTTCCTCACGATGTTTTCCTTCACCGTTAAAGCAATCGGTAAGTATGTACGTAAGTTTTTTGAAAAACTCATTGGTACATTGGCCATCCAGATTTGAACCCGGTAACTCTGATTAGATGGACCGAGTCGTTACCGGTTGAGCCACCGACGCTTCTGGTTACTACATAAAGATACAAAATATGTAATCTGTATCTAATAATATGTTATGAATATTTTTTTATGATTTAGGATCAATTTAATTCTAGTTATAGGAGGAATATCGGAGATTGACTGTAAAAAACATTTACACGTCGTCCATCAATGCCCCTTTCGCTGGCAGTTGCAGTAATCTAATTTATATGACTCAAAGGTGACTGACTGACTGACTGACATAGTGATCTATCAACGCACAGACCAAACCACAGAACGGATCGGGCTGAAATTTGGCATGCAGGTAGATGTTATGACGTAGGCATCCACTAAGAAAGGATTTTGGAAAATTCCCACGGGAACCGCAATAATTGGGATCTGCGCGGGCGAAGCTGCGGCCATCCATTAGTGTACTATAATTTGACTAGTAGGTACATAATATGATTTTTATATTTTCTGTTCTTATTTCAATGACATATGATTTACGCCTAAAATATTATTTAATGGGTAAGTACATCACTTGACATTATACGAAGTAACTATTGGCTCTGTGCACGAGTTCAGAGCCACCTAGCGTCCGCAACTTTGTTGGCTCTGACGTTTTGACATTTAATCACGACATTGTGACAAATATTATTATAATCTAAAATTATCTATTAATCTATTTCCAAAATAACTGTGATACCTTGATTTCGGTAGAGAAAGGGTTGTTTACTTCATTTTTAGTTGTAGTTTTACTGTAAAACAAGAAGATAAAGCTACTTAAATGGTTTCATTCAATAATAATAAACATATATAATTGTTCCTGTATCCCTAGTGATAAATTAAATATCGTTTTCAGATCGAAATGAATATTGTTTTAAGGACCGGGTTTTATTAAAATTAGGTAACCAAGTCTGAATAGTTTACTATGACGCTAGCGCCATCTCTCCACGGGCGGAGACAAACATGAAAGAGGCCTGTGAAAGAATCCTATAGACTTCGACTCGATCTCTGCGCATACAACCGGCATTAGATTCTGTTATATCATTTTAATTATTTAATATACGTTTAAAATCAAAAATATACGATTTATTGGAATTACCTCGACCTATACGTAGATACGAACCCCAACAGATATGACGGATGACAGAGCCAACATTATTTTTACTTTTGGCCACTATGAGCGCTGCGATCGATTATATTACCCCCATCTAGTACTTCGTACCCAGCAAATGACATGACATAAACCAAGTAGATAACGGGTCTCATATTAAATCAATGACAGAAACTGTCCGCTCTAAGTTGACATTTGAAATTGCAGCTTGCAAAGAATTTTTTAACTTTTTAGAACGTGTTCATATCAAATAGCGATGTGCGCCCTTACTTGATAGGACACTATTTCTGCTTGGTATTTTTTAAAACATAAATTATTTGTCTGAACTGATAAGTACGCGATAAGTACCTATGATAATGAAAATATGATAAAAATATCTATGTTTTTTTATGAAGGAGTTTGTATATTTTTGGGTGAAACAAATCACAAATTCTCACAGACAAGGAGCAAAGTAGGGTAAGGGTAAATTAAGTCATCATTTCTTTTCAGTAAACGAGGAGGAACCGTGCTGCTCCGCAACATTATTATGATTCATTATCATCATCATCATATTAGCCGAAGGACGTCCATTTTTTTAATAATATTATTTATATATGTATACACTTTTAGCTACTCTGCTCACTTGGCACGAGGTGAAGTGGCAGGAGCACCTCCAGCGGAAGCACAGTCGGCTGGAGGTCAGTGCGACGGGGATAGAAAGCGTCGGACTATCCGGGCATTGTTAAGGAGGACTGCTTTCTGCATTGCTGCAATTATTGGTCTGCCTCAGAGTTCCAGCCGCCTTAGGTGAAGTTCAAGGTCGACTGAAATTAGCCCGTTCACGGACAGGACTACGGGGATGATTTTGGGGGATTCCACTTGCCACATATCAGTAACCTAGTGAGCCAGGTCCAGGTACTATTACTATTATGTACATCGATGGTGCGCGGTGTGCGAGAATGTGCGCGTTGAATGTTCACACCTAGCTTTCATACACCCTCCGAGCACTTTTCGTTTTCTTTCCAACACCCATAAAGCACAACTACTCACAAACTGAAGCGTCGGTGGCTCAACCGGTAACGACTCGGTCCATCTAACCAGAGGTACCGGGTTCAAATCTGGACGGCCAATGTACCAATGAGTTTTTCAAAAACTTACATACATATAATTACCGATTGCTTTAACGGTGAAGGAAAACATCGTGAGGAAACCTGCACACGCCTGCGAAGAAACTCGAAGGTTGTGTGTGAAGTCGACCAACCCGCACTGGGCCCGCGTGGTCGACTAAGGCCTAATCGCCCTGATTCAGGGTAGGCTCGAGCCCCTCGGTGGGGACGTATATGAGCTGATATATTAATAATAACTCACAAATTGTACTGCGCGTTTTAAATGAGAAAACTGCGAACGCGCTAATTTTTAAACTCACTACTTATTGAATTGTGCTGTCAGTTTAAAAAAAAGATAAGACAAATTCTTTTTGTTGCACACACTATACAATTAAAAGAAAACACAATATTAAAAGAAATTATCGATGGCCCTACGTATACTAGCCTATCTGCCCGATACGTAGTTATACGACTACATCATTTTCGTAATCTACACATCCTAATCTATTATACCAATAATAAAAAAAATATATATATAAATACTAGCTGTCCCGGCGAACTTCGTACCGCCTTACATTACATTACACTGCCCTGCCCTACCCTACACTACACTACACTACCCTACCCTACACTACCCTACCCTACCCTACATACACTACACTACACTACCCTACCCTACACTACTCTACACTACCCTACACTACACTACCCTACCCTACACTACCCTACCCTACACTACCCTACCCTATCCTATCTCTCAAGTTGGATCGATTTGCACATGGTGTGCGAATTTTATTATAATCGGTTAAGTGGTTTAGGAGTCCATTGAGGACAAACATTGTGACACGAGATTTATATATATTAAAAGAAGATAAGATTCACACGTTTTGGAAAACGTATAACTCAGTAAACGTGTTTGAAGTCCGAAGTGATAGTCTGTATCGGTCACTTACGCAGTTATACAAGTTTACAAATTTCTGCCCCGCCCCGCATCTGGCCATTGCTTATTTCTACATTATTATTTTTTTAAACTTGCCAGACACATAATTATTCGTCGGGGTGTCTTGTTTTGTATCTTCCAGTTACGTTTTTATTCAGCGGAAAATTCTATCAACATTTTTAAGGTTTCGTATCCAAAATGTGCATGTGCAATGATAGTACCCGTAACCAGGGTCCTTAGAGCGTACCTAGCCAGAAGTATGTGCCACATTGTTAGAGAGAGGTGAAAGTGATATTCATACCAAAACTAAGTAAATCTGACTATACAGATCCAAAAATTGATATTTGGTGGCAAGACTTAGGTAAGATGGTGGTAGCTAGCCAGGCGGGCTTAGAAAATGTCCTACCACCAACCAAACCGAGTCATACAAATGACCCCGCCGGGAATCGAACCCGCGACCTCCTATGTAAAGCCAGTGAACTTTGCCTCTGAGCTACGGAGGCGGTTAAACCGGCCATAAAAAATCATTAATCATCTCTCGATCGCGCAATCCATTCACCGTAACTGTTGCTCCAGCCTCATTTTAGAAAAAGTAAGGTCCAATGACTCCGTCGGACCATAAACCGCAACAAACAGTCACACTTTGAGGATAGAGAGGCTTTTCAACAGTAACTCTTGGGTTTTCCGAGCCCCAGATGCGACAATTTTGCTTGTTGACGAAGCCACCGAGGTGGAAATGGGCTTCATCACTCAAGATGATTTTTCGATGGAATTCCGGATCATTTTCATGCATTTCAACGACCTAATCAGCAAAGACATGACGTTGTTGATGATCGGCCGGCTTGAGTTCTTGTGTTAACTGAACTTTATAAGCCTTAAGACCCAAATTTTTATGCAAAATACGGTATAATGACGTTTGTGGAATGCCTAATTCCAAAGAACGACGAGGAATGGACAAACCTGGGTTTTCTTCAACACTTTCGGCTACAGCAGCAATATTCTCGGCTGTTCTTGAGCGAAGTGCACGGGTTTTATTCTTCTCATCACTAAGTTGTCCCAACAGCGCGAATTTTTCCACCAATTTCTGTATTGCGGTCCGTCAAGGTGCTTCACGACGACCCAAAAATGTTCGAGTTTTACGAACCGTCTCTGCCAAATTTTCACCAATTTTATAGTGAATTTTAATAATTTCAATGCGTTGTTGAAGCGTGTATCGTTCCATTTTTATTAATGGCGTAGTTTCTACTTGTCAAATGTCAAAAAATGACAACTTCAAAAGTGACATCTACCGAAATAGCGGGCTATTCAAAATAACACCTCTTATTGGAAAACCCTGTATTTTAACAGGTGTTCAATAAAATTGACAACAAGGAACAAAGACATCCTTAATAATATTATAAATGTGAAAATGCGTTTGTTTGTTTGTTACCCTTTCACGCTTCAACGCCTCGACCAATCTTTATGAAATTCGGCATGCAGGTAGCCTGTGTCACGTGGAAGGACATAGGCTACTTTTTATCCCGGGAAAATAGCATAATCTGATGCAGTTCCTGAGGGAACTAAAAAAATACTCGATTGTTGTGATTTTTTGCACAGAGATGGTTAAGTAGGTGGGAAACGACATAATTTACTAATTACCCTTAAAGACAGTCATAAAAACGATGTCCACGCGGACGGAGCCGCGGGAAAAAGCTAGTTACATGTAAATTGAGTTTAAATCGACCCAACAGTAAAAATTTGCTTGCTTATCTAAGCCATCCGTTCTACGAGCTATGTGCCACGCCCATTGCCACTTAAGTTCAGCAATTCTGAGAGCTATGTCAGTTACTTTGGTTATTTTGCCTCCTTGGGGGAGGCCTATGTCCAGCAGTGGACTTCCTTCGGCTGATATGATGATGATGATGATATAATCTAAATAAATAAAAACCGTCCATGTGCGAGTCAAACTCGCAACTGTAGGGTTCCCTACTATCTTAAAATAAAAAAAATCATGTTTCTTGTATGGGGGCCCCCCTTTTATTTTTATTTTTTTTGTTATAGAGGCAATGCAGGCCTCCCACTCGGTGGACCGATGACCTGGTGAGGGTCGCGGGAAGCACTCGGTGGACCGATGACCTGGTGAGGGTCGCGGGAAGCTGCTGGATGCGGGCAGCGCAGAACCGGTCGTCGTGGAGATCCTTTGGGGAGGCCTATGTCCAGCAGTGGACGTTCTTCGGCTGATATAGAGGCAATGGAAATAAACACTTTGTGAAAACTGTAACTATCTACCAATTATGGTTCATGAAACTGACAGACAGACGGACGCAGAGCGGAGGTTTAGTTATAGGATGTCGTTATACGAGGGCCGGATGAAGTAACTGGCGGCCTAGCCATGATAAACTTTAACTAACGAGTAAACATGTTTTAATTTTTTGGTCTAAAGTCATTATGCCATCACATGACTTTCCTAGAAGTCTAAAAATAGCAGTCTTCAACATTTTCCTTCAAATTTATTTGTACAAAAACACACAATATCATTACAGATATAAATCACACATTAACATATTTTATTCTATTCATTTTAAAAAAATCGTTGTCGAACTAAAAAGTTTTAATTTTAGCTAATTTCTAGAGTTCAAAAAGACCTGGATTAGGCAAAAATACAGGACGTTGTTTTTTTATAAAAAAATGGGGGGCCTATTTGTTTGAAACTCTCCTGATAGAAAGTAACGAGGGCATGGTACACACAAACTCAAACAATGTATACTAAATTTTACAACTATTCACACTATCACCTTGACTATCTCAAAAATCGGGCAAAACTGACGAACACAAGGAGTTCCCCACTCATTCGCTGTCCGCATTTGCGTGCGGATAGGTAAAACATCAACAATAAAGCGATAGAACCCCTCCCTACGTCTCGTTGACCGATGGTGGAATAAAGCTGGGCGGATGAGGTCTTGAAGTGTAGAAGTAAATTGTACTTAATTTAGTTCATGAAACTACCAGTTCAAATCTAAATGCCTTAAATGTGAACACCAGGCAACCGCCCTCTATCCCTTGGATAATTGTGCTACACGAGACAGGTACTGTCACACCTCAGACACTGCATACAACGGTAGTGAAATTACATTTCTGAATACAAATGATGGAGCAAACAAGTTCACGGCGAAAACCTATACGTTTGACAACCAAACTATAACCAAGGTATATATATTAGTACTAACATACAGTATGGACACTCCCTGCCGCTCTCAAGATTGCGACCTCAACCCCTCGTCACACAGATTTAAACAGATTGGTTACAGTTTAGTCGTCGAACGTAAAGGGTTTCGCCGCCATTTTGCTTGTTCCATCATTCGTTTTTTGAAATGTCATTTCTGGCCTGTTGTACGAAGTGTCCAGGGTATGCTATAACCAATCTGTATCAATCTGGGTGACGAGGGGGTGAGGTCGGAATCTAGAGAGCGGCAGGGAGTGTTCATACTATAAGTATGTATACTTTGGTACTGTGCAAAGTTTGCGAATGATTTACTCTAAGACTCCAAGCCTTGAAAAGCTAGCTTAAAATTTCTCATACAATACAATCTCCGACAATCCGGTCTAGGCCGCAGTGTGCGCAAAAGTATAAGTATGAACTTTCTGAGTTTGGGAAAAGAGCCGTGCGACAACGCGATATTAAAGAATAGTACCTAGGTGACCAAGCTTCGCTCGGCGTCTAGTCATGTAGCGCCATCTGTTTTATATTGCTTTACTAAAATTATTGAGATTTTAAGGAAAACATAGCGTAGCCAGGCCTCCCACACAGTGGACCGACGACCTGTTAAAGTTCGCGGGAAGCCGATGGATGCGGGCAGCGCAGGATTGGTCGTCGTGGAAATCCTTGGGGGAGGCCTTTGTCCAGCAGTGGACGTTTTTCGACTGATATGATCATGATGATTACTTAAATTATACAGATTTTTTTTTTTTGTTAAAACGGATTTTCTCAGGGATGACACCTATACTTGGAAAGTTGAATAATTACCTTACTACAAATTATACAGGATATAAAACAAATGGTGTAGGTCCCGTTAAATGGGGGTTCTACTCGTCATTCTGAACAAGTTTCTCCAAGGAACTCATAGTCAAATCTCAAAAAAAATTGAACTCTCCATACTACAATGCACAAAAAGGACCTACACCAATTTTGTTACAACCTGTATAGAAATCGTTAGAGCCGTTTCCGAGAAAAAAAAAACAAAGAATCTTTAGTATACTTACCATCAATATTAATGAACATTGAAATAGAAAAGACTTTTAAATTAAATTCAAAAATTCTCAAAGACACGTTACGGTAGTTGGTAATTAAACTTAATTTTTCCACAAGACTGCCTCGTTCCTTTAAAAGCTGAACGGAGGGGTTCTTTTTACAGACTCGCTGCAACCAACACTGATATATCAAATACAAGTTTCAACGGTTGCCCTTGTAAATCAGGATCCTCGCAACAAAATTAATCATGTTATTGTTCTTGTAATCCCCCTCAACTGTCACCAAAACAAAATACTAGAAAGTTCGCACTGATTTAATTATAGCACTTTTAAAAAAAAATTGGTTATGCAACTAACGCATAACCTACATTATGTTCTCAGATAGTCGTGTGAAAAATAAACTACCTTATGCCTTTATTTCCCTTTTAACTTTTTGTCGGTGTCTGTTGCAACTAGATTACTTTAACGGTACTGGATGCAACGCGCCCCTTTTTCCTCGGCACTAAATCTGTTCGTTAATTTAGATCTAGGCGAGACGGCAGTCGTAGTCGGCTCTAACCAGTTCAAGGCGGTAACGATCCCTTTAAAACCGGTGCTTGTTACCGGAAACAGTTTTATCGATGTTATTTATTTACATTGGCAATGCATGAGTTGTTTTTGATAGTTACATTGCTATAAATACTTAGATAAGACTTAATAAAATAATAACAAAGACATTATAACAAACCAAAATATGGACTTCAAAGCTCTTAGAAATTTTAAATTTCCATTACGGACATCTCTCCTTATTTACCTACTTAAGAGGGCGTTTAAAGCATACATTTTTTTTATTCACAATTTGAAAACCCTTGGCATCATTTCAACTGGTGGTAAGTGACGATGATGCCGAATATGGAAGCGGGCTTACCAAGATTCCCCAACGCAATTGATAACTGGCTATCTTATCTTCAAGCCGGAACACATCAATGTTGTTAATACTGATGTTTGGCAGCAAGACTTAGATAAGATGGTCGGAGCTAGCCAAGTGGACTTAGAAAATGCCCTACCACCAACCAAACCGAGTCTTACAAGTTGACCCCACCGGAAATCGAACCCGCGACCTCCTAATATGAAGCGAATGGACTAACTATTACGCCACAGAGTAGTCAAACATTTTAGAAATGTTTTATCTGAATCATGTTTTGCTTAGTTAATAAATTCTTAAATGAAAACATAAGTTAAAAGACTATCTGACTAAGAACTTTCCTAGAGCAAAAAAAATATTTCCCAAAACTTCTTCAATAAAAATTAAACATAGTCGCGAATGTACCTCTAAATTTACGCTTACCTATAATATCAACTGTGTGCTTACATAACCACTCGTATAACATAACACCTTTAAGGTGAGGTATTGATTGGAACAGATGTCTCTGTCTTTTTCTATACGTCTAAATAGTAAAGAAAATAACCACACTTTTTCACTTTTTAATGGTTTTTCGTTTCAATCAAAAACTACACTGAAAGTATAAAAAATAAATAACATTTTTCAGCCTGTATTATCACAACAAATATTGTTGTATATTTTTTTTAAATTTATACTTCAAAATATTAGTCACAACTCGAGTTGAAAGTAACGGTATAGACCTATCTTTGGTTTTTTTTTTCTAACGAGCCAAACTGCTCAATCGTGTTTCTAATAGCTTTCGACTTTAAGTAACATCATCAACAATAAGGGTATTTTTTTTAACCTTGGGTTTTCTATCGTTTAGGAGTAATTGACGTCAAAATTAACGAAAATCTGTAATATTACCGCTTTAAAAATCGTGCGAGAGTGGGGAGTACAAACATTTTGATTTTGTGCCTCGTGTTTTCATTAGTTTTGTGACAAGTTTTAAAGAAGTTTTGTATCTCTGGTGTCATGTACTTTGCTTGGGTTGCTTATTATTTTGAATTTGGAGTATAAAATGATATTTAAACAACTTTTTAATCTACTCTTTTTTGCATTATTTATTGAAATGGCGGGAAAGAAGGATTTGCTTTTTACTGTAATTTCGCTCCATAAAGCTGGGAAAAATTCTATGGAGTTTTTAAAACCAATAAAAGTACATTACTGCAGCGACCAGCAAAAGAGGCATTTATGGACGAACGTGTATATGTGGGCTGTGGCGCACACATACGTAAGTCCATCAATACGTAGTTGTGGCCAAGGCTTGTATAGTACTTTTCTCAATTACAGACGGAAATTAAAACGTCAATAATTACTGTTTAAAATCAATGACGAACAACGAACAACAATATTTTTTCACGCGCCAAATTGTTTATTTCTTTTTTTTTTTTCAATAACAGCGTTCTATTTGCAATTCAGTTCAAAATTTAAATAAAACCTTTAATAAAGTAACCTCTTTGGTTGCTATGTTTTAAAGTAAATATAGTTCCATTTTTAAATTACACGACGGATATGAGTTTACATAGTAATTTATTTAGCCTCTAAACACGACAGATATTAATTTACATACAACTTTTGCCAGCCGCTGCTCGCATGTATTTGGCAAGTACAGCAATTTCAATTCACCACGAAGAAGGTTGTCAAAATAATGCTCAAATTTCCAAGCATGTATAAGAAAAATCTCTTAGAGCTAGCCGTAATTTTGTTTACTGCACATTGCAGCGAGACTTATTCTCTTAAGGGTCCCCAGGAGGCTCGAGTTTCCATACAAACGTAGTTCCGCTTTAATACAAAACTACGATTGAATCCAAACTAGCCAAATATATTGAGTAGACACGTATCGATGTTTGTAATTAAACTTTCGATTCAATCTGGTATGTAGTTTTTGTATTAAAGTGGAACTACGTTTGTATGGAAACTCGAGCCCTCTGGGGATTCTTAATGACATCCCGAGAAGTGGCCGTCTTCGCTCAGCTAGAACTCCGGCCAACATCAAGTTGATCAGGGAGCGAGTTTGCCAAAATCCAACACGAACTCGTAATAAGCTGACCAACTTATCGAGAATATGCTGAGCGCAGCGAGGGATTCGAAGTACCTACGTCGCTCGACTTGAAACGGTGTCGATCCCGAGGTGGACACTCTACGACAGATGAGATACTAGTTAACCGCCTCCGTAGCTCAGAGGCAAAGTTCACTGGCTTTACACAGGAGGTCGCGGGTTCGATTCCCGGCTGGGTCAATTGTAAGACTCGGTTTGGTTGGTGGTAGGGCATTTTCTAAGCCCACCTGGCTAGCTACCACCATCTTATCTAAGTCTTGCCGCCAAATATCAACGTTGATATCATTGGTGTGTTCCGGCATGAAGATAAGATAGCCAGTTCCCCATTGCGTTGGGGAATCTTGGTAAGCCCGCTTCCATCTTCGGCAACATCGTCACTTACCACCAGGTGAGATGTTGTCAAGGGTTTACCAATTGTGCATAAAAAAAAACCTCTACTTATTATCAACCACTACGAAAAAGTGCATGTTTATTATCACCCACAAGAAAAAGTGCATTACTTTCGTTTGTTTCCTTACAATTAGGAACAATAATGCTTCGGTGGCGTAACGGTTACGGCCACTACCTCCTGTCCGGGAGGCGGTGGTTCGGATCCTGCCATGTAGCAATGTGTTTTCGAATTTCGATTTCATATGTACGTTTATCCGATGCTCTTATAGTAAAGGAAAACATCGTGAGGTTACCTGCACACGCCTGCGAAGAAACTCGAATGTGAAGTCGAGCAACCCGCACTGGGCCCGCGTGGTCGACTAAGGCCCGATCGCCCTAATTCAGGGTAGGCTCGAGCTCCTCGGTGGGGACGTATATGAGCTCATAAGAAGAAGGAACAATAAGTTATAACATACAAATAATTAAAAACTATTGTTTATTTCATTGTCACTACATGAGAAAGACACACTCATTTTTAGGGTTCTGTACCCAAAGGGTAAAAACGGGACCCTATTACTGTGACTACGCTTTCCGTCTGTCCGTTTGTTTGTCTGTCACCAGGCTGTGTATTTCATGAACCGTGATAGCTAGATAGTTGAAATTTTTATAGGTGATGTATTTATTATGCCGCTATAAAAACAAATTCTAAAAATTTGAATAAATTAAAACATAAGGGGGTTCTCTATACCAAAAAACTTGATTTTTTTGATCGTTTTTTCTCGATAGTGATAACGGCAACAGGTAAATGCTGCAAATATTTACAGCATATTTAGTTGTATATTCACTTTAAAAATAAATAATTAAATTAAAATAAATATTTCCCATGCAACAAAGGTGATTTTTTTTGCTGGATATTGATAACGGCAACAGGTAGACGCTGAATATTGAGTTGCATTATTCACTTAAAAAATAAATCATTAAATTAAAATAAAATTAATATTTAAGGAGGGCTCCCATACAACAAACGAGATTTTTATAGATACGGAGCCCTTCGTGCGCGAGTCTAACTCGCACTTGACCGCTTTCTTTATGAAATTATCAGTTTAAATCCGAATTTGTAACAAATATCGTACAAAGACGGAATGCCATTTCGTGCGCTTTTTACTTTCACATTTTTTTTTATTTGGTCAATTTTAATCGATCTCTTTGATGATTAGAACATTTAGGTAGTACTATCAATAACCACATTCCAAAATGGAAATCCCAGGGGATTAAAGAGATATTTAGGTACCTGATTACGAAGAACCAACCAGCTCTTTTTGAATAGATTTGATAATAATTGAAAACGCTAAACACGTTAAAAAACCGACTTCCATCGGAACAACTTAGTACATTTTTGCATCATTATTTTTGGTTTTTGTTAATTTTCAAAAAAAATACTACACCGGTTTTGATAAAATTTAAATGGGACCACACGGGAAGCACTAGCTTACTAATAAAAAAGGAATCATAAAAATCGGTTCACCCAGCCCAAAGTTATGAGGTAATAAACATAAAAAAAAATACAGACGAATTGAGAACCTCCTCCTTTTTGGAAGTCGCTTGAAAAATATAAAAACAGTATTTAAAATTATTTAACACTCGCTTTGACCCGCGGCTTCGCTCGCGTGGGCATTGTTTTCAAGATCGTCTTTGAAGGTAAGTGGTGCGCGAACTGCAAGCGGCTTGCAAGCGTAAACTTTTACTCTAGATCCTTCAGGGACTTTATCAGGCTATTCTGATTAGCAATCTATATCACTTCCTACCAATCAACTTTTTCTATGCAAAAAATCACGTCAGTCCGTTGCGCAAGCCTGAAAATTAGTCTCCTAGATCCTTCACTAACTGTCTCGGGCTATGCTTGTTAGTAGTCTATGTCATGTCCCATTCCCTCAAACATATTTGTGCAAATAATCACGTCCATCTGTTTCTTTAGAAAATTAGTCTCCTAGATCCTTCACTAACTGTCTCGGGCTATGCTTATTAGTAGTCATGTCCCATTCCCTCAAACATATTTGTGCAAATAATCACGTCAATCTGTTTCGTTGCGCAAGCCTGAAAATTAGTCTCCTAGATCCTTCACTAACTGTCTCGGGCTATGCTTATTAGTAGTCATGTCCCATTCCCGTAACATCTTTGTGCAAAAAATCACATCAATCCGTCGCTCCGTTCAAATTTTAAGAAAATCAACCAAAAAAGAGTATGTTTTTCCTTTCTTGTAGGAACTGTTTGGATAATGCTATTTTAACGAGATAAAAAGTAGCCTATATCCTTTTTATGACACCTGCTACCTTTATGCAAAGTTTTTGAAATTGGTTGAGGTATTTAAGAGTGAAAAGGTAACAAAACAAACACCTTTTCACATTTATAATATTACTAGCTGTCCCGGCGAACTTCGTTCCACCTTACACTACACTAACGTACCCTACCCTACCCTACACTACACTACACTACCCTACCCTATACCAAAGTATATATATTAGTACTACTTACAGTATGCGGACTGACGAGAAACTTGCAGAACTCGAAGAAGTATTGAGCAGGTTACGGTGGGATATCGTAGGTTTATGTGAAGTCCGAAGAGAGGGAGAGGACACCATGATCCTTAAATCCGGAAACCTGCTCTATTTCCGGGAGGGCGACCAACAGTCCCAGGGTGGTGTCGGGTTTCTCGTCCACAAGTCCCTCATTAACAATGTGGTCCAAATCGTGAGCGTTTCGACAAGGGTAGCATACCTTATACTCAGAATCACCAAACGGTATTCGATGAAGGTCATACAGGTATACGCGCCGACTACGGAACACTCCGACGACGAGGTTGAGACTATGTATGAGGACATCTCTACAGCCTTACATAGCACCAGGACCCATTATACCGTTGTTATGGGGGACTTCAACGCGAAACTGGGCAAACGAAGCGATGGTGAGCTGAGAGTGGGGCAATTTGGATATGGAGTAAGAAATGCACGTGGCCAGATGCTGGCCGACTTTATGGAAAAGGAGAGCCTCTTTATGATGAACTCCTTATTTAAAAAGTCAAAACAGCGGAAGTGGACATGGTTGCATCCCAATGGCGTAACAAAAAACGAGATAGACTTAATCTTGTCGACAAGGAAGCAAATATTCAATTATGTCTCCGTGATCAATTCAGTCAAAACAGGAAGCGATCACCGGATGGTCAGAGGCACATTGAATCTAAAGACCAAGCTAGAAAGATGTCGACTGATGAAGTCTACGCTCCGACCAGCGCCCATCCAGCTCCAAAACCCCGAGAGCTTTCAGCTCGAGTTGCACAATCGTTTCGAATGCCTAGGAGACAGCGAGAATGTGGACGATTATAATGACAGGTTCGTGGAAATTGTTCAAACGGTCGGGTCTAAGATTTTTAAAACTCGCCGTTTGACTGACTCGGTGGCTCAGTGGTTAGTGCCCCACCCAGGGCAAGCATTTGTGTGATGAGCAGATTTGTTTGCTCTGTGTCTGGGTGTTAAATATCTATATATGTATGTATTTAAACGTATATAAGTATGTATATCAGTCTCTGGTAACCCATAACACAGGGAATCCTACTTTGGGGCCTACATGACCATGTGTGATTTGTCTGAGAATATTATTATTATTATTAAACAGAACCAAAAAAATCTCCGACTTCACCAGCAACCTCATGGAAGAAAGACGCAGATTGGTTTTGCAGTCCTCTGAAGACGCTACTCAGTATCGGCAACTAAACAGGCAGATCTCTAAGTCCCTAACTCGCGATTTACGCCAATATAATACAAATTGTATTAAAGAGGCGATTGAGCACAACAAAGGCTCAAAAGTGTTCGCGAGAGATCTGTCTGTTGGACAAAGCCAACTGACCAAGCTGAAGACTGAGGACGGCAGGACCATATCGTCTAAGACTGAGTTGCTGGAAGAAGTTGAGAAGTTCTATGGACAATTGTACAAGACCACACGTTTGCCTGTCAGCGATCTGGCTGAGGACCCAAGAGCCAGACTAATCCGACACTATACCGAAGATATCCCGGACGTCAGCCTGTACGAGATTAGAATGGCTCTCAAACAGCTCAAGAACAACAAGGCACCGGGTGATGATGGAATTACGGCTGAACTTCTGAAAGCAGGTGGATCACCGGTACTAAAAGCTCTTCAGAAGTTATTTAATTCCGTTATACTCGAGGGACAAACGCCTAAGGCATGGCACAGAAGTGTGGTCGTGCTTTTCTTCAAAAAGGGTGACAACACCCTGCTGAAGAACTACAGACCCATCTCACTTCTGAGCCATGTCTACAAGCTGTTTTCGAGAGTCATTACGAATC
Organism: Coleophora flavipennella; assembly: GCA_947284805.1. Lineage (NCBI taxonomy): Eukaryota > Metazoa > Arthropoda > Insecta > Lepidoptera > Coleophoridae > Coleophora > Coleophora flavipennella. The sequence continues at coordinate 4,658,381 of OX369273.1, forward strand.
GTCTCGCACGCAGGTTTGACGACTTCCAGCCTCCTGAACAAGCCGGTTTCCGAAAAGGCTTTAGTACCATAGACCACATACATACGCTGCGAAAGATTATACAGAAGACCGAAGAGTACAATCAGCCACTATGCTTGGCGTTTGTGGACTATGAGAAGGCCTTCGATTCAGTCGAAACCTGGGCTGTGCTACAGTCTCTCCAGCGGTGCCAAATTGACCATCGATACATCGAGGTGTTGAAGTGTCTGTATGAGAACGCCACCATGTCGGTTCGCCTCCAGGACCAGAACTCGAAACCTATCCAGTTGCAGCGAGGGGTGAGACAGGGAGACGTTATATCTCCGAAACTGTTCACCGCCGCCCTGGAAGATGTTATTAAGCTTCTGGACTGGGGTGGACTCGGCATCAATATCAACGGCGAGTACATATCCCACCTCCGATTCGCTGACGATATCGTGGTCATGGCTGAGACTATGGAAGACCTAAGCACAATGCTCGATGGCCTCAGTAAGGTCTCTCAACAAGTGGGTCTTAAAATGAACATGGACAAGACGAAAATAATGTTAAATGTCCGTGTCGCACCCACTCCTCTAAAAGTTGGAGACTCTACACTGGAAGTTGTTGACGAATATGTATACCTGGGACAAACAGTCCAGCTAGGTAGTTCCAACTTCAAGAAAGAGATCAATCGACGAATCCAACTCGGCTGGGCAGCGTTCGGGAAGCTTCGCAATATCTTCACGTCCCAAATACCGCAGTGTCTCAAGACTAAGGTCTTTGACCAGTGTGTGTTGCCAGTGATGACTTACGGAACTGAGACATGGTCGCTTACTATGGGCCTCATAAGAAGGCTCAAGGTCACCCAAAGGGCAATGGAGCGTGCTATGCTCGGAGTTTCTCTGCGTGATCGAATCAGAAACGAGGAGATCCGCAGGAGAACTAAAGTAACCGACATAGCTCACAGAATCGCTAAACTAAAGTGGCAGTGGGCAGGGCACATGGCTCGTAGAACAGATGGCCGATGGGGCAGTAAAGTTCTCGAGTGGCGACCGCGCACCGGAAAACGTAGCGTAGGCAGGCCTCCCACGCGGTGGACCGATGACCTGGTGAAGGTCGCGGGAAGCCGATGGATGCGGGCAGCGCAGGACCGGTCGTCGTGGAAATCCTTGGGGGAGGCCTTTGTCCAGCAGTGGACGATTTGTGGCTGATATGATGATGATGACAGTATGGACACTCCCTGCCGCTCTCTAGATTGCGACCTCACCCCCCTCGTCACCCAGTTTGATACAGATTGGTTACAGTTTGGTTGTCGAACGTATAGGATTTTGCCGCCATTTTGTTTGTTCCGTCATTCGTTTTTTGAAATGTCATTTCTGGCCCGTTGTATGAAGTGTCCAGGGTGTGCCTATACTACACTACACTAGCCTACCCTACCTTACCCTACCCTACCCTACACTACCCTACACTACCCTACACTACACTTCACTAAACTATACTACCCTACCCTATTCTACCCTACACTACCCTAATATTACTAAGTAAAGATTATTCATAGGTCCTTGACCTGTTCAACGACATTTTGGATTTATTTTAATACCAATAACTCAAATATAATTTAAGTAGATTATAAGTTATAACGACGAGCCCGTCGGTGGGGACGTTAATGAGCTACGAGTAATGTTATAATTAACTCCGTAACCGCAATTTAGTGTAGTGCGAAAATATCATACTTATCAGTATTTCAGAAGATTATACTACTAAACGAACAGGCAAATCCCAAAATATTGCCAATCCTTTGACTATGTCAATATTTAATGAGCCCCAAACTCCGCTCATTCAATAAATAAAATCCTTTTGTGTTTGTCCGGGAGCCGTCCCGAGCTTGAAGGTTCATTACATCCAAATTGTGTCTGAAATTTGTTGCATCATAAACGACCTTCCATTGCTGGGAGTTGAGGCTCAATTCAAAATATTTTGTGTAGAACATAAAATAGTACACATGCTACATACAGCACAATAGGGATGACGAATTCTAGTCATCTGAGTTACTTTTTATCATCTGTCAAAACGACATTTTGTTCTTAAAATTTTTAAAATACCTAGGCGTGACGTCATAGTTTTGCAGCGTCATTTATGTACTTCATTTTGTGATTTTGATGAATTAAAAATCGAACACTTGATGAAAAAAAAAAGTTTAAAAAAAACTGAAAAACCGACTTCACAATGAAATTCTCTCAAAAGTATGAAATAATATTATTATACTTAAATACTCAACATTAACCAACAATAACGAAATCAAAGGTGGGTACGAATTAAATTGGGGGCTTTAAATTTTTTTTTGAGGTCGTTAAGGAGTTGTACCTTCCTTCATCAGCTTATCAACATGAGATGATGACTAACAGACGCAAGTATTAAAATACCTAGGTAATAGCTTTAGAAAAAATATAAATCACCTAATAAGTGCCTACGTAATGAGTAATTTGAGGGTTGCTCTCGATTTCTCTGAAATCCCATCATCAGTTCCTGACTTGGTGACAATGGGACCCCCTCGGGAATATACTCTTTCGAATAAAATATAATTTTGAAAATCAGTCCACAATTGACGGAAAAATCGGTGAACATACATAAAAAAAAATATACAATCGAACATAGAACCTCCTCCGTTTTTGAAGTCGGTTAACAAAACGAGTAAGTTTTTCCAAAGTTTAAGTAGGAGGGTAATTTAGTGATCAAAAGTTCATAATTTATTTCTGATGCTGTCGTCATCCCTATTCAAAATAGTACACAGGTTACTTAAAGCACAATTCAGATAATCCTACATCAGTTTTGTTAGAATACAAAAATATATATGGAGAAATAAAGGAGAAGGAAAAAAAATATATGGAGGAAGGAATCTCCCCTTTAATCTTCCCTTAAATTTAAAATGAAAAACTATCCTCGGTGGAACCTAAAACATACAATCGGAGCAAAAAAAATTGAACTTTCATGAAATTTCAAACTACGTATTTGTATGAAATGTGATTTTATGAAGTGAAAACTTCTTTAGGCGCTTTGGGCATTTTTGAAATAGGAAAAACCATTGAACTCACGACACTGTTACCGTTACATGTTACCTGTTACCCGTAGCCGTTACCGTAACCAGGATCACTCGGGGTGTCAAAACTTAAAAACTGTAAAAGTTATAGGAAAAAACTATTTAACTCGCGACACTGTTACCGTTACCGTAAACAGGGACACTCGGAGGATTAAAACTTATAAAACTGTAAAAAGTTTTTACTTCTGTCGGCACTCTCGAAATGGTTAGGTTTATTTTCCCTCTAATTGTAATTAGTTCTTCTGAAACAGCTGAAAAAAAATTGTTCTTCTGAAACTGCTGAAAATAGGGGGTCTTCGGCTCAAGAAACTGAATAAGTTTTCTCAATGAACCAATACAGAATTTATAAACAATTTTTGCTTTCGGCTTCCGGCCTCCGCTTTAGGCGGTAAGTTCTTGTTTCCTTAGCGTTCGTTACTGAAAAACCGCAATGACTTTAGACTTTTTATTTTTATAAATAACAGTAACGCGTTACCGATCAACACTCTATTTCACCCCTCATATATTTTTCCTATCGGGCTCTATAAGTTGTACAGTCTCTTAACAAGTGGGTCTTAAAATAAACATGGACCAGACGAATACACATAGTCCATGTCGCACCCACTCCTCTAAAGGTTGGAGACTCTACACTCGAAGTGGTTGACGAATATATATACCAGGGACAAACAGTCCAGCTAGGTAGGTCAACTTCAAGAAAGAGATCATTCGACGAATCAAATTTGGCTGGGCAGCGTTCGGGAAACTTCGCAATATCTTCACGTCCCAAATACCGCAGTGTCTCAAGACTAAGGTCTTCGATCAGTGTGTGTTGCTAGAGATGACATACGAAACTGAGACATGGTCGCTTACTCTGGGCCTTATAAGTAGGCTTAAGTGTACAGGGCACATAGCTCGTACAACAGGTGGCTTTTGGGGTAGTTAAGTTCTCGAGTGGCGATCGCGTACCGGAAGACGTGTCGCCTCCCACGCGGTGAACCGACAACCTGGTGAAGATCGTGTGAAGCCGCTGGATGTAGCAGCGCAGGACCGGTCGTCGTGGAAATCCTATACGTTCGAGAACCATACTATAACCAATCTGTATCAATCTGGATGACGAGGAGGTGAGGTCGGAATCTAGAGAGCGGCAGAGTGTCCATACTGTATGTTAGTACTAATATAATATATACTTAGGCCCGACCACCTGCGACCATTTCATACAATTACGAGGGTGGCATACTTAAATGCCCTCAGTGCGCGAGGAGTTTCGCTGCGAAGATTGGCTACATAAACCATCTTCGAGCGCACGCGCGGCAAACCGACTAGGAGTCGAAGTGGTCGCCATGACCGAAATCGGTCGGATAGATCATCATCATCACTTAGCCACGGCTAACAATAGCCGACATTTTTTTTATTCACAGTTGATAAGCCCGTCCAAACTTAAATTAGTTAGGTACTTATATAAAGAAAGATAAGATAAAGTTTCTGCTCACCCAAGCGGGAGAAAACCTTAATAACTACTTGCCATTATTTTGGACACGTCCTTTAAATGGACTTCCGAATATCACACCATCACTCTGGAGAGCCAAAATTAATCCCGGCATAATCTATCACCTGCTAGGTGAGAAAAGATCCTTTATAGAGCAGTCGTCAATCTTAGCAGGGACGTTTAATTCGCTCCAAGCGGGGCGGTACAGTCGCGAGCACTATTCTCTTTGCTAATGACCTTTTTTACTTTCGAGCGACGGAGGAGTGAAGATATTGTGATGGCAAAAAAAAACTCACAGTCTTACACTAATAGCTAATAGTCTAAAAAACAATAAAATAAAAAATGTGTGTGTGTGAGTTTATATATATATATATATATATATATATATATATATATATATATGTGTGTGTGTGTGTGTGTGTTGTGTGTGTAAACGTCCGTCCGGTGCTCTAGTTCCCAAACTACTGGATTATGGCTCTAAGGATTTTGATGAAACTCTATATTTTATTATAACTGTATATTATATGGCCTACAGTACGCGGTAGTCCGTTATTCCAAATAAGGTAGGTCCAAATAAGGTACCTCTTCACGCAAATCCTGCTACTTTGTTTTTTTTAAATGACACTAACGATTTTAATGAAAATTTGTGAGTAATAAGGACTTAATAATTCCTGCGTACTTCATTATTCCAGGAAAAAATCTGAGTAAGGTACTTTCCCATACAAACCCTGATTATTTGTAATTTTGTCATCAAGTCTGATATACCTAGCTTTATTCGTTTTTATTAAGTAAGTGAAATGTTTGTTGCTGATTTGTGTATGCCCGACTACGACAGACGGTGAAGGCTTCGCGATAAAGTATGTATAGCGTGGCCGTACAATTTATTTTAGTTTATAATTAGTAAGCCATTGGCACTATCTCACCTTGAAGATGATGCCGAAGATGGAAGGAGGATGGAACCTCTCAATTTTTAAAGGATTCCATAGAATTCATCATATCAGCCGAAAAACCTCCCCCAAGGATTTCCACGACGAACGATCCTGCGCTGCCCGCATCCATCGGCTTCCCGCGATCTTCACCAGGTCGTCGGTCCACTGCGTGGGAGGCCTGCCTATGCTACGTTTTCCGGTGCGCGGTCGCCATTCGAAAACTTTTCTACCCCAACGGCCATCTGCTCTACGAGCTATGTGCCCTGCCAACTGCCACTTCACTTTAGCGATTCTGTGAGCTATGTCGGTTACTTTGGTTCTCCTGCGGATCTCCTCGTTTCTGATTCTATCACGCAGAGAAATTCCGAGCATAGCACGCTTCATTGCCCTTTGGGTGACCATAGAATTAGCTGTGATTAATTTCATTACTTCTTTTGCACTTCCTATTCGTAATGACTTAATCAACGTCTATTTTTTATTTATGCTTAAGATATATTTTACATCTACTGCAAAACACGTTAAAAAACCGACTTCCATCGCAACAAATTAGTACATTTTTGCATTATTGTTTTTGGTTTTCGTTAATTTTTTAATAAAGTACTTCACCGATTTTGATAAATTTATATGGGACCTCACGCGAAGCACTAGCTTTCAAATAAAAAAAGAATCATAAAAATCGGTTCACCCAGTCCAAAGTTATGAGGTAACAAACATAAAAAAAATTCGAGCGAGACCTACAGTACTCGCATATGATGTGTAACATGTGACAAAATACTTTATAAAAGGACGGCAAAGATACGGCAGACTAGGCTGTATGGTCATAGATACCTTTGCCTTTTCCGCGCTTTTAAAGCCTGAAAAAGGGACGGCAAAGATACAGCAGACTAGGCTGTATAGTCATAGATACCATTGCCTTTTCCGCGCTTTTAAAGCCTGAAAAAACGCGACTTCCTGTTACACATGGGACACATTTCCGTCCCATTTCACGAAATCACTCCCACAAATTGCAGGAAAGCAAGAGCAAAGATGTTACACATCAAAAAAACATACAGACGAATTGAGAACCTCCTCCTTTTTGGAAGTCGCTTGAAAAAACGACTTATCTACGAAACGGTGCTGGCTGGCATAACCTGCATAATTTACGTCAGAGGTTGCTCGTAGCCCTTTGAAAGTCATCTCTGTTTTTGCACCTTTTTGAGAGACGCATACATATCTGGATGCAGTTACAACGCAAATTGAGTAATTTAACACTCTTTTAATGAGGCTGACTGTACTTCAGTTAATCATTTCGCATTGAAGTTCAGACGACTGCTAAAGCTTACCTAGCTCAATATTAGTAATTAACCTGATAATGTTTTTGAATAATTTTGTTACCATAAAAGATTTATTCATTTAATGTAAGCATAGATGCACATAATAAATAGCTGTGGATTATTTTAGCAGATTAAAAGTATAGAAGGACTGTCAGGCGGCCCTTTGAATAGCACCATCTCTTCCCGAGGGTGTCGTAGGAGACGACTAAGGGATTAGAAATCGGATGTTGGGCAGCAGCGGAAGTGGAATTCGGCCTCTGTATTGCTGAATCTTCAAGACGAGAGTGAATAGGCAATATTTGAGCTTGCGTGTTACATCCTCTGGTGCATCGGCACTTACCATCAGGTGAGGTGCAGCCAAAAGCATACAAATTTTTAATTTTAAATAAAAGGTCCTTTCCCGTACTGCCACCACACTGCATACTTGGATCGCCAACCCGCCCACCAAGCGTGGCGATTACGGCAAAAGCCCCCAACTCAGGGGGAGGCATATGTCCAGCAGTGGACGTCTTTCGGCTGATCCGATGATAGTCATCATCATCACTTGCCAAAGCAGCATTATTAGCAAAAGTGAAGTGAGAGGAAGAAGTCCTTTATCCAGTTTCAGCCTTTCTCTGTTTGGCATATTGGTATTTTAACTCCAATTTACAAAAAAATAACAAAATATAAAAGTCAAAATTTAATGGTCTAAAACATAAAACACACCCGTTACAAAAAGAGCCCAATTATTTTCAACACATATAGGGCACAAATTGATATTGAAAAGGCTACAGTGAAGGCCGCAATTATTTTATCCACAGAGTTTTTGTATCGTATCGAATGTTACAGCTTGCGCCAATGACATTTTGATGTCCACTTTTTGTATGACTAAAATGCGCATTAAGGCGAGGTATTGATTGGTACAGTTGTCTCTGTCTTTTTCTTTACGTGTAAATAGTAAAGAATATAATCTCACTTTTTTAGTTTTTGGAGTTTACACCATAAGAATCGATTTTTATATGAAAAAAATATGAGGAGTAAAATATAGTGAACCTAACCTAACCTAACCTAACTCGGCCACAATCTACATCTACGGACTCGACTTTATGATGGTCACGATCCCCAACCCCTGGGGTTACGACTTAGAAGAAGAAGAAGAAGATTCACTCATTGTTGCCAGACGTAAGATAATTATCGTACATGTACGATAATTTCGACACCAATACGACGTACGATACAATATGTATTACCGTACGTCAAAGTACGATAATTTTAAAAAAATGTTTGAGAAAGTTAAAAAGTTCCAAATTAATTAGATTACCGTACTTTCAACTTTAGTAAGTGACTAACTTTGTTTTTTATTTTGCGAAATAGCGCGTTTCTGGCAGTTGTACGATAATTTTTAAATACCGGTAAGATAATTCACTTGCACTCGACTGGCAACCCTGGTCACAACTCACAACACAGTAATCAGATCTGTCATTTTTGCAGTCTTACAATTTTGGATCTGTTTAAATAAGAATTTAAAATATTATCGTGAAAGATTGTGATATTTTACAATATCCATCGAATAATTTGGTATTCCACTTCATCATGTATGTCAATTTTGTGAAAGCAGATAGCAGAAACATGCTCAAAGTGGACGCAATCATGGTTGGAATGTTCTTCAAAAATAACCCCGATTTTTATTCTGCAGATACTATAAAAAAATAAAACACTACCTACGTAAGTAACCCTAATCCTGCGAAGGCTAAATAACAGTATTTCTTTCAGTAGTAGTTTTATAGGTTATAAAGAATAAATTTTGTTTACAGTAAGTAATTAGTTTTCATTTTCAGGGCTACACGAGAATCTTATGGTGACGATGCTATTGGATACGTGCAACTACGTCGTGGATCAGGACTTTGCACACTCAATTGCAAGATCTGCTGCGAGCACAAAGTGAGACTAGTTCATACAAAGTCACTATGGTGATAGCGAGACTAAAGGTGAAATCGTCAGTTGCCAGTGCTTGGACTGTGCAGCTTCAACTGGTGGTTGTAAGCATGCAGTGGCATTTTTAATGTGAACCCATCGTCGCAATTATGAACCTTCCTGCATCGAGGTTAAATGTTACTGGAAAAAACCCATCCTCTCGAGAGTAGGGACTACTATGAAATACGTCACTGTAGATCAAATTTGCAAAAAAACAGCTCCACATCATGAAACCAGAACAGACCTTTTCCACAGGTTTCTTCAAGAAGCAAAAAAGAAGAAAATTATGAATTGTGAACTGTTGAAGTATCAGAAAGACTTTAAACACAGTGATGTTTGACAGTTTTCACTTTATCATTTTCTGATTCAAGCGAGTGATGATATAAAGAATGATGCCAACAAATTACTAGAAACATTACAAGAGAAATTTATCAAAAATGCTCTTGATTTAATTGAAAAGTCAAACCGAAACCAATGTAAGTGCTCTTTATGGTATGACCTAAGATATGCTCGTATAATCGCATCCACAGCATATGAGGTGAGTCGTTGCCAACCACCAGATGGATCATTAGTAGCTGCGATCATGGGAACTAAAACACCTGACACATCAGCTATGAAAAGAGGCCGAAAATTGTAATCATCAGTTATAAAAACTGTGCAGAGTAAACTTAAAACCAAAGTCAAGCCCTGTTTTGTGCCTGTTTAGACAATTATCGGAGCTGACACACACACTTTTTTAATGATTTTTCGTTTCAATAAAAAACTACAATGAAATTATAGAAAAATAAAAACATTTTGTATAATCATAACAAATACTGATGTATATTTTTTAAAAAAAATTATACTTTAAAATATTAGTCATAACTAGAGTTGAAAGTAACTATGTAGACCTATCTTAGGGTTTTTTTTCTTTACAGCCAAAACTGTTCAATCGTGTTTCTAATAGCTTTTGACTTTAAGGAACATCAACAACAATAAGAGTTTTTTTTTTCAACCTTTGGTTTTCTATTGTTAGGAGTAATTGACATCAAAAATAACAAAAATCTGTAATATTACCACCCTAAATGTTCATATTTTGCATAGAGCGTCGGCGGCGTAATGGCTAAGGCCACTGCATTCTGCCCGGGAGGTCAAGGTTCAAATCCTGCCACGTACCAATGTGTTTTCGAATTTCGACTTATCTGATGATAATATGGATGATGGATGACTTTCGCGTTATACTCGTGACCGGGTGCTGTCCGTGTGAACTGGCCTACTCTTTTTAAAGGCATTAATGGCATTCAATGATTTTAATGTATTACTTCTCGTGTCATATTGTTTTCATGTTCTAATGACATATTTTTTTAATATCAAGGATTGGATTTTGACGATATTAACTAATTATTGTTTATTGTTCACAAATTACATTATGGAACAACTAATTTATGACTATCAGAAAGAGTGTAATTTGCACCTAATTTGAATAAATATCTTGAATCTTGAATCTTCGATTACATATTGCGTTTATCAGACGCTCTTACCGTGAAGGAAAACATCTTGAAGAAACCTGCACACGTCTGAGAAGAAACTCGTAGGGTGTGTGTGAAGTCGACCACGCGCACTGGACCCGCTATAAGATGGTGGTAGCTAGCCAAGCGGGATTAGAATATACCATTCCACCAACCAAACCGGGTATTACAAAGTTTTGGATTTCTAATTTACCAAATGCATTATTATTTCGCTTCACTTTTATATAAAATATCTAATAAGTTTTAATACAGTGTCTGCGGAACCCTTGCCGGTTGTTTTGAGATATGTTATTCCTTTTTGTCTTCCTTCTTTATGCTGCGTGGTAGTGTAAATTCTGGTTCGACCTCAAAAAAAATTTAAGCACCTAATTTAATTCCACCTTTGATTTCGTTATTGTTGGTTAATATTGTGTATTTAAGTATACAATATTATTTCATACTTTTGAGTGAATTTCATTTTGAAGACGGTTTTTAGTTTTTTTAAACTTTTATTTTTATTTTCTTTATTTTTAGTGATAATGCTATCTATCTCACAACGTCAAACCCAATCACTTACTAACCAATAGGAATTACCAAATCATGATACATGTGTTTCATTAACAGTTACAAAGTCCTGTGGCTTCCATCATCATTTCAGCAGCATGAAAGTTAAGGAGTTAAATCGTCCATCATCAACTTATCTAAATAACCTGAAAGAATTCAATAATCAGTATATGCATACCTACCTATATATCTATGTATAATATTAAAATAATTTTCCTCCAACGCCTAATCGTTAAGGAGTTGTACCTTCCTACATCAGCTTATCAACATGAGATGATGACTAACAGACGCAAGTATTTTAATAGATTTAAAAAACATATGAATCACGTAATAAGTGCCTATAAAATTTCAGGGTTGCCCACGATTTCCCTGGGATCCCATCATCAGATCCTGACTTGGTGACAATGGAACCCCCTCGGGAGTATACTCTTTCGAATAAAACAAGAATTTTGAAAATCGGTCCATAATTGACGGAGAAATCGGTGAACATACATTAAAAAAATATATACAGGGTGACTTGTAAGTAGTACAAATACTTTTAAGGGGATAAACAACATCAAATTTGTAACAGAAAAAGTCATATTAACTGGGGGTTGGAATTTAACGGTTTTCGAGTTAAGCCCATTTAATTTTAAAATTTTGTGAAAATTTTAAAATTAAATTGGCTTCGACCCGAAAACCGTTGATTTCCGACCCTCAGTTAGTATGACTTTTTCTGTTGCAAATTAGATGTTATTTATCCCCTTAAAAGGATTTGCACTACTTACAAGTCATCCTGTATATACAGCCGAACATATAACCTCCTCCTTTTTTGAAGTCGGTTAAAAACATCTTCCAGGGCAGCGGTAAATATTTTCGGAGATGTAATTCCCGATCGCCCTAATTCTGGTTAGGCTCGAGCCCCTCGATGGGGATGTATATAAGCTGATATGATAATTAAACAGGCAATTCATTGAAAAATACCAAAAGTCACTTGATAAGTGTTACCGTAACCGCTGTTCATGAACATAATATGAACACCCAACTTCCTTCTACCTCTGGTACACTCCCACATGACTGCTTGTGTAAATACTGAGTAAACAACTTGATAAATTACATTGAAAGCAATAAATTATTTTCCAAATGGATAGACAAAATTCATTAGGCTAGTCGCCCCGATGAATGGAGCCGATTTATTGGTATTGAGATCATTTGTCCTTGTGCCCTTTGATTAGTGCTAGTCGAAACAGTGGATACCTAATGAACTATCACCGGTGAATTACTTAAGTAATCACGGGGAATCACAGGGATACTTGTTTCACGAAAACAGTGAGTTTTTTTAGGGTTTCGTACCTAAAGGCAGCAAAAAACGGGACCCTATTACTAAGACTATGCTGTCCGTCCGTCCGTCGGTACCATGCTGTATTTCATGAACAGTGATAGCTAGACAGTTGAAATTTTCACAGATGATGTATTTCTGTTGCCGCTATCACAAAAAATACAAAAAATTAGAAAAAGTTTAAGTCTCCATACAAAAAACGTGTTTTTTTTAAACGTGAAGAAACTAGCGCCATCTAGTATGATGGAATCGAACCCTTTGTGCGCGGTTCTGACTTACACTTTACCAGTTTTTTTTAGTTAGCGTGTGTTTAGTTTGTGTTTAGTTTTAGTTGTCTTTCTGTCGATGGATTACATAATTAATGATTTGTCTTTATCTCTTGATACGGATACGACATCACCTTAACTTGATGTAAGACATAAGACATTTATTGATTCCTTGTCACCCAACACACATAAATAATATTGGAAAAAAAAATCAGATGAGAAAAATAACAAAATACAAGTACCTAATATTACAAGTAGAGAAAAAAATACTATCACAGTATGATGTGTGTGTGTGTTTGTGTGAGGCAAGAATCACGGACCGCTCTCAGCATGTACTGCGTGCGGCTTATGCTGCAACACAGCGCTGGCTTTCAGCGTGGCCCAGGACTGCTGCGATTGCGTGCACGATGCGGTCAGCCGTATTGTAGTAATATGTATTATATTTATGATATACATATATTGTGATTTGGTTTACCTGCTCCTAAAGTAAGAAGGTAAGTAAGGTGAGAAGGCGCTTTAGTTGTTTCGTCTTGCTCTGCCGCTCCCTATTTCTTCCTCTGTCTTTCCCATCGGGGTGGATAGTGGTTATTGTTAAGAAGTCGTACTCCTTTCTCCACTTTCGGCCTTTTTCAATAAAGTACCCTTATAGTTTCGCCATGTCTGTCTATCCACTGCTTAGCTCAGAGACTATTCGAACCAGAAAGCTGTCGTTTAGCATGGGTATACATATTAATTATGCCGGTAAACTGACACAACTAAATATCGAAAAAAAATAATTATAAGGTACCTCCTCTATATGTAAACAATTCTAAAATGTAAATAGTAGAACATAATATAATCAATTTTTAAGGGAAACTATCAAGGGTAAGTAGGTTTTCTTAGTTTAGGAGTATTAGTCGAACAAACTTAAGATGTGCAGTTGGATTTGTTAAAATTTTATAGATTTTCCATACAAAAAGTTCTATTACCAAATGCAATTGAATCTCTGTTTTTTTTAAAATAAACATTTATTTTTTGAGAAGACTACGGAACCCTATTTAACGCGAGTCCCACTCTCACTTGGCCGGTTTTTATTTTATTCTCTTTTTTTGTCATTACCTTTAGCAACCTGTGTTTTATCTAAACTTTGAATTCGTAGGAATTGGAAAATAATAATAATTATTATTATTTTTAATTGGTAATTCGAGAACACAAAATCAAAATTTAAGTAGTTAAATTTTGATTTTTTGTTCTCGATCTACCTTTTTCTGTTTTTAGTGTTCTAATTCTGTTCTAATTTCATCCTACACAGTGTGTGTTGTGCTATTTTTACTAATTTTATTTCTTATAACCCAGTGCCTTATATATGGGACAATAAATAACAATAGACATGGTGGTAAACATACAAATTTTGTATATTATTTAATCAAACCCTCCCCTTGTCTCCTCAAGACTTCAGGACTTCCACTACTCTTTTCACCTGTAGGCGTCAGTGTGAGATAAGAGGACAAGGCCATGCTGCAAATCGATGTCATACTAAAAATGTCGATGTTAAGGGTCCCCAGGAGGCTCAAGTTTCCATACAAACGTAGTTCCGCTTTTATACAAAAACTACATTCCGGACTGAATCCAAAATTTGCAAATAAATTGAGTAGACACACATCGATGATTGTAATTAATGTTCGATGTACTAATATAAAACGGAAAAAAAGAAAATTTTCAAACCTTTATTACAAAACAAATTTAAGCCTTCGTTTAGTTATGTTTCAATTTACTGCGATGTAAACTAATTACAAGCATCGATATGTGTCTACTCAATATATTCGCAAAGTTTGAATTCAATCCGGCATGTAGTTTTTGTATTAAAGCGGAACTACGTTTGTATGGAAATTCTAGTTTTCAGGGGATCCTTAAGTGAACTTTAGGTGACTAGCTGTTTCCCGCGGCTTCACCCGCGGGGACCACGTTTCTATGACTTTTCGAGGGTGCGCAGTGCGCGAGCCGCAAGCGGCTCGCGAGCGTGATAAAAAGTAGCCTGTGTCTTAATCCAGGTCCTAATCTGTCTACCTACCAAATTTCAGCCAAATCCGTTCAGTAGTTTTTGCGGGAAAGCGTAACAGACAGACAGAGTTACTTTTAGTAGGGACTAGTAGGGAAGGGATGTTTAGATTATTAAAACCATGTTCTGGTCCTTACTCTGAAGGGAAGGAAATAAAGACTTACAGTTATTCCCTCCCGGGGGCGTAGGTTCAGTGCACCCAAAAAATTTTTTTTCACAGTACAGGCCTTAAGCAAAGTATATATTATTGTTATTATTATTCCTTTATTTCGGATAACTTTGATCCATAAGTGTTAGTAACAAAAGTCTTACAATCTATGTTAGTAAAGAATATGTGTAATAAACAAAAACTTATTGAGCATGCCCAGAGGCCACTCGCACGCAATGCCATAGCACAAGACATTCCCAGCTGTCCGCCACCGCCTGCAGGATGCTGTTGCCGCTGGCCCGCACTCTGCGTATCAGCAACGCTGCTCGCTTGCTCGCTTATATATTAGTCCTAACGCCTTAAGAGCCTGCTGGAGTTCATTAATCCCATACAAACGTAGTATTTGATTCATTTGATAACCAAACAACCGATTTTAAAATAATTTTGTATCGATAATCGGATGACGTATATCTGTGTCTGTACCGCATTACTTTTTTGAAAAACGACGCAGGAATCCATTTCATACTAATAAACTTGTTTTCCCTCTTTTACCTTTAAAACAAGTTTATTGATTAATAATGGATTCCTGTTTCGTTTTTCAAAAAAGTAATGCGGTACAGACATAGATATACGTCATCCGATAATCGATACAAAATTATTTCAAAATCGGTTGTTTAGTTAACAAATGAATCAAATACTTCGTTTGTATGGGATTTATGAACTCCAGCGGGCTCTTAAGTTTCAGCTGAAATTATCTTACACTGCAAGTCTTAGTATACAATACTTTGGCAATAATTGTCTGCCGTAAAGGTACCCAGTTTATACAATTAAATTGATTTCTTTTTTAAACTGACTTTAAAAAAAGGAGAAGGTACTCAATTCGATTGTTTGGTTTTAGGGTTCCGTACGCCCAACGAGTGACCAACGGGACCCTATTACTAAGCCTCCGCCACAGTATATATATTAGTACTAACGTACAGTATGGACACTCCCTGCCCCTCTCTAAATTCGACCTCACCCCCCCGTCACTCAGATTGGGTGTAGATTGGGTACCAAACGTAAAGGACGAGCTACGCAAGCACTTTTATTCACTATATTCACTTTGCGCGCCGCTGTGATTTCGTTCACAAGCATAAAAACCAACTAGTTACCGAACGTAAAGGCCTAACTGAAATCTTTTTTTTCATACTTGTCATGTTGTAAACAACCACCGCTCGAACAAAAAACACCACTTTCCGAATACACCATACACAGTATGAGACTATAAAACTGTAAATGGGTGGAGGGGGCTGGACCCCATATCATGAATCTTGGTGATCAAATTGACGTTAGCGATTTTCGCCGTCAGAGAAGTGGAGGACCTTTTTTTAATAAGCGGCAGCGATTTTCGGCGTCATAGAAGTAGATGACCTTTTTTTAATAAGCGGTAGCGATTTGTCGGTCAAGGAAAAAGTCTTCGGAAAGTGGTGTTTTTTTTTTCGAACGGTGTTCGTTACAACGAAAAGTATGAAATAAAAAGAGTTTAGTATTCACACAGCATTCAGTAAATAACTAACAAACATTTTGTGCCCATACCGCCGGTGTGATTCAACCCTACCTGCATTCTTGCCTATAGATACGTCAGTTATAATTATGTATATCATTTCTCGCTCGTTTGTATGGAGTGTCCGGGGTGTGCCTCCGCTGTCTGTCAGTCAGTCCGTCCGTGTGTCAGCGGACTGTATTTCATGAACTGCAAAAGGTAGACAGTTGAAATTTTTACATAATGTGTATTTCTGTTATTGCTTTAACAACAAATAGGTACTACAAATTTTAAAAATTGAATAAATAAGGGGGGGGTCTCCATACAAAAAAAAAACGTTTTTTTATAGGTCTTTAGAAGTATATATGATTTAGCTCTATCGTAAAAAGGGTAATACATACAAACGTGAAATTTATTTTTAATAAAACAACAAATATGTAATAAAAAGTGTGGGTTGTACTCGCGCAAAGGCGTCCGAACTAAATGACAAAAAAAACATATTTTGTCGCTCGTGTTGATGTCTTTTGTTTGTAAATAAGTAACTTTGTCATTATACTATGTAGTTTTGTGGAGAGGTATGATAGTACGGAACCATCAGAGTGCTAGTCCGACTCGCACTTGGCCGGTTTTTTTTTGTAAGTATGTTACGCAATGATTATATGAATTGATTTTAATGATTCTTTTTAGGGTTCCGGAGCCAAAATGGAAAATTATGGAACCATTAGAGTTTCGTCATGTCCGTCCGTCTATCTGTTTGCCCGTATGTCACAGTAAATTTTCTCTGCCACTATATTAGATCTATTGTAATGAAACTTATTAAACAGAAGTAAAATTATGACCTCGTGTTGCGGCCTCGACGAGCCCCTAATCTCGTTTAAGCACGCACGAGGATACGATGGGAAGACTTGGGGGGTAAGGCAGGGTCTCAATTAGTAAAAAAATATATACTTTTACCACCACTTTTTAATGATGTATAAATTAATCTAAATAAAAATTAATAAAAAAAAGTGTGAGATTTAAACAAAGACAGATAAATAGATGAAGACAGAGAAAAAAAATTAAAAACCACAATAAAAACAAATACAAGGAGAAAATACAAAAAAAAGATCGAATATAAACTAAATAGAATGTTATCGTTGAACAGGTCTCATAAAATGAATTAAATGTTTCTTTAAACATTTTAAGTAACATTACAAATTATTGGGCTCAAAAGTGACACCACCCCCTCTTCTAACTTTTTAATAATAAAGTAAATATATAGCAATGTGTTTTTAACTACTAAGGGGATTTAAAATGCTGAGAAAATAAAGAGTACATAGTAAATACTACGAGTACATAGTGCTAAAATGAGGAAACGAAAATTATTTTGGTGATAAAAAAAAAATTCCCCCCTCCTCCCCAATTCAATACAACTGAAAGTCTTTTTTGACTACACCTCCTCATCTTTTATTACGTACGTAGTTATAAAACCTTGTCAATTTAAAATTAAGTGCCAAACAAAAAAAATCGAGCGAGACCTACAGTACTCGCATATGATGTGTAACATGTGACAAAATACTTTATAAAAGGACGGCAAAGATACGGCAGACTAGGCTGTATGGTCATAGATACCTTTGCCTTTTCCGCGCTTTTAAAGCCTGAAAAAAGGCCGGCAAAGATACGGCAGACTAGGCTGTATGGTCATAGATACCTTTGCCTTTTCCGCGCTTTTAAAGCCTGAAAAAACGCGACTTCCTGTTACAATGGGACACATTTCCGTCCCATTTCACGAAATCACTCCCACAAATTGCAGGAAAGCGAAAGCAAAGATGTTACACATCAAAAATTTAGGGATGTCTCCCATACAGGTAAAAGAGGCACAAAAAGCTTACCGAAATTTTCCAACGCAATGTGGAACTGGCTATCTTATCTTCAAGCTGGAACACATCAATGTTGTGAGCATTGATGTTTGGCAGCAAAAATATTATTGAATTGTCTTTTTAAATAAAGGATGCTTTCCAACAAAATTGTTTGTTTCATAAGTGTCGTTCCCATGATATAGATCGTCAATATTTACGACATCCTGAGACAAACAATTTTCAAATTATGACTCCGGAACCATACACTATACGTAGTCCCACACGCACTTGGCTAATTTTCATTTAAATTTATAGGTTATGCCCCCAGGGTAGTCTCATATAAATTTTATCATAATTTGATAAGTATTTGTTTAAAAAAATAACAAAACAAAAAAAAAAACAATATGAAGTCGGTTCCGTATCCTTATAGTTTGTCTATGCCTCTGCCTATTTGTTTGTCTGTCCGTCCGTCAGTATATCACAGCCGTTTTCCTTATAGACTATTACAGCTATAAAGCTGAAATGTGGAATAATTTTACAATATTGTCATCCTTATAGAGTTATATAATAATATCTGTAAAAAAATGATTTTAGGGTAGGTACTCTCCCTATATGTAAAGTGGGGCTATTTTTTTTTTGTTTACGTACTCTTTTTTGTGGGATATTGTTGAATAGGACTTTCAACCGCCTCCGTAGCTCAGAGGCAAAGTTCACTGGCTTTACACAGGAGGTCGCGGGTTCGATATCCGGGGGGGTCAATTGTAAGACTCGGTTTGGTTGGTGGTAGGGCATTTTCTAAGCCCGCCTGGCTAGCTACCACCATCTTATGTAAGTCTTGCCGCCAAATATCAATGTTGATATCATTGGTGTGTTCCGGCATGAAGATAAGATAGCCAGTTCCCCATTGCGTTGGGGAATCTTGGTAAGCCCGCTTCCATCTTCGGCAACATCGTCACTTACCATCAGGTGAGATGTTGTCAAGGGCTCACCAATTGTGAATAAAAATAAATAATAAATAAATATTCAAAAACACTGAAGGTTCAATCAATTCCCATCAAAAGCTTTACTTCGATTTTTTTGTCACCACGTTATCTATTTCACTCCTTCATCACTCGAAAGTAAAAACAAAACCAGAACAGTCGTATTCCTAAGTGGTCTTATCTATAGTTACCTAAGTGTTCCCACAATTTCCTCCTCTATTTTGTGTTTTATTAGACCTCGCTTTTCTTGAACCGGGTCAAGGGCTTCAAGGTTGGCTTTTCTGTCCGCCTCTTCTAATATTTTACCTACATTTCTATTTAAGAGATAAGACAGTGAGAAATGTTACCTTAGTGTTACAAAATTGTTCTCCACTATTTTTTGTATAATCAGGCGGCCTCATTTTTCTTGAATCAGGTAGGACTTCGTGATTTGCTATTCTTATCCGCTTCTTCTAATCTTTTATCAGGAAGCGTCAGCGTGCAGTAAGTTATCTACATTTCTATTTAAAAGATAAGACAGTATCAATTGTTGCCTTAGTGTAACAAAACTGTCTTCCTATATTTTGTGTATAATCGGGCCTCGTTTTTCTTGACACAGGTTCAGGACTTCATGGTTTGCTATTCTTATCCGCCTCTTCTACTCTTTTATCAGGAAGCATCAGCGTACAGTTAATTATCTAAATTTCAATTCAAAAAAAATAAGACAGTATGAAATTTTACCTCAGTGTTACAAAATTGTACTCCTCTTTTTTGTGTATTATCAGGCCTTGTTTTTCTTGAACCATGTTCAGGACTTCATGGTTGGCTTTTCTATTCGCCTCTTCTAATCTTTTACCTAGAAGCATCAGCGTGCATTGTTGGATATTTGGACGGGACACGAGTGAAACGACAGCTAGCTCGTTGCGTACAAAATTGTCCTCCTCTTTTTTGTGTATTATCAGGCCTCGTTTTTCTTGAACCAGGGTCAGGATTTCGTGGTTGGCTTTTATTTCCACCTCTTCTATTCTTTTATCAGGAAGCGTCAGCGTGCTCTTTTTGTGTATAATCAGGCCTCGTTTTTCTTGAACCATGTTCAGGACTTCATGGTTGGCTTTTCTGTACGCCTCGTCTTATCTTTTACCTAGAAGCGTCAGCGTGCAGTTAGTGACCTACATTTCTATTTAAAAGATGAGAAAATATGAAATAATACCTTAGTGTTGCAAATTGTCCTCCTCTATTTTCTGTATTAACAGGCCTCGTTTTTCTTGAACCAGGGTCAGGACTTCATGGTTGGCTTTTATTTTTGCTTCTTCTAATCTTTTATCAGGAAGCGTCAGCGTGCAGTTAGTTACCTACATTTCTATTTGAAAGATAAGACAGTATGAAATGTTACCTTAGTGTTACAAAATTGTCTTCCTCTATTTTGTGTATTATCTATCAAGCCTCGTTTTCCTTGAATTAGGTTCAGAACTTTATGGTTATCTACCTCTTCTCACTAATATATATGTACTTCTCTTCTAATCTTTTATCAGGAAGCGTCAGCGGGCAGTTAGTTACCTACATTTCTACTTAAGATATAAGACAGTGTGAAATCTTGGTGTTACAAAACTGTCCTCCACTATTTTGTGTATTATAAGGCTTTGTTTTTCTTGAATTAAATTCAGGACTTCATCGTTTGTTATTCTTATCTACCTCTTCTCACTGATATATATGTACTTCTATTCTATTTTTTTATCAAGAAGCGTCAGCGGGCAGTTATATAACTACAGAGTTGAGACAGTATGAAAAGGGTTTTGCACATCCGTAGTTATATATCCGTGTACAAAATTACCGAATCACAGCCATCATCCTAGCCCCTGTCGTTGCCCCAAATGAAAACATAAAGAAAATGGAGCTCAGAAACTTTCCATTTATTTAAAAGATGTTATGCGTTCGTTGACGTAATGAAGAGCTGTGTTATGTTGGCTATGTCCCCGTTTTGTTAGATTGCGTTTTGCAACAATTACGTTTTCTTGAATTTGTGTTTTGCAAATAATACGTGTCATTGGTATCTAAATACATAAACAGAGATCACAGCTTTTATTTATGTATATAAAACACATACATTATAAAATGAAGTCCCCCCGTTGCGTCTGTTTGTCTGAATGCGATTAAATTCAAACGGAACGGATATAATACGGGTTTCACCAATGGACGGAGTGATTGATTCATGAGGAAGGTGAGGAAGGTTAAGGCTAGTACTAATATATATACTGTGCTTAAGGTGCTTATTTCCCTACGAGCCGCTGGCGGCTCATGCACCGAGGACACCTGGATAAAGGTCTCCCCCAAGCATTTCCACGACATCCAGCGGCAGAGCAGTTACATTGCTTTTATAATAGTAGAAAATTTCAGGAAACCAATACAATAACAGCAATTTGTGTGTCACGGACGGTAGTATCTCCTTTAACCACCTCCGAGGCGTTATGGTTAAGTCCATTAGCTTCACACCAGGAAGTTGCGGGTTCGATTCCCGGCGGAGCCTAACTTTTTATGACTCGGTTTGGTTGGTGGAAGGGCATTTTTTAGCTCGCCTGGCTAGCTACCACCATCATATCTAAGTCTTGCCACCAAGCATCAATTTTCACAGAATTTACGTATTACGGCTTGAAGATAAGATAGCTAGTTCCCCATTGCTTTAAGTTCCCTGGGTAAGCCCGCTTCCAACTTGGCATCATCGTCACTTACTATATTCAGGTGATATGATGTCAAAGGTTCACCATTATCATCATCATATCAGCCGATGGACGTCCACTGCTAGACATAGGCCTCCTCCAAGGATTTCCACGACGACCGGTTCTGCACTGCCTGCATCCAGCGGCTTTCCGCGACCTTGACAAGGTCATCGGTCTACCGAGTGGGAGGCCTGCCTACGCTACGTAGCGTAGCAAAGGCTCAGCATTGTAAATTAAAAAAATAGTTAAATATTTTACTTACTAATGTTCATTTATATACTCTAGCTTAAGGCCTGTGATGCGGCTCTAGAATAGTAATTAACACACTATCTCTTTTCGAGAGTGTCGTAGGAGTATACTAAGGGGCATAGAAGGGGGGGCAGCAGCGTTCATTCCCCTTTCTGTGCCACCACACTGCACACGGCGATCGATCGCCAACCTGCATGGCAAGTGTTGCGTTTACGGCAATACCAACCCCCCGACCTCGGGGAGACCTATGTCCAACAGTGGGCGTCTTTTGGTTGATGTGATAATGCTCATCATAATCACATGCCAGTGTTGGCTGATTAGTTATAATGGCTTATGGTCATTTGCGTCGGAGGTATATATCCGGGAGGTCGTGGTTCGAGCCCTGCCACGTACCAATGTGTTTTCGAATTTCGATCTTATAAGAACGTTATCCGACGCTCTTACGATGAAGGAAAACATCGTGAGGAAACCTGCACATATCTACGAAGAAACTCGAAGGTTGTGTGTGAAGTTGACCAACCCGCACTGGGCCCGCGTGGTCGACTAAGGCCCGATCGCTCTAATTCAGGGTAGGCTCGAGTCCCTTGGTGGGTACGTATATTATATGAGCTGATGTGAATGGTCATTTGCATTATTATGTTGGTTGGTAGTTAGTTAAATCTTCAAAATCTAATTGCACCTAAAACGCGGAGTTTGAGGATTTCAAGATCAAAGCGAATTTGTACGAAATTAAATTTCAACAATCTCTTTAACATCTCAAAGGAGTTCATAAATACATGAACTGTGTAATTTTCTTATACTTTCCTTTTCAATATTCAAGTATTATTTGTGATAATTAGTTGTAATTCTAAGAGGCTGTATTTAGCTTTCTTATCATAATTATATCTGTGGATTATGTAATGTCACCACTATCCGTACGTAAGTAAATCCAATGTCCTGATCTACCTAACGATTACTAGCACTCCTTAGGGTCAGAGAAGGGTGTTCAGTGAAATAAGATTTTAAACGTTTTATCTTGTATTGCTGCACAATAAAATGTCTGTTTTAATTCTACCAGATAGGTACTAGTTATACAACTAGAGTACTGGTCACCGGTTAACTCGAGCGCGGACGGGAGGCAAAATTCGAAACCTCCACGCGGATGAAGTCGCGGGCACAGCTACTCGTAGTTTTTACCGACTTCAAAAAAGGAGGAGGTACTAAGTTCGACTGGATGTTTTTTTTATGTATGTTCACGGATTTTTCCGTCAATTGTAGACAGATTTTCAAAATTCTTTTTTCATATAATCAAACTTTTTCGTGTTTAACTTTAAGGACTAATTATAAGGCAACTCAGGTCGGCTGGAGCGAAGACAATCGGTTCAGGTGGGGGTTCACGGGCGGGTCGGACCTGCGGCAAAGTATATAAATATTAGTACTTACATACAGTATGGACACTCCCTGCCGCTCTCTAGATTGCGTCCTCACCCCCTCGTCACCCAGATTAATACAGATTGGTTAAAGTTTGGTTTTCGAACGTATAGGGTTTCGCCGCCATTTTGTTTGTTCTGTCATTCCTTTTTTGAAATGTCATTTCTGGCCCGTTGTATGAAGTGTCCAGGGCGTGCCAGCGGTGAAGGTGTGGTGCCCCACAGAAAATGGCCCATCTAATGACACGCCCAATGTGCCCTGATGAAGGAGCTGATGATTTTCACCGATAGCGCCGTTGCAGTGTTTACACGGGTCGATTTTCGCCGTGCGGCAAGTCACAAATTGCATCGCCTGTCCAAGCCGAATCGCCACCCCATTTACACGAGTCGATGAAATGCATCAATATATCGATCGGCAAAGTCTCACTGCGTACTGGCATTGAAATTGTTCAGCAAGCCATAATTCAGGAATTACTTGAAGAGATTAATCCTTACTGGGGCATTCCACGTGAAGCGGACAGGTAAAAAATGTTGATGTTTCCGATTTTAGTAATATTTGATTAAGTTTTACCTATATATGTATTCGACTCAGCGTCGGTGGCTCAACCGGTAACGACTCGGTCCATCTAACCAGAGGTACCGGGTTCAAATCTGGACGGCCAATGTACCAATGAGTTTTTCAAAAACTTACGTACATACTTACCGATTGCTTTAACGGTGAAGGAAAACATCGTGAGGAAACCTGCACACGCCTGCGAAGAAACTCGAAGGTTGTGTGTGAAGTCGACCAACCCGTACTGGGCCCGCGTGGTCGACTAAGGCCTAATCGCCCTGATTCAGGGTAGGCTTGAGCCCCTCGGTGGGGACGTATATGAGCTGATATAATAATAAATGTCTTCGACTCAGATATGCAATATTTTTTCAAAACCATACATAGTTAACGAGTTAAGGGGCATTGAAGTTTTGAATATTTAACAAGTATGCGCTACTGGAAACCCAAGCACCAAGTGTTAAAAAGTTATAATCAAATAAACAAAGCAGTGGAATGTATACTTGACTTGATAAGCTTCCTAATAGCATTTTTGGAAATTTTTAATAAAAGTTTTTTTAATGAAAATATGTAATTTAATTTTTCAAACTCGATTTTTTTAAAGTGCGACCAGTTAATTTTTTTTTCTCATAATAGGTATTAGTGTATAGATAATCCATGCCAAGTTTTGTAATGGACCTGAAAGTCGTGTAGGAGCTACACCAGTCACAATGCCAGAATAAGGTAAAGCATCTTCAGATCTAAAGTTTTTGTTAGCTGTCGCTCGCGGGCTCCGAGATTGTGCCCATCTGATTGTACGCCCAATGTGCCCTGACACCTGCACTTGGGAGGAGCTGATGATTGTTTCCGATAGCGCCGTTAGGGTGGCCACATACTGGACAGGAGAGATATGACTTATCGTCGATACGATAGAATGCCCCGCAAACAAGGGCCCATCTGATTGTAGGCCAAATGTGCCCTGACACCTGCACTTAGGAGGAGCTGATGATTGCCTCCGATAGCGCCGTTAGGGTGGCCACATACTAGACAGGAGAGATATGACTTATCGTTGATACGATAGAATGCCCCACAGAACAATGGCCCATCTGATTGTAGGCCAAATGTACCCTGACACCTGCACTTGTGAGAAGCTGATGATTGCCACCGATAGCGCCGTTAAGGTGGTCACATACTGGACAGGAGAGATATGACTTATCGTCGATACGATCGATAGAAGAGGAAGGCAACTATAGACCTGGCTTGTCTCATGTTCGACGTTTTATCCTCCTCCGTGGCGTCATGGTTAGTACATTTGGTTCACACCAGGAGGTCTCAGGTTTGATTCCTAGCGGGTTCAACGTTGTTAAATGTTTATGTACTAGGGCGCTACATAAGTTTTGTCGTACTTTGTTGAATATTTTGTTTTTCGATGTAGTCACCACCGGCAGTAATACAGGTCTTCATACGTGTAAACCAGGTGCTGAACACATTACTCCAGTACCCTTCTAGAACACAGCCGCATATCTCCTCAAAAGCTCCTATAAGCTGGTCATCGGTCGAAAACTTGCGTCCCTTCAGCTGTTTTTTTACATAAGGGAATAGTGCAAAGTCGCTTGGCGCTAGATCCGGATTATAGGGAGGGTGTCTCAACAATTTGATTCCAGCTTGGTGCAAATAGTTGGTAGTTTTACCGGCTCGATGTGCAGGGGCGTTATCTTGATGCAAGAGCCAAGTATCGAGTCTTGAGTTTTGTCGTTCATTTTTAACCTTTTGCGTCACGGATTTTTATTGGCAGTAATAATGACATAATTTGGTTTACATAATTTAACATCTAAACCTCAAAAAAAAAACAAAAAAAAATTAATTATATCCAGAAATACATATTAAATTAACTTTTTTGGACTTTTTCAAGTTAATAATTTCCTTCTATATGTGCCTTTTAAAATAAAACGTTAAAAATACGGTAGATTTTAGGTGGTTAGCGCTGCTAACCACCAAGACTGAAAGAGTTAAGGCTTCTAAAACACTAGGTAAACATTCTTCTGTGTACCATGCAGCAGTAACAGTTGTCCCTTTATCAAGCACAACCGTAGCCAATATTCCTCTCGTAGTAAAAAATACAGCAACCATTCTTTTTTTTACGGATCGGGACATTTTCACAGACGTCGGCGGTGGTTCATCTTCAAACACCCACACTTTACTCTGGAATTTAGTAGGTACATCGAAATAATACAGCCACGTTTCATCATATGTAACAATCGAGTTCAAGTAGTTAGATCGGCTGTCTTCAATGTTTTTTAACATATCACCTGACCAAGTCACGCGTTGCTCCCTTAGCACGTCAATCACTAAGTGTGGTACCCAGAGAGAACAAAGTTTCCGTACTTTCAAATGGTAGTGAAGAATCCGATGAACAGTTGGTGCGCGTAACTTGAGGGTTTCCTCGATCTGTCGATATGTCACATGTCAGTCTTCATCCAATAGTTTTCGTTCAGCCTCAATGTTATTATCGGTAGTCACTTCTATCGGCCTATCAGACCTTGCTTCAACCTCCAAGTTAAAATTTCCGCGATTGAATTGAATATACCACCGTTCTATGATCCTCAGAGATGGACAAGTTTCCCTCAGTGCACTATTCATTTCCTCGAAACATTTTGGTTTAGTCAAGCCACACTTAAAGTTATACGAAATAATTACACGAATATCATAACGAGAAAAAGCCGCCATTTTCATTTAGAAAATTAATTTAAAAATCGAACAAACGATTCCTTGCAACTAAATTTGTTTTTTGTTATTTTCAAATAACTTAGATTTTATGGCTGTGGCCTCAAATCACAATATTATGATATGTAGTTTGCATGCGACAAAACTTATGTAGCGCCCTACGTAAATCAGTGTATTTTTGTGTAAATTGATGTAATAAATACAGTAGTGTAGATTGTGTGTGTGAATGAGTATTGATTGATCTCGAGAGGACTTGAGGATAGTATATAGTAAACTAGCTGTTTCCCGCGGTTTAACCCACGTGGACAACGTTTCTATTACTATTTGAGGGTGCGCAGTGCGCGAGCCGCAGGCGGCTTGCGAGCGTTGACAAAAGTAGCCTATGTGTCAATCCAGGTCCAAATCTGTCTACCTACTAAATTTTAGCCAGATACGTCCAGTAGTTTTGGTATGTGGCAGGATTTGAACCACGACCTTCCGGAAAGCAGGCGGCGGCTCTAGCCGTTACGCTACCGACGCTCTTACTTTGACCTAAATATGGCATTTGGGAATAATAAGAAACAATAACAATATCGCCGCCGCCGCAGACTGAAATTTTAAATCTTGGTTAGCGTGGGCTGATGTTACGACGACGACAATACTACCCCCGAGGGTACTTTGGAAAATGTCTGGGTTTCGCCGACTATGTATTGCTAAGTTTGGGACAAATGAAACGGGCTTACAAATGTTCCCTCTACCATTGTTAGTTAACACTAGAAGCGCGGGCGTACCAAATTTGACCCATTTCTATGTTCTTCCAGTTAATGTTTTGTTATGCGTAGGATCGTATTTTTTTATGACTTTTAATGAAATGGGATGATTATTGTTCATACGAGACTTCAACCACATATTTAAAGTATACTTACTGTATCCTAACAATATCGTACCGCCTTACACTACACTACACTACTCTAAACTACACTAAACTTCACTACCATGCACTACACTACACTAAGCTACACTACCGCTACCGCAAAACTACGACTACACTACCACTACCACTACTACTACCACTACACTACCACTACACTATCACTACTACTACCACTACAACTACCACTACACTACCACGACCACTACCACTCCACTACCACTACATTACCGCTGCCACTACCACTTCCACTTCACTACCACTACCACTACTACTACCACTACCACTACAACTACCACTACACTACCACGACCACTACCACTCCACTACCACTACATTACCACTTCCACTTCACTACCACTACCAATACACTACCACTACCACTAATATTACTACTATCACTGCCACTACACTACCAATACCACTACCACTACACACTACCAATACACTACCACTACACTACCAATACACTACCACTACACTACCATTACCATTACCACTACCACTACTACTAACATTACCACTACTACTAATACTACCACTACGAATACACTACGTCTACCACTACACTACCATTACCACTACCACTACCAATACACTACGTCTACCACTACACTACCACTACACTACCAATACTCTACTACTACACTACCAATACACTACCACTACTACTAACACTACCACTACACTACCACTACACTACCACTACACTACCACTACCCTAACACTACACTAACACTACCACTACCACTACACTACTTTTTGTAGATATTGCAGGAATTTTTAAGGTCTTTTTTTACACCTTGGTTTATATAATTTGCGTTTCAGTAAGTATCCCTAATTTTTTGAAAATATAATATAGCCTATAGCAATCGCGAATAGTGTAGCTTCCCAAGGGTGAAAGAATTTTTCAAATCGGTCTAGTAGTTTCGGAGCCTATTCAAGACAATCAAACAAACAATTTAAATCTTTTCTCTTTATAATATTAGTGTAGATGTAGATAAATTGTGGAATTGTGTTTGTTTGTTACCTTTTCACGCTTCAAACCCTTGAAAAATCTTGATGAAATTTTGCATACGAGTAGCCTGTGTCAGTGAAAAGGACATACTCGTAAGCTACTTTTTATGCCGCGAAAATAGCATTCCGATGCAGTTCCTGAGGGAACCGAAAAATACCCTTTTTTGGTTTTTTTTTGACATCCCAACGGAATTATGGAATGTTGTGATTTTTTGCACAGAGATGTTTGAGTGGGAAATGAGTCAGAATTTACTAACAAGCATATCCTGACATCGGTGTCGCAACGTAGCAACGGATTGAAGCGATTTTTTGTATAGAATTTGTTGTGTGTGGGGATGGGAAGTGACATAGACTGCTAATCAAAATAGCACGATATAGTTCCGGAGGGATCTTTTTTTTTTATTCACAATTGATAAACCCTTGACAACATCTCACCTGGTGGTAAGTGACGATGTTGCCGAAGATGGAAGCGGGCTTACCAAGATTCCCCAACGCAATGGGAAACTGGCTATCTTATCTTCATGCCGGAACACACCAATGATATCAACATTGATATTTGGCGGCAAGACTTAGATAAGATGGTGGTTGCTAGCCAGGCGGGCTTAGAAAATGCCTTACCGCCAACCAAACCGAGTCTTACAATTGACCCCGCCGGGAATCGAACCCGCGACCTCCTGTGTAAAGCCAGTGAACTTTGCCTCTGAGCTACGGAGGCGGTTAAAATCTGGATAAAACTCATGTCCACGCACCACTCACCCTCAAAGACAGTCATAAAAACCAGCCAAGTGCAAGTCGGACTCGCGCAAAAGAGGATTCCGAAGTTTTTTCAAAAAATTAATGTTTATTTTAAAAACAAAATTGTACCACTTTGTAGGCGTTATTAGTCTCTTAACTAAGCCGCGGACAGACAGACATGGCAAAACTATAATAATTGAAAACGCTAAACACATTAAAAAACCGACTTCTATCGCAACAAATTAAAACATTTTTGCATTATTATTTTTGGTTTTTGTTAATTTTCTAATAAAGTACTACACTGATTTTGATAAAATGTATATGGGACCACACGGAAAGCACTAGCTTTCAAATAAAAAAAGAATCATAAAAATCGGTTCACCCAGTCATCTATAAGTAATACATAAAAAAAAACATACAGACGAATTGAGAACCTCCTCCTTTTTGGAAGTCGCTTGAAAAACGAGCAAGGATGCGTGTTACGTGTAGGTAGTTCATGGTTGACGAGCCGAAAAAAATTTAAGTACCTAAGTTCTTATTAGTTACCGATCTTTTAATCGGCGGTTCTATTTGGGATTCAGAACATTTTTTTCCAGTGAGAACTCAGGCCAATTTAAAAAAAAAAACACTTGACAAGTGCGAGCTAAAGTCGCGTGGAGAGGGTTCCGTACATTTGATTGAGAAATTTTCTTTGTTACTTTAAAAACCATGCACTTCTTAAAGGTTTTCTTTCGCTCCCATGGCGTAATGGTTAAGTCCATTAGCTTCACATCAGGAGGTCGCAGGTTATTGTAAGACTTGTTTAAGTTGATGGAAGGGCATTTTCTACGCCCTCCTGGCTAGTTACCACCATCTTCCTAAGTCTTGCCGCCAAACATCAATGTTAACAACATTGCTGTGTTCCGGCTTGAATGTAGGATAGCCAGTTCCACATTGCGTTGGGAAATCTTGGTGAGCGCTGGTAGTATCGTCACTTACCATCAGGTTAGAAGATGTCAAGGGCTTGCCAACTGTGGAATAAAAAAAACTGTTAATACATAAAGAACTATTTTATGTATGTTTTAAAAAAAATAGCTTAAGATGTGCAGTTGGATTTTCAAAAAGTTCATAGATTTTTCATACAAAATGTTCTATTACCAACTGCAAATATATTTTTATACTTTAAAACATACATTTATTTTTTGAGAATACAACGGAACCCCACTTTGCGCGAGTTCGACTCGCACTTGCCCGGTTTCTTCTCTCAGTAGGTATTTTGAATATACAGGATGTAACGAAATTAGTGTAGGACTCGTTAACTGAGGGTTCTACTCATCATACTGTATAAATTTCCTGAAGGAACCCAAAGTCAATTCTCAAATAAAAATTGGACCCTCCTTACTAAAATTCACAAAATTGGTCGATCAGCTGATCTAATTTATACGAAGAGTTAAATAATTTTCTTGCGATTTCAGCAGTCATAGAACAAAACTTCTTCAGTATAATTAGCAAAAGCCCCAGTTAACTGGACCTATACCAATTTCGTTACACCCTGTATAAAGATTAAGAAGCATTCATTCATCTAATTGTATCCGAAAAAGTTTGCAAGAAACTCAGATTGAATCATCCTGAAGCGAAACATCCGGAGAAATTAAACAACACTTGGTTCTGTCATTCCAATTAGCGAGCAATCTGTCATATCTCCCAGAACTCCAAGTTGCTGCTTTGCAGGGTGAAGCCTCAAAAGTATTACGAATGAAGCGTAGATCTGTTATTATTATTATTTCAATATATAAAATTTTAGCTACTCTGCTCACTTTGCACAAGGCTGGAGTTCAGTGCGACGGAGAGAGAAAGCGACGAACTATTCGAGCACTTTCGAGGAGGACTGCTTTCTGCATTGCTGCAATTATTGGTCTGCCTCGGAGATCCAGCCGCCTTAGGTGACGTTCAAGGTCGGCTGAAATTAGCCCGTTCACGGACAGGACTACGGGGATGATTTCGAGGGATTCCACTTGCTTATTATTATTATTCATTTGTTTTCAGGCAACTTAGTACTAAAGTACAGGCCCATATACTCGTATAAAAACTTATAAAAATAACATGACATCGATACTATAAATAAAATACATTATTAGGCATGTTAGTATCTACCTTAACCTATTTTAATAATTTTTGGTGACGCATGGACTGGCCTGGTGCCTTGGAAACGCCGAAACACGACATCCTTCGGCCATAAGTCGGTGCTGGTGATGGTCTCCAGTAGAGGCTTCGGCACGCGCACGACGTACGACGTGAAGTGCACGTAGTGGCGCGACTCCAGCGGGAACACCCGCAGGCCGTAACCGGACTTCTGGCGGACGTACTCCATCACGTCCTTGGCCGTGACCGAGTGGTGCAGCCACGACACGGTGTGGCGGGCGCGCAGCACGAAGCTCTCTTCCGGTGCGGCCGTACCACACTATAGATATAGGTTAGTATATATTAGTAGTTATTAGATAGTTATAGATTAGTAGTAAGTAGTAGGTAAGTACTTACGGCTTGCGTGGTCACGTTGATCATGAAAATTAAGATAGTACTTGCACGGTAAGTATCCAGATGCATTTGCCTGCTTATACCTACCTTTCTCGTGCAATTTCAAGCTTTGATAACAATGTTAAGACGTTTTAGTTATTCAATGACATTATGGTCCATCTAACCAGAAGTACCGGGTTCAAATCTGGACCGCCAATGTACCAATGAGTTTTTCAAAAACTTACGTACATACCTAGCGATTGCTTTAACGGTGAAGGAAAACATCGTGAGGAAACCTGCAACACGCCTGCGAAGAAACTCGAAGGTTGTGTGTGAAGTCGACCAACCCGCACTGGGCCCGCGTGGTCGACTAAGGCCTAATCGCCCTGATTCAGGGTAGGCTCGAGCCCCTCGGTGGGGACGTATATGAGCTGTAATGATTAATGATGATGTAGCAGCTTTCCAGATACGGCACAAAACAACTTCTGGGGCCGCCTTAAAACCGTTCTTTATTATAGTACAACTAGCTTTTGCCAGCTGCTTCGCTGGCATGAACATAGTGTCTATGACCGTCGCCAAGGGTGCGCAGTGCGCGAGCCGCAAGCGGTTCGCGAGCGTGGAAAAAGGTAGCCTCTATGTTAATCCAGGTCCTCATTTGAGTACTTACCAAATTTCATCCAAATACGTTTAGTAGTTTTTGCGTGAAAGAGTAACAAACATCCAACCATCCATACATACTTTTGGTTTTATAATGTTAGTAGGAGATATGACCTAATTTTCTCGTGTGCCCAAGTTACATCGCAGCCGAGGAGCGCTGGTTTTCAGGTTATTTCTTTCATCTGCATGAATTTTCCGTAAATATCGCAGACTAAATGGTACATTTGTATGATGTTGTCAAGGGTTAATCAATTGTGAATTAAAAAAAAGTGTTAATTTTATTTTTTGCGGGGTAGTTCCTTTCCCTGTAATATGGTTAAGTTGAGCAATGGCTGACTCTCGCGTTATACTTGTGACCGGGTGCTGTCCGTGTGAACTGGCCTACTCTTGTCAAAGGCATTAATGACATTCCATGATTTTGATGTATCATATTGTTGTCATGTTCTAATGACATAATTTGTTTTATATCAATGATTATTATTATGACGTTTTTAACTAATTATTGTTGATTTTTTATTTTTCACAAATGACATGAATAATTATTTGATTATTATTTTATGACTATTAGAAAGAGTTTAATTTGCACCTATTTTGAACAAACATCTTGAACTCTTGAAGTCATAGTTCAAATATTGTTCAGTATGATTTTACCTACACCGTTAACTCTTAAAAAAATTACAATAGTTGCAATAATATTGTACTGAGTAAAATCCAAAGAATGGTATGCATGGCTGTGACGGGCTGCATGCGGATAACTCCCACTGCAGCCCTTGACACCATTCTGGACCTGCCGCCTCTGCACCTGTTTATCCAACAGGAAGCAGCAAGTGCTGCAGCCCGTCTAAAACTACTATCCTTTGGAGTACAAATAGGATCCCGCACACTAAGCTCCTGTACGATATCATTGGAGCCATTGTTCGCAGCGACTAATCATGGAACTTGACTTGACAATAAATACATGGTACAACCTATATGAAGAGCCCTGGGAGGGTCAAAACCCGAAAGAACTTCGAGTATTTACCGATGGCTCCAAAACAGGCTCCGGCACCAGGTATGGGGTCTTCTCCGACGATCTGAACATCAGAATAGCAAACCCCCTTGGTGCACATAACACGGTCTTTCTGGCTGAGTGCATGGGCATCATCAAGGCAGGTGAAGCGATTGCTGCAAGGGAGGTACGTGATTACCCCATCCTCATACTGTCTGACAGCAGAGCTGTACTACTGTCCCCCCAAAGAGCAGCACGATCACGTCGGGGCTTATATTAGAGTGCTTACAAAAATTTACAGAGGTATGTAACCTCGGCGGCGTAACTTTGCAATGGATAAAAGGGCACAGCAACTCACGCGGCAACGATGCGGTGGACGAGCTTGCCAGGAGAGGGTCAGGACTTATGGCTGTGGGACCGGAACCTATAATACCCATTCGATCTGGCTGGCTAAGGTCTACCCTGAGGCAATGCACAAGAAACGAACACAAGTTGTACTGGTCCGGTTTGAAAACCCTCGCCTATCCAGGAAGCTCCTGAGACTTGAGAGAGCTCAGCTTTGCAAGGTAACAACTGCTATTACCGGACATGGACATTTAAATAAACACCTATTCGCTCTAGGTATCACCGACAGCCCACTATGCAGAGCATGTATGGAGGTTGAGGAGACTGCTGCCCACATCCTACTGGATTGCAAGGAGCTGGCACGGTAGAGGGTTGTACACCTCGGTGACCCGAGGTCGCTCCAATAAGTTATCGGCAACCTATGGAGGCTACTAGGCCTGTCTGAGGAGCTGGGCTGGCAGTGATGCCGGCCAATCACGCAAAATGGTCGCAATGGTCGCCTGGTTGCGGTAACCAGCCCGCCCCTAACAACAAGAACTACAACAATATTCTAATTTTTCCGTCATATTGGAAAGGACTTGGGTCCTAGCTCATCCGTCAGTGGAGGTGCCTAAATATAACAAAATAGAATAAAAAAGCCTTTCATTTCTATGCAGTAAGAGTAATGTTACAAAAATTATAAAAATAATATAATTAAAAATATTAAAAACTGTGTTGTTAGTTAGTAGTTATCGGTTTCTTCTATGATAGTATTATAGAAACTGTATTTAATATTTTATTTACGTATTAGCACTTTTTACCTACAACGGAACCGAAAAGAGGTATGCGTTTAGGGTGAGAGTTTGTTCGTGTGTGCAAATGAATGTTGCCACTTATGTGTACTAATATTATATATGTATATATAAATTCTTTATTGCACACAAGGAATAATTACAACATGGTTTTATCAGAGTTAAGTGTACAAAGGCGGTCTTATCGCTAAAAGCGATCTCTTCCAGACAGCCTTTGCAGATGAGATAATATTCAAATATATTATGTAAAACAACGATAGTGCATGAATCTGATAGCAAGGTATTTTCCAAAAGGCAAAGAAATAATAATCCGCGATAAATATATAGATAGATATATAACAATAATAGATATAAATAGATAATAATAATTGTATTATATATATACCAATATATAAACAAGTATAAATTTAGATTTATACACACAAAACTACTGGATCAGGAAAAATTACCGAAGACGCAGTTTGAACGCTGCTAGTAATAATAACAGTTATCAATCTGCAAAAACGTCTCTGTAGGTAAAAGCCTCCTCCCAATATAATCTAAAGTCTTCTCTTGATTGGGCTGCTTGGGTCCAGTTTGGGCCAGCTTTATTTTTGATCTCATCTTCCCGTCTAGAGTAAGGTTTTTTTTTCGCTGTGGTCCTTTCCATGTGATCACCCTTCTGGTCCATCTCTGATACACCTACTTTGAAAAAAAAGTGTTTTTTTTATAGGTTTTATGTTTTTTTTTAATCTAAGTACATCAATTTTCCGTCAATATCGTAGACGAAAAAACGCTAAACACGTTAAAAAACCGACTTCCATCGCAACAACTTCGTTCAATTTTGCAATATTATTTTTGGTTTTTGTTAATTTTCTAATAAAGTACCACAGAAATTTTGATTAAATTTATACTGGTCCACACGGAAAGCACAAGCTTTCAAATAAAAAAAGAATCATCAAAATCGGCTGACCCAGTCAAAAGTTCTGAGGTAACACACATAAAAAAAAACATACAGTCGAATTGAGAACCTCCTCCTTTTTGGAAGTCGCTTGAAAAGACCGCGTGCGACATTTGCTCCCCTAACTCAGCATATTCAGCGAAGCTTACTCGTAACCAGGTCAATTTGGGCTGTAAATGCCTACCACCGCCGCGCCGCCTAAATAGATTCGGTTAATGAGCCTCGATTTATAAACGAGCGAAAGGGTGCATATTGTGTGATTTTGCCTTTTTACCGACGACAAAACGGAGAAGGGGTATGCGTTTAGGGTGAGAGTTTGTGTGTTTGTTTGAGTGTGCAAACGAATGTTTTTAAATAGTAGGACATGTAATCAATTTAAAAGGAAAACTATCAAGGCTTATTAGGTTTTTTTTTTTTTTTTTTTTTTTTTTTTAATTCACAATTTTTTAGTTAAGTAGTAATTTTTTTAGTTAAGTAGTCGACCACCTTAAGATGTGCTGTTGCATTTTTTTTTATTCACAATTGGTAAAACCTTGGCATCAACTCACCTGATGGTAAGTGACGATGATGCCGAAGATGGAAGCGGGCTTACCAAGATTCTCCAATGCAATCTTATCTTCAAGCCGGAACACATCAATGTTGTTAACACTGATGTTTGGCGGCAAGACTTAGATAAGATGGTGGTAGCTAGCCAGGCGGGCTTAGAAAATGCTCTACCACCAACCAAACCGAGTCTTACAAGTTGACCCCGCAGGAATCGAACCCGCGACCTTCTAGTGTAAAGCGAATGGAGTAACCATTACGCCACGGAAACACAAAATGGGAAACAGAAGTCACGACCTAGCAAAAAAAATGCATACCTTGTCGGCGGCCGTTAAGCATTATTATCACGCTTTTATTAGCTTCACCTGTATGTTTGTATGTATGTAACCGGATCCGGTCATTTAGGGCCACTTTCCTCGCACGGCCACATACCTGTTAGGCCACATTCCTCAAACGGCCACATACCTGGCATGCCCACATCGACTCCTTTGGACTCGATTTTAACCCACTTTAAACGGACAGATTTAATTCAAACTTTGTAGACTTATCAAGAATCAGCTACAATAAAGTAAGTATAAGTATAAGTTTGATCTAAAAAATAAAAAATAAATAGAGTATAAAAAACTTAAAAACACGTTTCAGACTAAAAAGTAAAAAATATTTCTTAATATAAGTTAAAAATAATAATTAACAAATTACTAGTATTATTGTGAAAAAGTGTGGGTTGCTCGATAGACGAAAAATATGGCACAGAGCTTCTCACGCTTTTTCACAATAATACTAGTAATTTGTTAATTATTATTTTCAACTTATATTAAGAATTATTTTTTACTTTTTAGTCAGATGTACTTTAAAAGTGTGTTTTTTAGTTTCTTTAAAGTCTATTTATTTTTAGATCAAATTTAGGAAAACGTGTACGTTTGGCTAAAGATCTCACAAAATCCCTACTAATATTATAAATGTGAAAGTAACTCTGTCTGTCTGTTACGCTTTCCCGCAAAAATTACTGAACGGATTTGGCTGAAATTTGGTAGGTAGACAGATTAGGACCTGGATTCAGACATAGGCTACTTTTTACCACGCTTGCGAGCCGCTTGCGGCTCGCGCACTGCGCACCCTCGAAAAGTCATAGAAACGTTGTCCACGCGGGTGAAACCGCGGGAAATAGCTAGTATAAAATAAGCTGATATGTACACGTTGCGAAAGTATTTTAAAGTCTACCTAGTACGAAGTTCCTTAAATTGGGACTCATATTTCCGCCGCTTCAGGAATGTTTGCGGAGTAAGAATACACGTCTTCGGCCCAATGTAAACACATTTTATACAGCTTTTATTTAACTTGCAATGTTTGTATTGATGTATGTTAGTAAGTTTATAAAGGTCAAATCCTGCAAACGATTTAAGAGAGATTTTAAGGGGTAAAAGAGTTGAAATTTGGTATGAAGCCGCATTCCCGATGACATTATATCCTTTACCATTTCGAAGATCATCTGATAATTAACTTTCAAAGTAGAATCAAGGTTCGAGGATCATATTTTGTTTTTAACAGAATCATAGGAAATACCGTGCTCGCAATTTTATATTTCGAAACGTGTATTTACATTCACATTTGGCACCGTAAGATTTTGCTTCTGAGTATAAAACTATTTTCAAATAAAAGCTTGTAAACTTTCAAGTTTTTAGGTTTTTCTTTATCTTATTTTCAGAAAAGTCTTACATTGCATATATATATATACTTCAACTCATCTGTGTGCGTGGCGCTATGTGCGCGTGCGCTGCTATTATGCAGCTTTAATTTGTGTGGCATTGGCAGTCGTCAAGTCACTGTATGCACACATAGCGCCGCAGGCACAAATGAGTTGTACCATAAACATTAATTTAATTATTAACTTTAATTTGATTATAAGCCCTGGTTACATACGTACCTAAAAAATCAATAAAATTATTTAATAAATTAACTGGAATACATGCAAACATGATTAATAATTTAAATGACAAAATTATTCCAGTCCAAGAACAGCATCCAGAATTCGCTTCGTTTTGATGGGTTCAGTCCAGTGTCCTTTTACTCTACTTAATCCCTTCAGCCAGTCATCAGTGTGGATTTAAATTGTTTTCATTTAAAAACCAGTTAACAAGGTTTGCTGCTGAATTGCGAGTGCTTTTCGCAATCAATCAAGATCACTTTACTGTACGAAAAGAAGAGATGAAGATAACAGCCGTATTACGCATCAGTTTGTATCTACACTCAGCACCCAACATTGGAAAAATGAGCCTAAAAATATAACCTAATGCGCAAGAAAATAATATTTTACTCCGTGGTTCTGCTTTTAAACCAAAACTCTCAGATCAAACATAAAATAATAATAGATGTAGTGTTAGCGCTTTGAAAACGGGGTATCAAAAATTCTGTTCCAATTTTGACGGAGCAGAGTTTTGCTTACACTCACGCGTTGTCAGACTTACCGTCAACATGCTGTGACATGTCTCAAATGCATCTGTCTCAATTACAGTGAAGGATAGGACCTAACACGTCTCGAAACATTATTAGGGTACACCACCTAAGTTAAAGATGCATATGTATATAACAGAACAAGCGTTACCCCACTTTTTGTTATGATTTTTATATGAAACTCAATATCTACATTATTTTTAATCTGAGCCGAAACCTAACTAAAGTACTCGTACGATTGCCAAAATACGATTTAATAAAACCCGTTGAGCTGTGGTGTAGCCTTAAAATAGTACCTACCACTCCATCTCTTCCCGAGGGTGTCATAAGAGGCGACTTGGGGAACAAACCGAAGGAGGGTAGCAGCGGTCTTTATGTGTACTGTGCCACCATACTGCACTCTGCGATGGCAGTTCAGAAGTAAACGTCTTTTAAAGTCGCCTGCCTATCGGTGTTCTACAAAATTCATTTCGGAGAGTGTGCCTCGGAGTTTTATGCCCTCATACCCCCTTCTTCTTCCTCCCCTTTGTCGTTAATGTTCCACCTATACACACGAAGCGATTTGTTTCATCGTTCGTCAAGCGAACGGCCAAGGAGTAAAATTCCCTGCTGGCGTCTGTATTTCCGAATCGTTTAAGAGCAGGCTCCCAAACTAAGTGTTTTTTTGCTAGAATATTATGTTTAGTCAGCCGCAAGCTTGCTGAACGTGAAAACTACACATTTGATTCTTTGTACCCTTTTCTTTGCTATGGCTAAAACAGAAACACGATTTATTGGTTTTCGCTTGATACTTTTTATTTTGTAAAATTATGTAGTTTTATGAGTTTTATAATTTTTTCTCCTACAATACATAAGCTAAGTGCATGAAATAATTAACGACAGTAAGAGAAAAAAGGTATTCATAAAGCGGCTAAGACTAAATTTACCTAGAATGTTTACTTATCACGCAATAAACGAAAATAAATAGATTTATAAAAAACAAAAAACACGCTTTTAAAGTACATCAGACTAAAAAGTAAAAAATAATTCTTAATATAAGTTGAAAATAATAATTAACAAATTACTAGTATTATTGTGAAAAAGCGTGGGGTACTCTGTGCCATATTTTTCGTCTATAGAACAACCCACACTTTTTCACAATAATACTAGTAATTTGTTAATTATTATTTCCAACTTAAACTATGAATTATTTTTTACTTTTAATCTGACGTACTTTGAAAGCTTGTTTTTTTAGTTTTTTTAACTCTATTTACTTTTTATTTTTTAGTTCAAACTTATGAAATTATTATATTGTCGCTGATTCTTGATAAGTCTACAAAGTTTGAATTAACTCTGTCCGTTTAAAGTGGGTCAAAATCGAGTCCAAAGGAGTCGGTTACATACATACAAACATACAGGTAAAGCTAATAAAAACATGATAATATGCATTTATGCCCGAAATAAAGGATGTAAGTCGCGTTAAGCGTTGCGGTGAAATTCAACTGTAAAAATGATTCAATAACGTTAAATTTGTTAACGTTAACGTTTGTTCGCCAGTGCCGCGCTGGGAGCCTGCTCTTAATTTAGGAATTATTAAGATGACAGCAAAAAGGCACTCTTTGAGTTATCATTTACCATCAGATGAGGTTCAGCCAAACTCACTCAAATTTTTACAAAAAAAAAGTGATTAGCAACACAGGTTGATTTCTTCAAAATATAAAGGAAAGCATCGTGGGTACAACTTGCTATACTTGAATAGTCACAAACACGACAAACATTGTAGGTAGATGTTAAACTTCTATGCCCTACCTACAACATACCCCTACAACCATATTTCCTATTGCCGTGTAACAGTACAGTAGCTTCAACTTAATCTTCATCATGTCAGCTCATATATGTCCTTACCGAGGGGCTTGAGCCTACCCTGAACTAGGGTGATCGGGCCTTAGTCGATCACGCGGGCCCAGTGCGGGTTGGTCGACTTCACACACAACCTTTCTTCGCAGGTGTGTGCAGGTTTCCTCACGATGTTTTCTTTCAACTTAACCTTACACATAATAAGAAGAAAAAAAAACTCGTGGAATACTGCGCCGCCGCTTAAATCAGAGTCAAAGAGAAAATAAAGCTCATCAAGACAAGGACTCTATAAGTAACAACTCAGCAGAACTGGTTGTTTTCAGATTAGTCGTTATTCATCATTTGTGTGACGGTGAGTCCATGTTGGGGCAGCTCACAACGTTACAAATTTTATGGCGTTGACTGTACACACAAAAACTTCAGCTGCGTTTTGTCGGCTATAATTTATCATGCCGTGCCGTTTTCCCAACAAATAAATCAGTGTGAGTACGTTGCGTTACGTCACATTATGCACTGTAAATACGGGCTTTGTTGCGACAATGATTATTCGGTTCGCGGTTTACAACAAAATTAATAAGTAAGTACAAACACCTACCAATTTAATTACTTCACAAACCTCATTCGTTTCAAAATAAAATTAAACCATTTCAAATTAAAAATTAACAGACTGTAATTACCAACAGCCTACATGTATTGTTAGTACAAATTATAAAACAAAAAGTCAGGTTTTTTTAAAATAATACAGATACATTTTTATATGTAAAATTTTATTTTCTACGTAATATTTTTTTTCAGTAATTGGAAACGCTAAACACGTTAAAATAACCGACTTGGTCCAATTTTGCATATTTTTATTTTGTTTTTTTTTAATTTTCTATAAAAGTACTACACCGATTTTGATAACATTTATATGGGACCAACCTGGCAGCATATACTATAGAATAGTGTTTTTCAACGTGTGGGTCGCAACCACCTGGGGTCAAGAGAAATACCTCAGAAAAAAAATCTATAAAGTTTAGAAACATAGATATATAAAAAAAAGTTAACAAAAAGGATAGATTCTTAAACATTTAAAATTCTAAAATTATTTATTACAATTCTATGACTACTCGTCCATCCTAATGTGAAGTTTACGTTTGTTTTTGATTAAATCAATTTCTCCCATAATGGATCCGTTTTTTCTACATTGAGAATTAAGTCGTTTTCCAAATTTAAACGATTTCTTTGCTTACTTTTTCAAGCGACTTCCAAAATGGAGGAGGTTCTCAATTCGTCTGTATGTTTTTTTTATGTTTGTTACCTCAGAACTTTTGACTGGGTGAACCGATTTTTGTGATTCTTTTTTATTTGAAAGCTAGTGCTTCCCGTGTTGTCCCATATAATTAGTAGAAAATTAACAAAAATCAAAAATAATAATGCAAAAATGTACTTATTTGTTGCGATGGAAGTCGGTTTTTTAACGTGTTTAGCGTTTTAGATGATATTATATTTAGGCCATTAATGAAAATGTCAACTCGCACAAATACGAGGTGGTAAATGGAATCAAACACTTCAAGCCCTCAGTTGCTAATTCTGGGTATTCTGTTTTATTTTTAACCAAAAAGTATCCAAATTGGCAACAATTCCAATTGTAACATTCCATCAGTAGATAATTCCAGCAGATTTTTTTAGCTTAGTTGCCAAATTTGCCTCGTTTATAGCTGCAGTTAAAAACGGATTTAAGATCCACCTTTGCTAAGTGTTTTTCGATATCTCTTGTACAGAAAAGTGATGACACAATTCTTCTTTCAAATTATCTAACACCACTTTCATACCAGGTATTATGTATGCCTTGATGTTTATTTCACATCCGACTTCTTCAGTTAAAGACTGTGTTGACGAAAATGAATCGAAGTTGTTTTGGTTTATAGACAATGACCACAAGTCATCTTTTTATAAAGCCATGGATTTTGTCTTTTGCAGTGATGAAATTTTCATTTCGCCGTTGAAGACTTTTATTCAAGACTAGTGGATGCCCGCAGCTTCGCCCGCGCAGATCCCGATTTTTGCGGTTCCCGTGAGAATTTCCCAAAATCCTTTCTTAGCGGATGCCTACGTCACAACATCTACCTGCATGCCAAATTTCAGCCCGATCCGTCCAGTGGTTTGGGCTGTGCGTTGATAGATCACTATGTCAGTCAGTCAATCACCTTTGAGTTATAAATATTTAGATATTTAAATGCTCAAATGTGTCAGAAAGACAAGCAATTGGCGATGTATTCGATGTACAAGAATGTGTTTTACGTACTTCACTATGTATTTATATCCAAATCCTTATTATGAAAACGTATAAAATTGTTGTATGGATTGAATATTTGCAACAAAATAACATACATGAAAAAAGCGAAGGGTCGGGGGGGTCGCGCAATATTGTTTCTTAATATGGGGGTCATGTCATGAAAAATATTGAAAAACACTG
The DNA here is from genome assembly GCA_947284805.1 of Coleophora flavipennella. Lineage (NCBI taxonomy): Eukaryota > Metazoa > Arthropoda > Insecta > Lepidoptera > Coleophoridae > Coleophora > Coleophora flavipennella. The sequence continues at coordinate 4,701,064 of OX369273.1, forward strand.
CTATAGAATAATGAAAGAATCATGAAAATCGGTTAACAATCTGTGAAGATATCGCGTAACAAACATACAAAAAAACATACAGTCGAATTGAGTACCTCCTCCTTTTTGGAAGTCGGTTAAAAAGATAATATGTTGTTTATGTAAATGAGAATTACAGAATTATCAGGTTCCTAGAACAAAAAATCTTAGTCTCTTACACCCTGATCCATTAACAGATCTTTACTAGATGAAGTTTCAAAAATTAATAACTCAAAACGCCATAGCAAATATTTACTAATTGCCTTTTCAAATTTAAACTGTTTTACACATAATAAGAGTAGCTTTATCTTTCAATTTGATAAAACTGTGAAAGATATTAAGACCATCGCAATTAAGTGCTAATAATTCAAAACGCTAAACACGTTGAAAAACCGACTTTCTTCGCAACAACTTCGTACAATTTTGTAATATTATTTTCGGTTTTGTTATTTTCTAATAAAGTACTACACCGATTTTGATAACATTTCTATGGGGCCACACGGGAAGCACTAGCTTTCAAATAAAAAAGAATCATCAAAATCGGTGTACCCAGTCAAAAGTTCTGAGGTAACACACATAAAAAAAAACATACCGTCGAATTGAGAACCTCCTCCTTTTCGGAAGTCGTTTGAAAATAAAATAAAATGAAAACAAAAATGTTGCCTTTTCCTTTTCCCACTGTAAACTTCGGGATTCACTTTGACAAATGATATTCCTGTCCTTTTCGTATCGCAAGAAGCCAGAGAAGGCTTTTAGAAGTGAATATTTTTGAAACTTTCCCCGGGGGAATATTTTTGAATATTTGTATAACTAAAACGTTTCCATCCGAACTCCCCTATCAACAAAGACTCACTGACGGCTCAATCCTGCCAGGAAAATAGAGCAATGGATGTTCGAATATTTTGTCAATTTTATATATTTTCTATACGAAATCTTTGATAGAAACGTACTTTGCAATCTGAATTTAAGAAGTTGTTAGTTTAAACAGGCTGTTATTGTCCCGGTAAAGTTAGATTCCTTTTTTGAAATGTCATTTCTGGCCCGTTGTATGAAGTGTCCAGAGTGTGACATGGGATTGCTCGCACTGACGGCAAGAGGGCCGACGATTTGACACTCATTCCCTGGCAGCACGGAAGGTGCTTGGTGTGGGATGTCACCTGTGTTAGCACCGTCATACGTTCGATCGACTAGTGGGCGGGCTGAAGCAGCTGCTGATAGCGCTGGGATGTTTAAGGCTGCTCCGTCCCTAATATCAGGAACTCGATTCACGATGTTTCAAACATCGAACGAAATAGCTTGAAAATAAAGTTCTTGACAGCTTGTACTGCAACGTGGCTGTTACGTCAGTCGCTGTGATGTCAGTCGGACAAATCGTGCATAAATTGTTGTTTTTAATTTATTCTTACTAAAATAAGATGAATTTCCAAAATTAAGAAAACAATAAAATTTATTGCTACCTGGTTGACAGGTAAATCATACCACTATTCCGAGGATTTACCTAAAATTGTGCAGTAGTTCGATATGTTACATTCGCTCGACTAATGCATGTACACACACAAACACACCCACACTCACACTCTCTCACACACCCATATAAGTCAGATATGTAGATCTTTTTCTAATGGATAATTTAATATTTTATTTGTTATTAGTTTATTTTAGGAATTTGTGAAAACACATTGTGTTAATGTAATATATGTATCATAAAGGAGCATGCACACCCATTGATGTTTTTATATGTTTATATGTTACGATTGACACGTAAGTTTAAGGGTGCTCATGAGCGTGTGTGGTGACTGGTGATGTGCTGGATTAAGGGTGCGTGTTGGAGAAGGTTTTATATTATTGTCTATAATCCACCACGTCACCTAGCAACGAAAAAAATATTGTTAGTGTTCGACACAAATAAAAGTCAGGTCCTTGTAATTATTTATAAAACATTGGTTTAATAGCTGCGTGATAAATAAATCTCTAAGAGGTATACGTATCGTATCAGCGCATTCAGCGTAGACCCCTCCCTACTGTATTTCAACCCAAAAATATTATTAAGTAAGTAAATATACTTTATTGCACGCCAAAAACAATACAGGATTTATAATTTGTAATATAGAGTGCAAAAGCGGCCTCATCGCTGTAAGCGATCTCTACAATTTAATTTAATTTAATTTAAAGGACTGTTAATGTCAAATAATATTTTCAACTATAAAGATTTAACATGATCTTAAGAAAATAGTCAAACGTTATATTAGTATAGGCATATAAAGGGTGTTACCGATAAAACATCTTCCAACTTCTGACCAATCTTAGATTTAGCGAAATGTCTTTGAAATTTATGGACCATAAAACGTTTCAACAAGCTGTAAGAGCCCTTGCGTCGCGACATTTATAGTGAGTACTTACAAGGCTCAGCCTTAGACGCAAAATACCTGATTTGCAAAATGTCATGTAAGTAGTCCCAGAATGTTCGATTACTCAAATTTCTAGTCAAACATCACAAATTTCGTCCCTACTTATCTATAAGTAGTTATCTTCATGTAACAAAAACGACTCAAAGTAATTATTCTATCATAATTAATAAATGTTACTCAAGAAACCTTTCTCTTCTTGCTATGATTAGTAAAATATCAGTGTTGTGGGACAGATTAATAATATTTGTAAATATTCTGCATATACGGTGATGGAAAACATCGTGAGGAAACCTGCATACGCCTGCGTAGAAAGTCGAAGGTTTTGTGTGAAGTCGACCAACCCGCACTGGGCCCGCGTGGTCGACTAAAGCCCGATCGCCCTAATTTAGGGTAGGCTCGAGCCACTCGGTGGGGACGTATATGAGCTGATGCGATTCTCATACAATGTACGTAATAGGTACCTTTTTCTTTAGTTTGCGGCGGCGGCGTATACCCTCCATCTACGCCGTTGCACGCACGAAAAAGGAGTAGGTTCTGGAGGGAGGGCAGATATTCAAGAACAAAATCTATCATAGAAAATAAAAAGAAGCCAAAAGCACCCATTGATCCAGGAATAGAAGAATATGGTAATTTTGCGTTGGTTTATTTTACAAATCGGACAATCTGCGTCTGCAACCCCGAAAATACTTGCGAGTTGCCATTTGTCGACTCCTCGGTATTGGCCTCCAAACTATTTGGGAACAGCGATAAATTTCGCTTTTATCAATCCGTATAATTGCCACCCAATATCGAATGAGAAATTGAGACTTCAACAAAAATACCAATAAGGAATTTTATTTCCCATTTATTTTTCTCGCGGGAGCAATTGTAGCGAATATATTGACTTCAAAGTCGACTGAATCAAAAAATCGGTTTTTCGATACTGTTATAGGGTTTTGTTTTTTATGTTGAATCCATTTGCTGATTGGTTAAGGTGTTTAATGTAAACGTATGTTACTAAAGTTTATGTTTATCAAAATTGCTTTAAAGTCTTACTTAACTACCTATAAAAATACAAATTTTTAATTTTAATATTAGTCCAAAATTACCTATCGTTATTATTTTCAAAGATTTTCTACAAGAAAAATAAAAATAGCAAAAAAAAACTCGTGTTTTTCATCATTACTTCTTAGGCCTACTAAATGGCGCCACAATTAAAGTTTTAAAATTTTATAAAAGATATATCTGCTATTTTTAAATGGATATCTCTATCATAATTTATTATATAAATGGATTTGGTAGACCATTCCAGCGCAGCAAACTCTTTATATGAAGTGACTTACAGTGCCAACTTTGAATTTCAAGACAGCTATAATATAAAAAAACCGGCCAAGTGCGAGTTGAACTCGCGTGGAGAGGGCTCCGTACAATGCCAAAGTCAAATACAAAATATCACATTTGAAATCCTCACAGTAAGACGCTATTTAACCACTAGCGCTATCTAGTGGTACTTTAGTGAACTATTTTCCGTAAGTGAACGTTTTATATTGAGTTTACCACTTTATTTTCAAGTAATAGAATTCTTATAGGTTTCCCTATAATCTACAAGCAATTATCTATATTTGTATGTTTTTTTCAAAATTTTAGGCTCAGTGGTTTCGGAGATCAGGGAAGGGGAATGGTAAATTATCGTCTTGTTTCATGAATTCAATCAAAACTATTTATTTTACAATAATACAGAAATATATTTGAAATCCTCAGAGCCGGCCATTTCATTTGATATATGACACAGTAAGGTTTGTAGATTTTTTTTAATTACCTAATTTGTCCCCCGGAAATGACCTTTATTTAAAAAAAAAGTTTATTTCCAACTTCGAGAAAGAGATCAATTGTCGAATCCAACTCGGCTGGGCAGCATTCGGGAAGCTTCGCAATATCTTTACGTCCCAGATACCGCAGTGTCTTAAGACCAACTTTTTCGACCAGTGTGTGTTGCCAGTGATAACATACGGAACTCAGACATGGTCGCTTACTATGGGCCTCATAAGAAGGCTCAAGGTTGCCCAAAGGGCAATGGAGCGTGCTATGCTCGGAGTTTCTCTGCGTGATCGAATCAGAAACAAGGAGATTCGTAGGAGAACCAAAGTAACCGACATAGCTCTCAGAATTGCTAAACTTAAGTGACAGTGGGTGGGGCACATTGCTCGTAGAATAGATAGCCGTTGGGGTAGTAAAGTTCTCGAGTGGCGACCACGCACCGGAAAACGTATTGTAGGCAGGCCTCCCACTCGGTGTACCGATGACCTGGTGAAGGTCGCGGGAAGCCGTCGTCGTGGAAATCCTTGGGGGAGGCCTATGTCCAGCAGTGGACGTCCTTCGGCTGATATGATGATTATGATGATTTATTTACTTTGCACATCTGCGTTTGGGCCATAGGGTAACATCATCCTACCAAATTTCATCTGATTTGGTCCAGTAGATTTGGAGCATATTAGCTGTGACAGACGGACGGACAAGTGATTCTATAAGGGTTCCGTTTTTTTGTAGGGAACCCTAAAAATAAGAAAAATGTTCACCAGGGCATTCAGTGACGTGAAAAAGTCTTTATCCGCCCATACTCGCTTCCCTCATTTAATATTTAATACCTGCTCCGGTTTATTAATGAAAAGCGCTTGTTTTCGAAAAAAAATAATTTCTTGATTTATAGAGAAAAACCGAGTGCGAGTCGGACTTGCGCACTGAGGGTTCCTTACCAAAACATATTTGGGTACAGAGGCCAGCACATCAAGCTAGACACTTTGTTCCGTTCTTATGCCGTATGCGTATGGATGAAAATCGTACTACGAGTGTCTAGCTTGATGTGCTGGCGTTCGTACAAAAACCCTACGAACATCAACGATTACTTACAACAATCGGATTGAGGGACAAACTTTGCAGTTGAAAGAATATTCTTTCAACTGTGAATTCTGCAACTGTGAATGTAAGTTTGTAATCGCAAAAAATATTTTTTAATTTAAAATAACTACAAATTTGGAATTTTCGGGTTTCTTTCTTTGTTGTTTCTGTGAGACCTTGCTTCTTTCCGAATTTCATGATTCTTGGTCAATGATGGAAAGTACTCTAGAGGTTTTGATTTACTTTAACATATCAAAATGGCCGTATCTTTTTATTGCTTTAACTTAGTAGCTTGATTTTTTTAAAGCTTTAACGGACCGTAAACCTTAGTCATCATCATCATCATCATCATATCAGACCATATACGTCCGCCCCGAGGGGCTCGAACCTACTCTGAATTAGGGCGATCGGGCCTTAGTCGACCACGCGGGCCCAGTGGTAGCTAGTATACCTTAGTTTGGCACCTTACTTTTTGAGACAACAAAGTGATCTTTTAAGGGTTCATTTTTCCTTTTGAGGTACGGAATCTTTAAAACGGACAAATGCAAGTCGGACTCCCGCATCGAGGGTTCTGTACTACCCCACATTAATATTTGTTTAAGCCAGTTTTCATTATTAATACTTTTATACGACAAAGAAGTTAAGATGGTATTGTAAAGGGAAAAAAAAGTCGTGATTTTATGGGGATCGATCGACAGACAGACAGAAGGACGAACAACAAATTGATCTTTTAAGGGTTATATTTTATCTTTTTCCTTTTGAGGTACTGAACCCTAAAAATAAATAAAAAACTATGTAAAACGGGAACGCATTTAAATCCTCAATTAGTGTAAAATGAAACGGAGAGTCAGTAAAAGCTGCTCGCCACTTTTGAGGCTGACGTTACCTGAGAGAAGACAGAATTCCTTTTTAGAAAGAATCTCCTTCGTCGTATTTTTTTAAATACACCGCGGTTTATATGAGGTTTTCAGGTTTCTATGTTAGTATTCAAAAGTCAGCTGTGAATTTAAAAAGACATACCAATCTAAACATATCTATTTTCATACCGAACTAGTGCTTTATATATTTTTAGAACTAAGCACTTTTGGCCGCGTACATTCTGTCAAGAACTCCAGCAATAGCATTGCAAATCAAAAAAGAAATGAATGTGAATAAAATATGAAAACTGTCTCAAAAGGGTTTTTACCCAGAGACGCTAATATATTTTAAAAATCACCCATACTCAGATTTATTAATAAAAACAAGCGGTTTTCCTGCAGGTTCGCCCGCGTTGACATCGTTTTTATGACTGTCTTAGAGAGTTAATGGTGCGCTAGCCGAAAGCGGCTCGCTAGCGTGGACATGTGTTTTCTCCAGATCCCTCAGAAACTATTTCGGGCTATTCCGATTAGCAGTCAATGTCACTTCCCATCCCCTCAACCAATTCTGTACAAAAAATCACTTCAAGCCGTTGCGACGCCGACGTGCGCCAGCGTGGAAATGAGTTTTCCCCAGATCCCTCGGGAACTATATCAGGATATGCTAATTAGTAAATAATGTAAATTTCATTCTCAACCATCTCTGTGCAAAAAATGATAACCATCCATTGTTCTGTTGCAACTTTAAAGAAAGTAACCAACAAAAAGAGTATTCTTTCATTTCCTTCAGGACCTGTATCGGACTATGCTATTTCACGGGCTAGAAAGCAGCCTATGTCCTTCCTAGATACACATCAAGATTGGTCGAGATGTTAAAGCGTAAAAAGGTAACACACTAACAAACACATTTTATCATTTACAATATTAGTAAAGACTAGCTATTACCAGCGGCTTCGCTCGCGTCAACATAGTTTCTATGACTGTCTTCGAGGGTGCGTAGTGGAAAACGTTGCCTGTATGTTGCAGTCAAACGCACTCAATTTTTTTATAAAAAAAAAAATGTTAATCCAGGCCCTAATCAATCTACCTATGAAATTTCTACTACGTTCAGTAGTTATTGCGTGAAAGAGTAAAAAACATCCATACATACTAACTTTCACATTCATAATATCAGTAGGATTAAATTGACCAAAAACCTTACAATCACAAATAGCCGATTAACGGATAACATTCAATTGAGCTCAGGACTCCAGGTGACATTTTATTCATTTGTTTCCGCAGAATTTGAACAGTTAATTTTATATAGAATGGGCGTTTTTCCATTAGCCGGCACGGGACCGGCACTGCACGGCACCGGTACCGGCCCGACTGTCGGGGAAGCAAAAAAGGTATGAAAATGTATGAATCGTCTTTCCACTAACCGGCAGCAACGGCAACGGCACGGCATACTAAATTTTTGCTTTCACTAGTCAAAACAGCCAAAGTTGTAAAAAATAGGAGTGACGGATTCTATTTTCTCCCGACTTCCAAAAAGGAGGAGGTTCTCAATTCGACTGTATGGTTTTTTTGTGTTACCTCAAAATTTTTGACTGGGTGAACCGATTTTGGTAATTCTTTATTTATTTGAAAGCTAGTGCTCATATAAATTTTATCAAAACAGTGTAGTACGTTATTAGAAAATTAACAAAAACCAAAAATAATAATGCAAAAATGTACTGAGTTGTTGCGATGGAAGTCGGTTTTTTAACGTGTTTAGCGTTATAACATGACTGCCCACAACAAATAAGTATATCGTTTTCATGTGTTTTTTTTTTAAATATGTTTTTTTTTTGAACAACTACGGAACCTTACTTTTCGCGAGTCCAATTCGCACTTGGCCGATTATTAATAAACACTAGCGCCTGGGATTTGTATTTTAGCCACAAGGAACAAGCGTTTAATAGTAACACTATTCCAAAAATGGAAGCCTACCACTAAAACTCAGCCTACGAATGTTTACCGATCTAATGTAACTATGTCTAGAGATAGATTTTTAATGAAGCCAAAGAAGTTTTAAACATTTTCGTGGGCCTTTAACTCATGAAACAGAACAATTTTGAAAAAAATTTTCCCATATAAAAATATTGTATGTATGTATGTATGGATAAGTATTAGTTATATTACATCTATACAATAAAAGTCAGAATAAAAAAAACATGTCAACTAATAATAAATAATTAAAATAATCCACCCATAATCGTTTCTGATGCAAAGGTTCCCATGAGGCTCGCAGCATTGCCACGCTGTATTGCTATAGATATCCTTTGCACCAGGAAGGGTCTGGAGCGGAAGTCAAACCCATTATTTCTTAGTTGGCGCCCAATTTCTCCTATGATTCCTCCATGCGCCACGGGCCAGCCGTTTCAACAGCGAAGGGAACGAAATCGTATGACAGCTCAAGCGTGGCGTACTTCGCGTGTTTGTGGCATGCTGTTGCTTCCGCGGCAGAACCGACGGTTCTCACTGTCCGGGGCTGAAGGGAGGGTGCCAAAGTAACCACACAAGTATGTATGTATATATTTTTTTCTTTTAATGTGTTCCTTGTATCCAGCTTTTATTTATTTAATTAGTTTTTCATTTCATTAGCATTTCATTTTGTAAATCGTATTATTGATCTCCACAAGACAGGCGTAGCCTAGTGTGGGATTATTGTATTAATGTGTGATTTCATGTGTTTTTGTTAATAATTTAAATTTTTATTTTTATGTATTTATTTATGTATTTATGTATGTATGTTTAGTTCAAATCTTTCAATCGATTATAGAGCTACTTCCAGGTTTCCGATTGATCTAAAATTTCGAATAAGCCGTATTACCCGGTGACAATAAATCCTTTTGGTATTTTGAAGTTGATCTAATGGTAAAATTTGGAGGTTTCCACCTCATTCCTCATGGTTCCAGAATCGTAGGAATTACAGACTTTTTTGTATTTGAACCATATTTTTTGTATATTTATATTCATTTGAGCACTCGGCTTTTGAGCATAAAAACTATTTGTAAAAAAACCTTGTACCTAAGAGCTTTTAGATTTTTCAAAAAAATATTCTGTTCTCTTCTTCTAATTTAATTCTTCTTATAAATAAATAAATATTCTGGGACAAATCACACATTGTCATCTGGCCCTAAAGTAGGATTCCCTGTGTTATGGGTTACCAGAGCAGAGACTGATATACATACTTATATACGTTTAAATACATACATATATAGATATATTTTAACACCCAGACACAGAGCAAACAAATCTGCTCATCACACAAATGCTTGCCCTGGGTGGGGATCGAACCCACAACCCTCGGATCAGTAGTCAAGGGCACTAACCACTGAGCCACCGAGTCAGTCAAAATATATGGAACCCTTTTCAATATAAATTTATAATATTATATAAATACTAGCTGTCCCGGCGAACTACGTACCGCCTTACATTACATTACACTGCCCTACCCTACCCTACCCTATCCTACCCTACACTACACTACCCTACACTAAACTACCCTACACTACCCTACCCTACACTACCCTACCCTACCCTACATACACTACACTACACTACCCTACCCTACCCTACACTACCCTACCCTACCCTACCCTACCCTACCCTACCCTACATACACTACACTACACTACCCTACCCTACACTACACTACCCTACACTACACTACCCTACCCTACCCTACACTACCCTACCCTACACTACCCTACCCTAAAAAAAAATTTGATGTTGGCCGATTCTCAGACCTACTCAATATGCTCACAAAATTTCATGAGAATCGGTCAAGCCGTTTCGGAGGAGTAAGGGAACGAAAACTGTGACACGAGAATTTTATAAATTAGATAATATAATTTATAATATTATATGGAACCTTTTTCAATCGTAGAAGTTGGACTCGTACTTGGACCGGGCTCAGACATTTGTGATGAGACTTGCTACACACTTTTTTCCCTCAAATTAAAATAATTTATTTGCCAGAATATAAACACAGATCATAAAAAATACAACGCCAGTAAACGTGACTTCATAAGAAGACATTAAAAACAAAGATAAATTAGAATGTAAATATTAATAATGAATATATATCTAATTAACATAACTTAATTAATTACATTAATCGAATAATAGAAATATTAATAAAGATCGAAACCTCGAGTCGAAACAGTCGCAAAGGAGCCCATGACACACATCGCGTTACCGCGTTGGATAGCCATAGACAACCTTTGCAGCAGGTAGGACTCGGAGCGGGCGTCACACCCCCTCTCTCGAAGGCGACCGCGACCGTGGCTAATCCGGTAATGACTCGGTCCTCCTAAGCAGAGGTCCCGGGTTCAAATCCGGATGTCCAATGTAGCAATGAGTTTTTTGAAACTTACGTCGCTTCCATCTTCGGCACCATCGTCACTTACCATCAGTTGAGATGATACCAAAGGCTTATCAATTGTGGATTTTAAAAGAACTTACCGATTGCTTTATTGGTGAAGGTAAACATTGTAAAGAAACCTGCACATCTGATTACAGATGTGTATGAAGGTCACGTTGCACGCGTCCGTAGGTGTAAATCTAAATGCCCTACATGTGACCGCGTGTGATGCTAAGTGCAACACCAGGCAACTGCCGTCTATCCCTTGGATAGCACGGTTAATTGTGCCACTAGATAAGAGGGAGAGCTGAATGTCTAACTTAAAGACACACCCACTCCTCTTTGCAGATTACGTCAGCAGCTATGCACGCATGGCCACCCCCGCCATCAGAATGGCCTTGTCGGAGCTCTAGGAGATGGTGCCACTTACGCGTTCGTCGAAGCACCATATTGTGCTTTGTCTTAAAACGTCAAACGGTTAGCTATGATAGTAATAATAGGTCATCTTTGGCTAGGGTGTGGTCGTTGCGAGGCTGGAGCCCAGTTTTAGTTGGTACCCATGTTTGTGTTAGCCAATTAGAATCGGTGTGAATATCGAATATAGACAGAACAATAAATGAATGACAATTCAGCCAACCTACGGAGGCTACGACAGAGGCGCCAATGATTTTACGAGTACTTTTGATTGAGCATCAGAACTATCAACTTGGGAATCCAGCCCCGTGCGGAACTTTCTGAAAATAATCTGTCTTAAACGTGTGTAAATATTAAATATACACTACAGAACTTATCAAAGACGACTTTATTTTTGAGATCCGGCCAAAAACCTTCTAATTATCCGAAATATACAATAAAAATTTTAAAATTTAATTTGCTGCAACTATGCTCACCCAATTTTTCCTTGCGTTGCAACTTACCAACAAACGTTACAATAACTGTGCTGTCAAGGGGTTAAGTTGTGGCGTTACGGTGCAACTTACCAAAATTTCAAATATACCCTCGCTAAAGAAGTTTCAATTCAAAAGGAATCGTCATTATCGAATCGCGATTGCCAAATAAATCGTGTAACATCAAAAATAAGTACAAAAGAACCGGCCAAGTGCAAGTCACACTAGCACTCCAAGGGTTCCGTACAACTACACCTCTCCACACAACTACATAATATAAAAGCAATGATACCTATTCACCAGGGGTAGTGTATACTTATTGAGAAGCGCTGAAGCGGTGAACTCCCACATAAAGTAACTTTATCTAATAATGAGAAACTTTCCAGGCTCCGTTCTTTAAAAAAATCATAGATGGCGCTGTCTAGTGTACTTAGCAAAGAGAGTCAAACTAAAGTTTTTACTTAGTCAAAGATGACCTTTTATTCCCCATATGTATTATGTGGGTCTTTCTTTAGTGAGAACAGTAGGCACGGGTGAGAACAACGCGACGTTCCGCCCTCAAGCGCTAGTGGTCATAATTGACTGCTAGCGGTGTGCGTCAGTGGTAGATTCCTAGCAGTGATTTTAAATATTTATTCTATTAAAATGGTCAAATGTATAGTAAAATCGATACTTGGAAACATACTAAACACAAATCTATTATCACATTTCAGCGATAAGTCCATTTTTTGTACTTTTAGTTAAAAATTAATCACACATTGCGGGGGTGAAGAAGACGTGAGGGCCGGGGCTAGATGTTCCGCGCGCACCACCCCGCACCATGCCTCGGACTTATTATATAACTAGTGGTGTGACGCGTACTGTAGTAGTATAAGTACAATCAGAGATATGCTAAATATAAGGGAAGGAGTACAATCGATATTTATTGTAAAAGTTAAATAAATTTTATTAATCAAATAAATTTTCATGAAAATATTACTATGTATTGAGTGTTTATTTCTTTTTGAAGTCGGTATTTTTTGATTACCTTTCTATTTCGTTATTTTTAGTTTTAAGTAAAATTAGTTTTTTTTTGTAAAAATTGTAAATAAAATTGAAAAATTAGTTGTTATGTTTACATAATACATTATTATTACATTGTGTGTAAGTTTTTCCTTTGACACAATATCTGTAGCTCGTATCATAAAGAGATGATATAGAATGAGAGAAGATATAGAATGATTGAATGAACAAAGATACAATGCGAATGGATGAAATGGGACTAACGTATGACCAACATAGCAAGTAATAATAGGTCATCTTTGACCAAAGCCAATCTAACCAACTAGCGTCGAATACACAGATAAGAAAAAAATCTCGGGTCTTCCAAATTGTGGTCAAATAATATAACGACAAGAAAAACACAGTCTATTCTTGTCTAAACTATAGGTTTGGGTTTGTTCCCGTCGTGCCTAAATATTGCGTCATGTGTAGGCATAATTCTTTTTTGCACACATCCAAAACAATAGGACAGACTTTATTAGTCAATTTATTTTTTTATTTTTTTTTAATTCACAATTGGTAAGCCCTTCACATCATCTCACCTGGTGGTAATTGACGATGATGCCGAAGATGGAAGCGGGCTTACCGAGATTCCCCAACGCAATGGAGAACTGGCTTTCTTATCGTTAAGCGGAATGTTGTTAATACTGATGTTTTGTGGCGAGACTTAGATAAGAAGGTGGTAGCTAGCCAGGCGGGCTTAGAAAATGCCCTACCACCAACCAAGCAGTCTTACAAGTTGACCCCACCGGGAATCGAACCCTCGACCTCCTAGTGTGAAGCGAATGTACTAACCATTACGCCAAGAGGCAGTTATATCAGGTTAAAAGTACAACGTAATTAGACCCATATAATACATATGGGGAATAAAAGGTCATCTTTGACTAAGTAAAAACTTTAGTTTGTTAAATTCTCTTTGCTAAGTACACTAGACAGACCCATCTATGATTTTTCAAGGAACGGAGCCTGGAAAGTTCCTCATAATTATTCCATTTTACAGTAGGTATTTAAATACGCATAACACAAAGAAGAGAACAAACCGATAATTAGTAATTATGTTTATACGAGTGGGTCTCGTGGGAGGCGAGTGGAGTATCAACAGAGTACTTTTCTATGGAGTATGATTCCTAAAATGTCCCATATAAAATTTTTAAGTAGGAACGAAAGAGAAGTACCTATCTAGGCTCGTACGCGTGAGACGGTATGGAATGGCGCTCCAGCTGTACCTGATTTCAGCCGATATACTCCGAATCTAATCGAATCGCGCGGTCTAGTCATAGCGCAGTAACTTTCGTTGTAATTTTTTTCAATATGCATGAGCGTGCAGCCCATTTTTTATTCAGCTTAAGCGCTTGAAGCGCTGCCGTCTAGCCGTGCCATTTGAATTTTGAAAGAACTGAGATGTTTTGTTTGTTTACTTTAATGCAATGGTGAAGTCACTGTGAAGTGAAAAAATAAAACTGTTTATGTTTAATTGTTTTTTGTGCACTAATTAATTTATGGTAATAAAAATAAATATTGACGGAGACAGGGAGTGAACTCCCAGCATTAAGGCCCACCATCCGCCATTGCTATTTACATTACAAACAAAAGACATCAACGCGAGCGGTAAAACATATGCTTTTTTTATATTCAGTTCGGACTCCTTAGCGCGAGTACGACTCACATTTGGCCGACTTTATTTATTTGTTATTTTACTTCAGTATTAGTTCCGTAATGACACTAAGTTTCACGCTTGTATGTATTGCCGTTTTTAAGATAGAGATAAATCAAAAATTCTTCTCAAGACTAAGTATTTGTTTTTGCAGCGGAAATAGAAAGATACATATATATTATTTGAAATGCATAATAAACATTCAGTCCGCAAAATAACTACTTGAGCGGCAAGATTTCATGATTGAGCGGCAGAAAACACTGTAGGAAGAGTGTGGTACGGGGAGTTCTAAATGGAAGCGGGAGCGAGCGAAGCGAGCTCGGACTTGCGGAGCACCCCGACTCGGATCCGTTAGGTTCGGAGACTGTGCGGGGAGGCGAGCTAAGCTCGCCTCCCCGCACAGTCGTAGTGTTAGGTTTAACATGAGAATACAGAAGTAGGAGCCCCGAAGGGGCTCCGTCGACCACTCAACACTGTAGGAAGAGTGTAGTACGGGGATGTTTAAAATAATTACAGCCATCCAGAATGACATAAATTGCTGATTGATTTTGAAATGTTTGCTGACCATGAGTTGCTGACCAATTAGCTATTTCTGCTCACCGATTATATTTTTCTGCTCACAGAAATAACAATACTATGCTAACCATTTAATTGACACCCAAATAGAAATACATATTCTGTAAAAATTTTAACTATCTAACTTTTACGGTTCATGAAAAACATTCCACTGACAGAGGCACAGACGGACGGACGGACGGAAAGACAGACATCGGATGCATAGTAATAGGGTCCCAGTTTGTCACCTTTTGGATGTACGGAACCCTGAACAGTACGTGTAGGACCACGTATAATGTAAACATGCGGATTGATAACTTCAAAACTGTTTAGAAACACCAGCGGCACGTTCCCATAACGACTTTGACAAGCTATACATATTGGGATCAGCAAAATTCATTGTTTCATTATTAGAGAGCAATTCATTATTCGAACGGAGATATCACTTTGTAAATGAAATCGATAGTACATGTCTATTTTTAAAATAACTAAATTAATTTAACGATTTTTCCAATATGATTTGCGTCATTTGCATTCGGTGAGCTTTCTTTTATTACCCGTGTGTTGTTGCAGGATACTAGAAACGTTTTTTTAAAATGTCTCGTTTTAAAAAAACATTGTTGATTATTTGGAATATTGTGTCTTCTACGACGCTTTCATACTTAATTCGTCTTATGTTTGGCCATTACATAACTTTGAGTAGTTCAGATTTAGTGTCATTTTCTTTAAAAGTGTATTGTGTGTCATACTTAATTTTTTCAGCATATTTTCTCGTTCTAGCTTTGGCCGATATATTTTTATATTTTGAATGCGTGGTTTCGATATTGCATTCTCTTGTGACACGTAATGAATATTTCTATTCCTACTGTGACAAAGATCGCTTACGTGAGAGTGGAAAACGCTGGTACACATTCGTTTATCACATATTATTATATTGCGTTATGTTAATGTGCAATTTTATCTTGGTCAAAACATTATTGCATACAAATATGCCATTTCTAACGTCATTATCTCGTTTATCATCAACTTACAAGTATATGGACACGTTCCAAATGACGGATCGTTTGCACAATCGAATGAGACGTCTAAGGCGTTTGATTAAAACAAAGTTACAGTCCAAGCGTACAATTGGTGTAGAAGAAAAAATAAATAATGTATTGAATTTCATTAAAAAATATCGTAATATTATCAATGATCTAGAAAAAGTGAGCAATCACTTAAAATTGCTGGTGAGTAGAAGTTAATTACATGAAAAATTAAGAATTAATACATGGTATTAGACATATTATAGCTTTGAAGGTGTTTTTTCAATCATGAAATTAAATAACTACTGTTCCAATTTCCACTTAGTAGGTACTTTGACGAAATCACCAATATGTTAGATTTTTCATGCAAATCATTGGACCAATTTTGTACGGGTGTTATTTTTTAAAATTTAGCATATGAAAAACAAAAGTGATACAGTTTCCTGAGCAAAAACTAATCAGAAAATATGTTATGTTTTATCACCTAATACCCTAATAGTTAATTGAGTTAACTATTCGACTGAAAAGATTTTAAGACAACCGTTTTAAACTTTTAATACTAATGTTACCTACAAATCAAAAAATCATTTAAGTTTATATTTTTTTCAGATGTGTATGAATATTTTAGGTTATGTTTTAACAGGATTTGGATCAGTACAAAATATAATAAAAATTATACTTTTGGACAATGATTCATCAAGAGTAAGTAACTCAAATTGTTTTTTTACCCGACTGCAAAAGTTTTTAGGTTATGTATTTATACATGTATGTATGTCTGTTTCTTTGACTGAAGCCTGTAGCCTCATCGGCTTCTAAACAGTATAATCGGCTGGATGGATTTTAATGAGCGAGGTGTCATTGGATCTTCCTGATCCCCTGAGTGACATAAGATACTTTTTAAAGAGTCGAGTTTCAATTTTTAAAGAAATTGATAAAGTTATGCAGGCTGTCAGGGAACTGTTAATCACGCAGGTTCATTGAACCGAAGCACGGTCATTACCTGGATGGGTTTGACTGTTAGTGGCATTTTTATCGAACGTTTTCGTGCTTTGCAAGTCACGTTAAGCCGTCGGTGTCAGTTGCTATCACTAGACGGCAGTCGTTAAGCCGTGTCAGATGCCTTATAGGCGGATCAAAACACATCCGACAGTGGGGTTTGCGACTAGCCCTACACCACACCCCGGACACTGCATACAAATGGTCGTGAAATGACATTTTTTAAAACAAATGACGGAGCAAACAAAATCACGGCGAAATCACATACGTTCGAGAACCAAACTGTTACCAATGTGTATCAATATGGGTGACGAGGGAGTGAGAATCTAGAAAGCGGCAGGGAGTGTACATACTGTATGTTAGTACTAATATATACTTTGCCTATACCCTCCACCAACCCGGCCTTGGTCTCGACTGTGAAGTATGGTCTAAGCTTCCCGAGCTTAGGAAAAGACCTGTGCTTCAGCAAAGGAGTAGATAAGGTGTTAACGACTACACAGGGAGCAACATAAAGGCGTGGTGATATTTTGATTATGTGGGCTTGTACTCAACAAACTGAACAACTCTTGTTGTATAACTTTGCTGAAGTATCACCACACCTTTATGTTAGGCCCTGTATAATGCTTTTCTTTGAACTATTAATTTACTGACTGATCTTTGTTTTATAGTTGCCCTACAACAACCTCTTGTATTTCTATATGAGTTATATGATGCTGCGCTTAATTTATACCTTCTTACCTGCTGTTTTCCTCGAGCTATCTGCTTATGAAGTTGAAGAGATAAAAGCTATTTTTTTGAAGCAACACGCAAAATGGAAAGGTAATCAAATTGAACGCAACTTTAAATTATCTTATTGTTTTTCAATACGTCACAGGCCCTAACTTATTCTATCAATGTGTTACTACCCAATGGTTGCCTGCAAAAAATGTCTTAACTAGCAATAAGGCCGCCCATTGTATAATACTTAATTATTTTTTCTATGTTCAAGTTTGACCGCAGGCGGAAAAGCCGTTTTTGTCATTCCAATGTTGTTTGTTACTAATACTACAATATTGTTTATCAATCATTAAGTGAGTTGGCATGCGAAACCTAAATGTGGCTTATATCAATGTCTACGTAGTATAAACCATAGACGCTGTTGTTTTTGCTGTGCTTACCTACAGCTTCTAAACTACGCAACGGATTTTGATAAGTTTTTTACTAATAGAAAAAGCAATTAACGAGGAAGGTTTTTATATCCCTGCATACCAACTAGTTAATCTAAACACGCGGAAGTGTGTCAGCCTAGTTCAAAAAGAAAAGGGCGACACCGGCCGTGGGTTACATTACACGAAGCATTTTGGGCCACTTTCGACCTACCCATAACTAAAAATCTATTTCTTTTATCTGTTCACTTTCGATTTTGTGTGTGTGGTGAGACTCCCTTTTTTTTATTAAAAATTTGAGTGCGTTTGACTATATCTCACCTGATGGTAAGTGACGATGTAGTCGAGGATGGTACACGCAAACTCAAATAATGCCTACTCACTAAATTGTAGGAGTCGGGAAACACAGACGCAGGCAAGAAGTTCCACTGATCACTTAGAATCCCAATGCTAATAAATCTTACCATTTCTGAGCTATAAACTTCCGAAAATCACTATATCACTATATCTTTACGACTCACTCACTCGTCAAACATACAGACGACTTCCAGGAAGCTTATAAACCTGAAATTTTGCACCATAATTAGTTATTACAAATATATAAAAAAAACCGTCTAAGTGCGAGTCGCACTTGTGAAATTGGGGTCCTTACAAACTTACTTAAATTATGAAAATTATAGACCGCTTCCATGTGAACTTATTTGGCATTTCAGTAAA
Organism: Coleophora flavipennella; assembly: GCA_947284805.1. Lineage (NCBI taxonomy): Eukaryota > Metazoa > Arthropoda > Insecta > Lepidoptera > Coleophoridae > Coleophora > Coleophora flavipennella. The sequence goes on from OX369273.1 coordinate 4,719,631, forward strand.
TTTACTGAATTATTGGACATATATATGTCACCGGAAAATAACAAGACTCGTAAGTTGATCAATTTTCAAGGTAGTTGATCAACTCCCGGAAAATAACAAACAGCAGTTAAAATGTATTATTTAACGTATGTATTTTAGTAAATTGATTAATTTACGGCGCCTTGTCGTAAGATCATCCGACGAAGGCGAGGTGTACGTTGATTGGTTAAACGACTCACGTGTCTGTAGCTGAAGAAATAACCGAACAATCAGTGAGTAAAACTAGTTTTGTCGATAAAACAATGCAATTGCAAAGACTTAAAAAATAAACAGTGTGTAACTAACAGGTGTAATTGCAAAAAAGCCAAAGTTTTGTGTAACTCTAGATGCCATAAATCATTAACATATAGTAAATAAGTGAAATACGAATAAGTACAAATAATAGATATTCAGACTGATTTTACTTACTGATTAAACTAACTATAATACTTATTAGGTTAATAAGTGATAATTTATATCTGAGCTCAAGTATCTTTTGTTTTTTAAAATATTTTTTAAGTCATAAAACTGTATGGCTAAATAAGAATAAATATAAAATATAAAAAAAATATACATGATCTTTCACATCTCATCATCGGTATTAAAATAACATATCTAAGTGTTTGTTAACTCTATGAATAAACACTAGCCAAATGCTTTTAAAATGCCCTCGACCAATCAGAGAACAGTGTATTATGTGACGGGTAATAGTATACCGTTAAATAGTACACTGAGCAACGATTGGCCCGTTAGTGGATGATTTTACTTGTGGCACAATCGTAAATTATTAAGTTACTGCCAGGTACTGTAAGTTGACCAATTAGCTAAAATGCACTGCGTTAAATAATACATTTCTACTAGCGTTTGTTATTTTTCGTCAGTTAATCAACTAACTAGAAAATTGATCAACTTACGATTCTTGCTATTTATCGGTGACATATACAAAGCAAAAACAAAAAACCGGCCAAGTGCGAGGCAGACTAGCAAAATTAGGGTTCCGTACCACCACTGCTTATCAAAACAATTATAGTTTTCTTTTGTAGGGGCCCAGATTATTAAGATAAAACAACGTTAAAACTTGGATTGCTTTTAATATGCGCACGAGTATGAGGCACGACATAAACACACGCAGGTGGAGAGAATTCGAATGACCATCCAAAGATGACCTTGGTCGAGATCGCATAACAGTGCCAGCGACTGGTGTTGCTAGGTACAAAATCTAGGGAGCTTACTACATGAGACAGTATATACCACTTCTGGGGTCAGTTTTGAATTTTTCTTTAATACGCCCAATAACCTATTTCGATCTCAAATTTCAAGTTATTAAGCCATTATAAAAGAATAATTCAATAACCCAACCAAGTATGAGCCGGACTCGCGCACCCAGAGTTCCGTACTAACACAATGTGTTACAAAAATATAATATAATATAAAATATATTATGTATACAAAAAAATGCAATGATCTAAATCAAATCACATCATTTATTTCAAGTAACGTATATCACGTCAACCCTTAAGAAAGAAAAAAATGTTAGTTATAAATAAATGTCTGATTCTCGTCTGATTTCATATTACAAGATAGGTTTACGAAGTAACTAGTATCTCATCTGTGGTTAGGTACTGTACTAAATATTAAAAAGAAGAAAAAACTAAATTAAATTTAGTTTGTCTTGGTTAGGGTTTATTAGGGTTCCGTAGTACAACAAGGAACCCTTATAGTTTCGTCATGTCTGTCTGTCTCCGTCTGTCCGTCTGCCTGTCCGCGGCCTAGCTCCTAGGCTATTAGTAGTTAAGAGCTGAAATTTGGCAAATATATATATAATAACGCGGAGAGAATTGTAAATAAATTTTGGAAAAAAATTTTTTTAAGTAAAGTGGGGATGATATTTTCTCGTCAAACACAGTCGCATGGGGTATTGTTCGATAAAACTTAAAAAATAATTTTGAGTCTTCTAAAACCATTTTATAATTTAGGGTTCCGTTTTCGAAAAAATAGGCTTGGAAGTGCTAAATTTTGTTGGAGTCGAGTGTCCCACCCTCTAACAACTAAACCGCTGTATTTGGCAAATTGAAAATGAAATATGGAATGGACACGATAAAGGCAACTACGGAACCCTACATTGCGCGTTTTTTTATGTTTGGATTGGAACTACCAGAACCTTACAACAATGATTCACGTATACATAATCCACTCTATCTGCAGTTTTATTCAGGACGCTGTTGGAGCTGAACCGCACTCTGTGCACTAGTGATAAATATATAAAAAAGACGTGTGGCACTCGGGGACTGCCGTGGTAAAGCTATTGCATAGCATTTTTTATCAACTTATGCTATTATAATTATTTACCATCGCGACCACCATCGCGACCACCATCACGAGCACCATTGCGATCACCATCGCGACCATCATTGCGACCACCATCGCGACCACCATCGCGACCACCATCGCGACCACCATCGCAACCACCATCACCACCACCATCACCATCATCATGATGGATAGATAGATGGCACTGTAAGTTTAAGTTTAAGTAAGTTTTAGAACTCAATATTTTTTTTTGGGGTGTCAGGTTTTTTTCAGTCCCCTCAAAGCCCGCGATAAAAGCTATACTTACAATAGCTTAAAATACGAGTCCTCGTCCTGATTCAGGATAGGCTCGAGCCCCTTGGTGGGGACGTATATGAGCTGATATAAAAAACGAGTGTGCTTTAGACCACACGACTGAAGTAAAACTTCTTTAGCTCCATCAATATATGTTTGAAAGTAAATACTCAGTCTTCAGAAAATAATCAAATCTTTTTTGTCATATGGAGGTATAATATACAGTTTATGAAAAGAGTTTTATTATTCTCCGAAAATAATCAAATCTTTTTTATGTTATAGGTATGTTTGTTTTAATTGTTTTAACAACCGATATTGTTACCTTGGCAACCGATATCGTTGGTAAACAAAAACACTTTATACACCAATTTTTCAAGTACAACTATTCACTGTTGTACATAAATACCTATACACCTATATACTTTCTCATAAACAGCTGCGTATTCGTCCGATTTCGGAGCAGCTCGTCTCGATTCGTGCGAGTTTCGTAGAATCGTACAATACGTCTAATCGCACGCACACAACGCCTTGTCGAAGACTGCCGAACTGAAACGACGTTAGACGATGCACGGCCTTCAAGCCACACCTCCGTGCCCGTCGGAGTGGGGAGCGTGAGGTTTTTTCGTTACGGAATTTCTGGATTCGGTCCCCGCGCTCAAGGCCCGCGATAGAAGCTATGCAATAGCTTAATAAATATTTCAATTTAGGTCCCGTAGCTACGTTTTGAGAGCCATTACAGAACTTGGTACCATTTAGTTTTCTATTTTTTTTGTGCCGAATGAACATTTATGTTTTATTGGGATTATAAAAACAGTCACCCTGTTTTTTTTTTAATTAAAAATGTTAGTGCGTTTGACTGCAACTCACCTGATACTAAGTGATAATGCAGTCGAAGATGGTACACGCAAACTCAAATAATGCCTATTCACTCTTGCCTTGAAGATCCCCAAATTATAGAAATCGGGAAACACTGACGCAGGCAAGGAGTTCCACTCCTGTGCTGTACGCATAATAAATGAAGAAGCGTAACGATTCGTACGAAAAGGTGGAACATCAACAACAAAGGGGTGCAACCCCTCTCTGCGTCTCGTTGACCGACAGTGGAATGGAGCCGGGGGAATGAGGTCGTGAAGCTCTTGCGCGCACTTTCCGAAATGAATTCGATAGAATATCGATAGACAGGCGACTTTGCGGCGATGCTCAAGGCTTTGGAGCTTGTTATCGACTAGCTCGTCGTCACCAATGAGTCTCCGTGCGCGTCGGTCGATGGCGTCCAAGGTATCCAGCTGATAGCGGGTTGATCCATCCCATAAGTGTGAACAGTACTCCACACATGAGCGGACCTGTGCTTGATATAAGGTAAGCAGCTGTCCAGGTGTGAAATACCGTCTGACCTTAGAAGGAATGCCCAGCTTCATTGTAGCAACTTTTGCCTTGGACTCAATGTTACGACCAAAGTTAAGATTGTGTTTTAAATCCACGCCGAGGAATCCTGTTTATGGTATTGCAATAACAAAGGGACATATTTACATTAAATCCAAGGCAAAAACAGCTGCCAAAAAGCTTGGTATCCTCTTGAAGGTGAGACTATACTTCACACCAGAGCAGCTTCTAATATTATACCAAGCTCAATTTCGGTCATGTATGGAGTACTGCTCTCACTTATGGGACGAATGGACTCGTTACCTGCTAAACGCCTTGGATTCTATCGACCGACGCGCTAGGAGACTCATTGGCGACGAGAAACTTGTATAAAACAGGCTCCAAAGCCTCGAGCATCGCCGCAAAGTCGCCTGTCTATCGGTGTTCTACAGGATTCATTTCGGAGAGTGTGCCCTGAATCTTCACGACCTCATTCCCCCTTCTCCATTTCATCATCGGATGACCAGGCGCGGAGGGCGGTTCCATCCCTTTGTCGTCAATGTTTCACCTTTACGCTCGAAACGTTTTGCTTCTTCGTTCATCATGCCAAGAAGTAGAATTCTTTTCTAGTGTGTGTATTCCCCGATTAGCATAATTTAGGAATATTCAAGACGAGAGTGAATCGGCTTGCGTATTATATCCTCGGCTACATCGGCACTTACCATCAGGTGAGGTGCAGCCAAACGCACTTAAAACTTTTATTTAAAAAAATATAAAAATATAAGGTGGTAATTTTGTTTATTAGTACCCGAAATTTTTTACAGCTTTATACCTGTGATTCTAATCAACTTTCTTATCTTTAGTGGATAAAAAATAACAGGTCCGCTATTTTAAGGGGTCCGTCATATTGGATTTAAAATGACGTCACTGCATTAATTTCCAAACTTAACATGTATGAAAATCGGAATCCAGAAACTGGTTCTAATTTAGCTTCCAAGATTTGTCACAAACTAACAGACTGACAGACTAACTAACTAGCTAACACGGAAAGCTAATTGAAGTTTGTAATAAGATTTCTAAACGAAACTGCGCTGACCTATTAGCTAATATTAATTTATTTTACTTGTTAGAGATAACAAATGCTGTCCAATTATCACGAATGGAAGCTGTGTTTAAAATATGCGGTATAAGAGTAATCCTACATCATTCAGGTTTTTGTAGGTATAAAGCGTAGGCAGGCCTCCCACTCGGTGGATCGATAACCTGGTGAAGGTAGCGGGAAGCTGCTGGATACAGAAAGCGCATCGTCGTAGAAGGCCTTTGACCAGCAGTGAAGGTCCTTAGGCTGATATGATGATGACGTTTTCATTCATATCAGCTCATATACGTCCCCACCGTGGGGCTCGAGCCTACCCTGAATTAGGGTGATCGGGCCTTAGTCAAACACGCGAGCCCAGTGCGGGTTGGTCGACTTCACACACAACCTGCGAGTTTCCACGCAGGCGTGTGCAGGTTTCCTCACGATGTTTTCCTTCACCGTAAGAGCGTCGGATAAACGTACATATGAAAATTGAAATCTAAATTCGAAATCACATTGGTACGTGGCAGGTTCGAACCACGACCTCCCGTACAGAAGGCGGCGGCACTAGCCATTACGCCACCGACGCTCTCATGATGACGTAGGTGTAATAAATTACCATATAGTTAGTGCATCCTATTCACAAACTATTATTCTCACATAATAATCAAGTACCTGTGTGACAGAGCTTTGCTCGGCGAAGTCAAACATTAAAAAAAGTCATAAAGATTATAAAAGATTTGACTTGACAGGGAATTGAACCCATGATCTACGAGGAGGAAATTCAAGGCTTTTACCACTTTACTAGCGCATATAAAAGATCGAGATAAGGTTTCATCGCATCGGATAAGCTTAATATTTTGCAAATGGATTCTTAAATCGAAAAATGGTTACAGGAGAGCTTGTCTGGGAAGTATTGATGCATCGTATAGTTGTTTTTTTTTTCAATTGAATAAATAATAATAAACTAGATCAGGAATTACACTATTGTGTACAAAATAGATTTGTTGAATCAGCCTCTATATATGACTGCGGAGTTCGCACTCACACTACCACAATAATAGAAGTGTGTCGTTCGTTACGAAAAACGAAATTTCGCTTCAATTTCGCCATTTAGCCAATTTCATCGAAACTGTTACAGCCGTTTTTGAGATCTCAAAACATACAACACAAATATTGCTTGTTTAATAGTATAGGATAAGATACGACACCACGGATAAAAGTTGCTTTATAAAAGATGATGCTGCTCTTTTAAAGCCCTTATTAAACTAATGAAAGTAGATTTGCACTTCACCCATGCGGACATCTCACTTTAATATTTCCTGAATAAAAATTGAAAATTTCTAAAACAATGCGAGCAGATTTTAAGCCATAATAGCGTTCCCTATATTAACGCGAGGTATTGATTGGAACAGTTGTCACTGTCTTTTTCTTGTAAAGAATTAAGAAAATTACCACACTTTTTCAATGGTTTTCCGTTTCAATCAAAAACTACAGTAAAATTTTAAAAATAATAACATTATTCATTTTGTATTATCAAAAAAAATATTGTTGTATATTTATTAAAAAGTATACTTTAAAATATTAGTCATAATAGAGTTGAAAGTAACGGTGTAGAACTATCTTTGGTTTCTTTTTCTATCGAGCCAAAACTACTCAATCGTGTTTTTAATAACTTTTGACTCTAAGTAACATCATCAACAATAAGGGTATTTTTTTTCGACCTCGGGTTTTTTATCGTATAGGAGTAATTTACGTGAAAAATAACGAAAATCTGTAATATTACCGCCACATGGTTTACTCTCTCTATAAAATTACCTGTGCCCAGTTTGTAGGGTGACGCTGTGAATTGATGAATGAAACATTTGATTTTTAAATGTGTAATTATTTTCATGTTGCAGACCATGCGTTACGCACCAGTTTCCTCAACGCGTTCACATACATGCGCTTGCGACCCGTGCGGCTTTGCCTGTTGCGAACCATCGACGTTGACGCTAAGCTCCCACTCAACATCATCAATGTCTGCATAACGTACGCTATTACCCTATTGCAGATGAACAATTTCAACATCGCATCCCGCAATAGTCACGTTTCCGTGGAAATAAAACAAGCGTTTAAATTTACTAACAAAAGCTTAGGGCAGTATGTTGAGTGGAAAATATGTGAGTTGCTAAATGTTACTTGTTCTGTATCCAATTAATAATGCTTGTAAACGATGGTCACGGATTGTAAGTATTTATATACAACCTTCAGGAAACAGAAACCCATTCTTAAAGCGCTTAAATTTAAGATTTAGCTCCATCACTAATGCTAAAACATTAGGGCAAAAGTAAGAACCGGCCAAGTGCGAGTCGGACTAGCGCTCCTAGGGTTGTGTACCATCACACCTCTCTACACAAGTAAAACCGCCTACTTGGTTGTGGTTTCGATTCCCGGCGGGGTCAACTTTGTAATTCTCGGTTTTGTTGGTGGCAGGGCATTTTCATAGCCCGCCTAGCTTCTATTTTTTTATTATTTTTATTATTCACAATTGGTAAACCCTTGACAACAGCTCACCTGGTGGTAAGTGCCGATGCTGCCGAAGATGGAAGCGGGCTTACCAAGATTCCCCAACGCAAAGGGGAACTGGCTATCTTATCTTCATGCCGGAACACACCAATGATATCAACATTGATATTTGGCGGCATGACTTAGATAAGATGGTGATAGCTAGCCAGGCGGTCTTAGAAAATGCCCTACCACCAACCAAACCGAATCTTACAATTGACCCCGCTGGGAATCGAACCTGCGACCTCCTGTGTAAAGCCAGTGAACTTTGCCTCTGAGCTACGGAGGCGGTTCTTGTCTTAGTCTTGCCGCCAGACATCAGTTTTAACAGCATTGATGTGTTAAGGCTTGAAGATAAGATAACCAGATCCCCATTGCGTTGGTGGCATCATCGTCACTTGCTATCAGGTGAGATGATGCCAAGGGCTAACCAATAGTGAATAAAAAAATATTTGTTATAATAGTATTATTGACGTGTAACATCTTTACTCTCGCTTTCCTGCAATCTGTGGGAGTGATTCCTTTCGGAGTGATTTCGTTAAAAGGTTCAACGGCTAAAAAAAAATCACGAAGGCACAGGAAACGTGGCCATGCCGCGAGATTAAAAATGCCAGTTGATTTCGGCCAGGTGCTTAGACGAAACGCTCCGGCTTTTGTAGTTGGAACTTACACTTTAAACCACAGAGCAATTTGGTCGAGTCGTCGGCCGAGCCCTACAGGATCTTTAAGTAGGTAAACAGCGTTATTGCACTTTTGCAAAATTTTATAAGCACTCGGTGATGATATACCCGAAGGACTTTTAGAAACCCCACTACGGAAAATATTTACTGAACAGTATGAAAACAAGAGTTTTCAGTAGAGATTTTCCGTAGTCGGGTTGCTTTTGTCAACTTTTATTTTATTGACATTATAATATTATGGGCTCTTTAAAATTAATTTTGTACCAATAAGTTTTTCGAAACTTACGTATATACAGGGTGTAACATAAAGGTGTGGTGATACTTTAAGGTGGGCTTGTACCCATCAAACTGAAATCTGGCTCTCCCATACTAACTCGATCAGCTGATCAGCCAACTTAGTATGGGAGAGCCAAATTTTTTTTTGCGATTTGACTATGGGTTCATGGAGAAAGTTGTTCAGTTTGATGGGTACAAGCCCACCTTAAAGTATCACCACACCTTTATGTTACACCCTGTATATAAACGAGGAGATCCGCAGGAGAACTAAAGTAACCGACATAGTTCACATAATCGCTAAACTGAAGTGGCAGTGGGCATGGCACATAGCTCGTAGAACAGATGGCCGATGGGGCAGTAAAGTTTTAGAGTGGCGAACGCGCACCGGAAAACGTAGCGTAGGCAGGCCACCCACGCGGTGGACCGACGACCTGGTGAAGATCGCGGGAAGCCGATGGATGCGGGCAGCGCAGGACCGGTCGTCGTGGAAATCCTTGGGGGAGGCCTTTGTCCAGCAGTGGACGATTTCCGGCTGATATGATGAATAGATATCATTAAAAATGACACGAACAGATTCAGTAAAACAAAAAAAAACGTCGGTGGCTCAACCGTTAACGACTTGGTCCTCCTAACCAGAGATCCTGGGTTCAAATCCGGACGGCCAATGTACCAATGAGTTTTTCGAAACCAACGTAAATAATATGCTTACCGATTGCTTTGACGGTGAAGGAAAACTTCGTGGGGACACCGACACGTCTGATTCCAGATGTGTATGAAGGTCGCGTTGCACACGTCCGTAGGTGTTAATCGAAATGCCCCACACGTGACCGCGGGCGATGCTAAGTGTAACACCAGACAACCGCCGTCTATCCCTCGGATAGCACGGTTAATTGTTCCACACGATAAGAGCAGAGAGAGTACAAGAAAAATTATTAAAAATTCTTCCATATTTGAAGGTATTAAGGGTCTACAACAGCTGGTCTATTTCAATCATCAAAAGCGAATGGGTCACAGAGTAAAAAATTAAAGTTCCACAAAGACCGATCGCAAGAAGAATTCAAAGAGTCATTAATGAAGGAAACAGAATTTCGTCTAAGAGTTTGCAAACTTCCTGACAACTCAGCTACAAAAAGTGAAACTTCTTAGCTGTTTTGTTATTTTCACTTATAGTAGTTATGTAATTGTTTTTTGTTATTTTCTACTTTAATTGAAGTCAACAAAGCGACATCAACGATTTTGATGATTAAACTTCCTAAAAAATACTACAAAATGTTTTTTTTTAAACTTTATAACAAGCACTCGATAGAATTTCTCAGGGTATTGTGTAGTGACAGTATTCTCAAGAACGTGACTATTAAATTCAACACGTGACTCGGTCTGGGGTTTGAAGTGTAATTTAAGTTCCAACTACAAAACCGGAGCGTTTCTCCCTAACATCTGGCCGAAATCAACCGGAATTTATAATCTCGCGGCTGTATATAATAATTGTTTTTTTTAGTCACGAAGGTTAAGGAAACATGGCCATGCCGCCTAATGTGAGGCCGGAATGCCGGCAGGGTTTTTACTTATGTCAGATGTTACACATCATAATATGCGACTAGTCGTTCGTTTTATTTTCATTCAGTTCATAATTCCGCGAAGTAAGACTCACAATTGACAGGTTTTTATTGTTTGTTCTTTTAATTTAGGATTAATACCAAGTTTTATCCTTTTTTCGACAAAGCAAAATAAAAAAGAACTTTACTTTACTTTAATTATAAGTCCTACTAAGCGTTGCTGCGGACCTGGTGGTCCGGCAACCGGTACGGAAGCCGGGCAAAATGCAAAGTACATCTCTGTCAGACTATATAGGATAAGAATGAAAGAGACTTACTCTTTGCCCGGTGGCGGTCTTGCCAAGTGTGCGCTAGGCACTGTCGCTAAACGGTTCTATCTATTCATCATGAATATTGCGATTGTTCAGTTGTCGATCAGACCACGCTCTGCGCTCGTTTCCGCGACGTGTTCACATACTAACTCATGCGATATTGCGACCCGATCATGCAGCTTTGCCTATTGCGAAGCTTTATCGCAGTGTCAGGCTGTCTCTCAACGTCTTCAACATATGCCTCTGTCCTACTTCATTACATGTGTGCAATAACAGCCTTATTAACATCCGCAGCGATAAAGTCTTTTAAATGAAGTAAATCTAACGTTAGGGTAGTTTAAAGAAAGTAAAACTTGTAAGTCTCTACTCGTTATGTTATGTTTTCGGGTGATTTAATTTATTAATTTACTGAGAAAAGTTTCAGGTATAATTGACGAGAAATAAGGTGTTGTGTTTCAACGAAAACATTTTACAATTTTCATAATAATATCTAAAAACTGTAAAATTTTTACATTGTGGTAAGTACTAATTAGTTAAATAAATAATAACTAAGTAGCTGAAAGTGTTATTTTTACCCCACTGCATCAGAAGGAGGGTCATTTTTTGATTAACCTAACCAATTTAATTCAAAATTAAAAACCCACTTTTTTGGGCAGTCGGGTTAAAATGTATTTTATTCGTGATTAAGAAGAATCTAACGACACCTTGCACTTCAAAATCCGTCAAGCCGTTAAGGCTACAGGCCCAGCCAAAGGAACAGACGTATGTACATACTCCATTCACTCAAAAACCATTAACCTTATTTTTGGACAATCGGGTAAAAATGCAGAGTTTTTAAATGTTTAATAAAATAAGTTAGATCATTGAATGTCGTTTGTGCTGTGTTAAGTTATTTATTACCTATAAAATAAAAGTTTTCGAATAAGTAGGTTATGTAATCACGGTTAATTATAATTAGAATGTAGAGTAAGATTTTTCGACTTCAATGTTTCCATCACGATAGCTGACGATAGGTAGGTACCTAACACTAGTGTCTTATACTATCTACACTACCACTACACAACTACATTACACTAAACTACACAGTAGGTGCAGCAAAAATTATCTCCGTCCCACTTTTCTTACGTTAATTTTCCGCAATATAAAATACCTAAGGTGTTGACTCGGTAGGTATCAAAAAAAATATTAAATCCACGCAGACCATAGGCAACAGCTAGTACAGAATTAAGGACCAATAGAGAGAAACACGTCTTGTTAAGGTAGATACGTTTTATATTTCGTTCGGTAGGTGCAGTATCAAAAATGGAGAGGTGAGATGATTCCAAGGGTTTACCAATTATGAATAAAAAAAAATTACAAAACACCTCATTAAAGAGCTTGTGTAAACGCCATCTGTGGTAACGTTATGTAGAAATAAATGAATACTGTATATCGATAGAAGGGTAGATGTTACAAGCTGAACATGGGAAGGGGGTTACAGTTTACCTGGTGCTGTTACAGCCAGTTTAATGTTATCCGTGAATACAGGCCATCATTGTTAATCAGCCTTCTTTGCATGTGATGATTATCATCATAGTGTTCAGTGTGGTGGTACAGTACGCGGAAACGATGCTGATGCCCATCCTATGGTTTTTAATTCCTTGATCGGCTCTTTCGGCATCCTTCGGAAGAGATAGGGTAGTTGTATTACTATATTCTAGGGTCGCACCAGAGGCTATCATTATTGTAATAAAGTTAGTAGAAAATAAGGTTTGCTATTTTGAACAAGAATTGTAACAAATTTTATTTAATCCGCACATACAATATGATAGTTATTGTTTACCACTTAAAATTGCTTACTGTATCGGTTTAACGTTGTATGTGTTAAACGACTTTGATTAAATGTCTTATAAGGGAGAAAACGATTGTTTCAATAAATTAAAACGAGTTGTATTTAAGCCTATAAATAAATCCCTTTTTTTCTAATTAAACATTTGAAAGTAGCACCAAAAATATTAGATTGCACACTAAATATGTACACTAATGGAAGTTAAATTTAGTAAACTGTTTTACTGAGTAATTACCTGTTACTAAAATACATATAGCCCTATCTGACGGTAACCCATTTTTTTTACTGTCAGATCCGCCACCTAGGCTCTTATTAAGCAGAGTATATGTATTAGTACTAACATACAGTTTGGACACTCCCTGCCGCTCTCTAGATTGCGAACTCACCCCCTCGTCACCCATATTGATACAGATTGGTTACAATTCATATAGGATTTTGGCGTGATTTTGTTTGTTCCGTCATTTGTTTTTAGAAATATTATTTCACGATCATTTGTATGCAGTGTCACACCTGTCTAAAGTGTTATCATCAGACCTAACGAACCTGTTATCGCTCGCTTTGTTCGCTTGACTATAGTTCAGTTGTGAATCTGTCAAGCCGTGACTTGTAAAGTAGACTGTGATTTAACAATGATAACATACATGCAAGTCAGTATCTTTGTTATACTTCGTGTGCTTATGTTGTAAATAGAAATAAAGTTAAAAAAATCCAATTGAAACCAGCGTTATACGACAATAATATTCCAGTACTCTGTTTTATTTGTAACAAGTGGGTGCCCCGCGGCTACGCCCGCGTTTTAAATTTGGTCGGAAACCTTATAACATTATAACCTTATTGCATTTATAAATAGGCAGTGACTTATATATTACTGTCGTAAGGACCCGGCCAACGCACGCGACTAATGATCCCAGCGAATTGGTGCGAAAATCGAAAGTTTCGCACACTCGCGACTCAGTCGTCTGCGGAAAATTGTACAGTGCGGACGAAAGATATTCCATATAAAAATGCCTTATTGTGTTGTTAGAAGCTATAAAAATCATGAAAGAAAGGCTAAAAAGAAACATGGAATGTCGTATCATCGTTAAGTAACCTTAAATTTTATTTTTTCTTGTAAACAAATTAAATAAACGAATTTTAAAGCGACAATTCTACCAAGGTTCTTTTAACGCGGCACTGACGTCAACTCTCGCCCACGTTAGTTCGTACGAGTTATGTTAGATGGCGCTACTTTTTGCTTGTATCAAGAAAATCTGAGTAAAATATGAAGACGGGCGGATCCTTCTGTTCAAATCTGTGTAAATAGGTGTTTATATTGCAGTATGCGTGTCTTTGTAATTCATCTCTTTTTTTTTTAATTCACAATTGGTAAACCCTTGACAACATCTCACCTGTTGGTAAGTGACGATGTTGCCGAAGATGGAAGCGGGCTTACCAAGATTCCCCAACGCAATGGGGTACTGGCTATCTTATCTTCATGCCGGAACACACCAATGATATCAACATTTGGCATTGAACTTTAAAAACTGAACTGGAGCTATATTCACGAAATAAAAAAGGCTAGCTGCATGCCAAATTTCATCAAGATTGGTTTAGGTGTTGAAGCGTGAAAAGGTAACAAACAAACATATTTTCAAATTTATAATATTATTAGTAAAGATTTATTTTCTTTATTGTAACGCAACTGACTCAATTTAAGTATTTAATTTAAGTATAGTACTACCGATAAAATAGTAACAAAAAATCGAGTTTACAAAGAAAAAAATGTACTTATTAAAACAGTGCATTTTAGATGTAATTTCGAAAATAGTAATGTTTTTAGATGGTAATTTTTTTTTTTAACTCCCTACTGGTAAGCCCTTGGCATCATCTCATCTGATGGTAAGTGACGATGTTTCCGATGATGGAAGTGGACCTGCCGAGATTCCCCTACGCAATTGGGAACTGGCTATCTTATCTTCAAGCCGCAACACAACTTAGATAAGATGGTGGTAGCTATCCAGGCGGCGTAATACAAAGGCGGATGCAATACAGACACCCATAGTCTATGCTGCATTATCTTGCGGATTATTGTCTGCCGAAAATAGGCCGAAACCCAGCTGCGACACAGCGGTCTGTAGTGTAGTAGCATTTGTTTCTATAAGTCAATGAAAAGGCGGATTTAACACAGACACCCATAGCCTGCGCTGAATTGTCTTGCGAATGGCTGCAACACAGTGGATTGTAGTGCAGCCGCATTTATTTCTATAAGTCAATGAAAAGGCGGATTTAACAAAGACACCCATAGCCTGCGCGGAATTATCTTGCGAATAGCTGCAACACAGTGGGTTGTAGTGCAGCCGCATTTATTTCTATAAGTCAATGAAAAGGCGGATTTAACACAGACACCCATAGCCTGCGCTGAATTATCTTGCGAATGGCTGCAACACAGTGGATTGTAGTGCAGCCGCATTTATTTCTATAAGTCAATGAAAAAGCGGATTTAACACAGACACCCATAGCCTGCGCTGAATTATCTTGCGAATGGCTGCAACACAGTGGATTGTAGTGCAGCCGCATTTATTTCTATAAGTCAATGAAAAGGCGGATTTAACACAGACACCCATAGCCTACGCGGAATTATCTTGCGAATGGCTGCAACACAGTGGATTGTAGTGCAGCCGCATTTATTTCTATAAGTCAATGAAAAGGCGGATTTAACACAGACACCCATAGCCTGCGCTGAATTATCTTGCGAATGGCTGCAATACAGTGGATTGTAGTGCAGCCGCATTTATTTCTATAAGTCAATGAAAAGGCGGATTTAACACAGACACCCATAGCCTGCGCTGAATTATCTTGCGAATGGCTGCAAAACAGTGGATTGTAGTGTAGCCGCATTTATTTCTATAAGTCAATGAAAAGGCGGATTTAACGCATACACTTATAGTCTGCGCTGAATTATCTTGCGGATTATTGTCTGTCGAAACCCAGCTGCAACACAGCGGTCTGTAGTGCAGCTGCATTTGTATCTATAAATCAATAAATAGGTGGATTCATCACAGACACCTATAATAGTCTGCGCTGATTTGGATTGGATGAGTGTGGATTGTAGTTCAGCCTCATTTGTTTCTATAAGTTGAGCAAGTGATTTTCAGCATTTGAGGATATGAACAGGTGAACTGTCCTGTATTGCAGCCGTTTTTGTTAAAACAATGTCTTTCAAAACCGATTACAGTGCAGACAGGTTGTAAACGTCTGTGGTGTAATCGGTTTTTATTACTTTTATAAAAAGATACGTAGTCGGCTATATTACAAAACAGCTACTGTATTTGTTGAATCTGCATTTGTATTTAATAAAAATGCGGATGCATCTAGGTGGTATTAGAAATTGTTCCTTCATCAACAAAGCCGAGTCATACAAAGTTGGACTCCACCGGGAATCGATCTAGCAACCTCTTGATGTAAAGCTAATGGATGTAACCATTACGCCACGGAGGCGGTTATTTAAACAATCTACATGATTATAGCTATTCATCTCACCAGATGGTACCTAAGTAGTGATGCCAAAGTTGGAAACGTGCTCACCAAGATTCCCCGACGCAAAATGGAACTGTGTATTTTTTACCACAAAATATCATATCATACCACCAACAAAAACGAGTCCTACAACCCGCAAAGTCCTGATGTGTTTTTTTTACTAAAAATTTAAATGCGTTTGGCTGCACCTGATGGAAAGTGCATTGGCAGCCGAGGATGTAACACGCAAGCTCAAATAGTGCCTATTTACTCTCGACTTGAAGATTTCTAAATTATACGAATAGAGGAATACAGACGCTGGAAGGGAATTTCACTCCTTGGCCGTTCGCATGATGAACGAAGAAGCCAAAAGCTTCGTGCGTAAAGGTGGAACATTAACGACAAAGAGGTGGAAACGCCCTTTGCGCCTGGTCGTCTGATAATGAAATAGAGAGGGGGGAATGAAGTCATGAAGCTCAAGGGCACACTCTCCGAAATGAATACTGTAGTACACCGACTTTGCGGCGATGCTCGAGGCTTTGAAGCCTGTTTGTTACAAGTTCCACGTCACCAATGAGTCTGCTAGCGCGTCGGTCGATATAATCCAAGGCATCTAGCTGGTAACGAGCCGATTTGTCCCATAAGTAAGAGCAGTACTCCATACATGACCGAACTTGAGCTTGGTATAATATTAGAAGCTGCTCTGATGTGAAGCAAAGTCTCACCTTCGAGAGGATACCAAGCTTTTTGGCAGTCTTTTTTGGCTTGGATTCAATGTATCTCCTGAAATTCAGATCAATGTTAAATCTACGCCAAGGAGCTCAAGATGGTCTGAGATCTGGATATATTAATCTAGGAAAGTAGGAGTCAGGGTAAAAATACTTCTTTTTGCAGTGAATAGACACGCCTGCGTTTTAGAGGCCTTAAACCTAACAAGATGGCATCGCCCCAGTCAGAGATTGCCTTAAGTGTTATGGTCACGCGCTCAATCATGGCCTCTTTCTGAGATAGTATATCCGGACACCTAGCTTGAGCACTAGACAAGTATCTCTCCGCAACCGTGCTGTCGTCTACATACCCAAATATACCGGGTTCCAGCAGATCGTTTATGTGCAGAAAAAACAAAGTTGCGGAGAGAACTGTGTCCTGAGGTACCCCGGCATCAATAACCGATAGGTCAGACGAGCAGCCATCGAGGACCACTCGAATGAACCGTTCCCTCGGGAAGTCAGATATCCAATTGCACAAACCAGTAGGTATTCCGTAGGAAGGAAGCTTACCAATAAGGCTAGCATGCCGGATCCTATCAAATGCCTTAGAGACATCGATAGATATGGCAAGAGCTTCACCGTGCTTCTCTATGGCTTCACCCCATATATGCGTAGCATACACTAGAAGACCTCCCGTTGACCTACCCCGGTCAACCAAAACCATACTGACGGTCACTCAGGATGTCATTGTCCACTAGGTATCCTTTGAGGTGAGTATTCAATACACGCTCCATAATCTTACAGAGTATGGAGGTGATTGCAATATGTTGATAGTTGAATGGGTCAGTCCGACTACCTTTTTTAGGCACGGGTTGCACGTTGGCAAGCTTCCAAGACTTTGAAACTATACTGGTTTTGAGAGAGAGGCGGTACAAGCGTGTCAGCACAGGAGACAACTCAGGAGCACAGTTCCTTAGAACTATGGATGGAATACCGTGACGACAGCTGGCCTTATTCACATCTATACTGCAAAGAGGTTTAAGAAACTCTTTTTGGAGAATACGTAAAGGGGACATTACAGTACCGCATGGAGGTATCTGAGGTGGTGTATTATTTGCAGTATTTAGACGCGAACTTCTAGCAAACATACATGCAAATAAATTTGCCTTGTCTGCAGCGGAGTGACCCAGCGATCCGTAAGGTTTTACTAGTGGAGGCAAAGACGAGCAGCAGGAATTCGACTCGACCGACTTAGCCAAGAACCAAAATACCTTACTTTCAGATGGGTAGGAGGCAAGTTTTGATCCAATATGGCTTATGTGGTCAAAGCGTGCCCTGCGCAGTGTCTTTTTGTAGGACTTGGCAGCTCTATTAATGGCTTTCTTCCTGGAACGCGTTTCCAGAGCTTTGCGAGCTCGAGCGTGCCTTGCGCTTGATTGAGGTTTACGTCTATCCGTAGCGGATAGCCGCGCGCTTGATTGAGGTTATTGCATCTATTCGTAGCAGATAGCCGCGCGCTTGAGGGCGATACTTACGCATCCTATGGAGAAAAGAAAAAGTTATAATGTTATTGCTATCAAATATTCCACCCTCGACACCTTATTTTACCTCGAATTTATTAAGGAGAAGTGTATCCTTAGCACACATTTCAGGCTAAGATAATATTTTGAAAATTAAGACTTTTTTTTAATAAAAATTTAAGTGCGTTTGACTGTAACTCACCTGATGTTAAGTGAGGAAAATTGACTTTATTATATTTTGCCGATACCGACCTTTGCGAGTCGGCCTCGCACTCCAAGGGTTCCGTACCACTACACCTCACCAAACAATTATGACAATGATATCTATTCACATTACAAACAAAGAAATGAACGGGAGCGACAGAAAAATGTAAAAGTCTTAAAATATTTTTTGTTAAAATTATAAAACGCACTATATTTTTCGATAGTAACACTAGAAAGGAAACATAGTCACTGAGTATTAAACTTGAAATTCTGAAGGCACGGCGGAATTATCCCACTTGCTTTATTGGCTGAAATAGTAAGGAAGCTTTAGTAATAAAGGAGCTTTTTACAAGCTTTTAGTTAACTTGCAATGTATGTATGTTTGCTCGAGTGGAATCTTGCAAGTTAAATTTAACACACTTCCCGGTTTCCGATTAAGCTGAGATTGTGCAAATAAGTATATCGCGTTTTTAGGTTTTTCGAAAATTATGTTTCAAATAAGGACAAAATACCTTATATCAACCAAATATAATCAAAAGTTAATCAAAAGTACTATTGAATTGACATTTGAAATTTTCAAATTCCTACTAAGTTTGTTTATATTGTGCTTTTTTGGTTGATATAAGGTATATTATTGTCCTAATTTGAATATTAAAGGCTACTAAAAGGCATTATCTTTTACTCTGACGACTAAAATATGCCGTTATTGGAGATATGGAAGAGCGCCAAATCTTCTGTTTGTATATTCGAGGAAGATCCTCAATACCTCAATATTGAATCATACTGATATTATAAACGTGAAAATTTGTTAGAATATATGTATGTATGTTTGTTACTCTTTCACGCAAAAACTACTGAACGGATCTGGCTGAAATTTGGTAGGTAGACAGATTAGGACCTGGATTAACACATAGGTTCGGTACTTTTTTCCACGCTCGAGAGCCGCTTGCGGCTTGCGCACTGCGCCCTCTCGAAAAGTCATAGAAACGTTGTCCACGCGGGTCAAGCCGCGGGGAACATCTAGTTGCTCATGAAATTTTTGATAGGCACCGTTTTTTTACTATAAGCCTATACTTTTTGTCATTGATAGAACACTAAACAAATATAAGTATCTACTATTAAGTATTCCGATATATAAAGTGGTATAATTACAATATGTACCTAATATTCTGTGGCATTATACCAAATTCACAGAGCCACCTACTTACATGGAACAATGTGTTCAAAGAATATTTCTACGTGAACATACAGGATAATCTTGAAAGGTTTCAAAAACCTAAAAAACATTCAGTAAAAGGTATGAAATAGTATTTTTATATACGAATACACGAAATTTACCAACAATAACCAAATTAAATGTAGGTACGGTAGGGGCCTTAATTTTTTTTAAGGTCGGTACCAGCACATAGCAACTTACCTATCAAATGTTATAGATTCGATGGCTCTGCTGGCACCAATCTCAAAAAAAATTAATCCCCTAATTTATTTGATTCCTACCAACCTTTGATTTGGTTATTGTTGGTTAATTTCATGTATTAATATATATATCAGCCACTATGCTTGGCGTTCGTGGACTATGAGAAAGCCTTCGATTCGGTCAAAACTTGGGCTGTGTTACAGTCTCTCCAGAGGTGCCAAATTGACTATCGATATATCGAAGTGCTGAAGTGTTTGTATGAAAACGCCACCATGTCGGTTCGCCTCCAGGATCAAAACTCGGAACCTATCCAGCTGCAGCGAGGGGTGAGACAGGGAGACGTTATATCTCCGAAACTGTTCACCGCCGCCCTGGAAGATGTTTTTAAGCTATTGCACTGGGGTGGACTCGGCATCAATACCAACGGCGAGTACATCACACACCTTAGATTCGCTGACGATATCGTGGTCATGGCTGAGACTATGGACGACTTAGGCACAATGCTCGATGGCCTCAGTAGAGCCTCTCAACAAGTGGGACTTAGAATGAACATGGACAAGACGAAAATTATGTCAAACGTCCGTGTCATACCTACTCCTCTGAAGGTTGGAGGCTCTACACTCGAAGTTGTTACCGAATATGTATACCTGGGACAAACAGTCCAGTTAGGTAGGTCCAACTTCGAGAAAGAGATCAATCGTCGAATCCAACTCGGCTGGGCAGCGTTCGGGAAGCTTCGCAATATCTAACGTCCCAGATACCGCAGTGTCTTAAGACCAAGGTCTTCGACCAATGTGTGTTGCCAGTGATGACATACGGAATTGAGACATGGTCGCTTACTATGGGCCTCATAAGAAGGCTCAAGGTCACCCAAAGGGCAATGGAGCGTGCTATGCTCGGAGTTTCTCTGCGTGATGGAATCAGAAACGAGGAGATCCGTAGGAGAACTAAAGTAACCGACATAGCTCTCAGAATTGCTAAACTTAAGTGGCAGTGGGTGGGGCACATTGCTCGTGGAACAGATGGCCGTTAGGGCAGTAAAGTTCTCGAGTGGCGACAACGCACCGGAAAGCGTAGTATAGGTAGGCCTCCCACTCGGTGGACCGATGACCTGGTGAAGGTCGCGGGAAGCCGCTGGATGCGGGCAGCGCAGAACCGGTCGTCGTGGAGATCCTTGGGGGAGGCCTATGTCCAGCAGTGGACTTCCTTCGGCTGATATGATGATTTTCATTTACTCAGGTTGCAGACGGCTAGTCCGAGACGGACTTATCGAGAACGAACTCCGATTAAAAAACCAGAGTAATCATTACTTCTCGACATTAGAACAGAATCAAAATTATAATTTATAATCTAATTATAATTTATAATATATAAATTATAATTTATAATTTTGATTCTGTTCTAATGTCGAGAAGTAATGATTACTCTGGTTTTTTAATCGGAGTTCGTTCTCGATAAGTCCGTCTCGGACTAGCCGTCTGCAACCTGAGTAAATGAAAATCATCATATCAGCCGAAGGAAGTCCACTGCTGGACATAGGCCTCCCCCAAGGATCTCCACGACGACCGGTTCTGCGCTGCCCGCATCCAGCGGCTTCCCGCGACCTTCACCAGGTCATCGGTCCACCGAGTGGGAGGCCTACCTATACTACGCTTTCCGGTGCGTTGTCGCCACTCGAGAACTTTACTGCCCTAACGGCCATCTGTTCCACGAGCAATGTGCCCCACCCACTGCCACTTAAGTTTAGCAATTCTGAGAGCTATGTCGGTTACTTTAGTTCTCCTACGGATCTCCTCGTTTCTGATTCCATCACGCAGAGAAACTCCGAGCATAGCACGCTCCATTGCCCTTTGGGTGACCTTGAGCCTTCTTATGAGGCCCATAGTAAGCGACCATGTCTCAATTCCGTATGTCATCACTGGCAACACACATTGGTCGAAGACCTTGGTCTTAAGACACTGCGGTATCTGGGACGTAAAGATATTGCGAAGCTTCCCGAACGCTGCCCAGCCGAGTTGGATTCGACGATTGATCTCTTTCTCGAAGTTGGACCTACCTAACTGGACTGTTTGTCCCAGGTATACATATTCGGTAACAACTTCGAGTGTAGAGCCTCCAACCTTCAGAGGAGTAGGTATGACACGGACGTTTGACATAATTTTCGTCTTGTCCATGTTCATTCTAAGTCCCACTTGTTGAGAGGCTCTACTGAGGCCATCGAGCATTGTGCCTAAGTCGTCCATAGTCTCAGCCATGACCACGATATCGTCAGCGAATCTAAGGTGTGTGATGTACTCGCCGTTGGTATTGATGCCGAGTCCACCCCAGTGCAATAGCTTAAAAACATCTTCCAGGGCGGCGGTGAACAGTTTCGGAGATATAACGTCTCCCTGTCTCACCCCTCGCTGCAGCTGGATAGGTTCCGAGTTTTGATCCTGGAGGCGAACCGACATGGTGGCGTTTTCATACAAACACTTCAGCACTTCGATATATCGATAGTCAATTTGGCACCTCTGGAGAGACTGTAACACAGCCCAAGTTTTGACCGAATCGAAGGCTTTCTCATAGTCCACGAACGCCAAGCATAGTGGCTGATCGTACTCTTCGGTCTTCTGTATAATCTGCCGCAGCGTATGTATGTGGTCTATGGTACTAAATCCTTTTCGGAAACCGGATTGTTCGGGAGGCTGGAAGTCGTCAAACCTGCGTGCGAGACGATTCGTAATGACCCTCAAAAACAGTTTGTAGACGTGGCTCAGAAGTGAGATGGGTCTGTAGTTCTTCAGCAGGGTATTGTCGCCCTTTTTGAAGAAAAGCACGACCACACTTATGTGTCATGCCTTAGGCGTTTGTCCCTCAAGTATAACGGAATTCAATAATTTCTGAAGAGCTTTAAGTACCGGTGTTCCACCTGCATTCAGAAGTTCAGCCGTAATTCCATTATCGCCCGGTGCCTTATTGTTTTTAAGCTGTTTAAGAGCCATTCTAATCTCGTACAGGCTGACGTCCGGTATATCTTCGGTATAGTGTCGGGTAAGTCTAGCTCTTGGGTCTTTAGCCAGATCGCTGACAGGCAGACGTGTGGTCGTATACAATTGTCCGTAGAACTTCTCAACTTCTTCTAGCAACTCAGTCTTAGACGATATGATCCTGCCGTCCTCAGTCTTCAGCTTGGTCAGTTGGCTTTGACCAACAGACAGATCTCTCGCGAACACTTTTGAGCCTTTGTTGTTCTCAATCGCCTCTTTAATACAATTTGTATTATAGTGGCGCAAATCGCGAGTTAGAGACTTAGAGATCTGCCTGTTTAGTTGCCGATACTGAGTAGTGTCTTCAGAGGACTGCAAAACCAATCTGCGTCTTTCTTCCATGAGGTTGCTGGTGAATTTAGAGATTTTTTTGGTTTGATGATAATAAAATACTAATTCTATCTTCTAATTAAAACTAATTTGTACGATCCCCTGTGGCGCAAATCGCGTCGCAAGTTAGTCAAATACGTATCCCGAACCAAATCTACTTCCTTGCGAAAAAGAAAATCTGAACTGCCCGAAGATATCCTCAGATCTGATGTTTTATAATTTGAACGATCTCGTGGAACGTCCAGGCTGTCTCTTTATGTAATTCCTTAGAATTACCAGGATTTTGCGACGTTTTTTTTTTGATTGTAGGTCTCTGTTGGAAGTTAGGTGCACCTGTGAGAGATTCAGCCGAGCTTATACTAGTTTGTGTATAGGGCCTCTTCGTTTCGTTTCAATTGTGCCCTATAATTTCCTCTAGTACGAAATTAATTTAACTCTGTGCCCAAGGTAGACCATCATGTACCATCGTCGACTACATCGTCGACTACATCGTCACTTACCATCAGTTGAGTTGTAGTCAAACGCACTCAAATATGTAATAAAAAAACGCATCAATAAATTTACAGCAATTTACCAGAAAAGTTCGAGATTCTGAGATCTGTAAATCAATTTCACTTTATCAAGAACGAGCCACGTTAATATTTTACGGCTTTTAATCAACTTATTTAAGAGCCAATTTGTTATTAATCAAATAAACACAAGAGTTTCAATCTGGAGCGTTTAGGTAAAATAAGGTGTAATAATATGAAAACTCCTGTTTAAATAACTCAGAGTGTTGATAAATGTATTGTTTGGAATAGGAAGGTATAATAGCATAGGTTTTGTGAAAATAAAGTCAGCATTCAAATTTATTTATACCATGAATTTATCGATCCTTTATTGCTATTATTATATTGTGCAGTCTGCGGGTTAGCTACACGCGGAGACAATACAGCGACTTGCGGGTCCAATACAATAACGCGTTCAGGGTGTTGATGGGCCTGACGCGCTTCTGTAGTGCTTCTGGCATGTTTGCAGAGGCAAAGACTGACAGCTTCGAGGCTATTATGCGAAAGCGGTCCGCCTCCTTGATGAGTCGAACGCGCGCCAGCACCAACAGCATCCTGTGCACTCTAGTGGACCGATAGGACTCTCTGATGCTGGGGCGCTATGGATACGGCTGCACGTAGTTAAGTAGATACCGGCGTTGCCCCTGTGGCGGACGGCTCCATCTTGACAATCTCAATAGGGATGACGAATGCTAGTCATCTGATATACTTATTATCAACTGTCACAAACGAAATTTTGTTCTAAAAATGTTTGTTATTATTATTATATTAAATATATTATTAAATGCTGTTAACTTAACTCGTTGATCCGTGAAGTATTTGGGCCTTAGTCTACAAAAGGGAAAAAAATCACGATTCAAAACCCTTTCGGCTCTAATTACAATCATTATTGATTTTAATCATTATTCTATAACATTACTTGACAAAAAGTTTCAACACGTCTTTTTCTCAGCTAATTTAATTCAATTTAATTCAATTTTGGTATTCGAGATATCAAAATCAGAATGAAATAAAATATGACAAAGTAGAGTTTTACAATGCAATATTAAATGGCTGCTATTTACCCACCAATAGAAACAAGAATGAGAGTCCCACTCTCAGCAACAAAATGAAACATTAACACAGAAAAAAACGAAGTACTTACATTACTTCTTTGTACCTGGGTTGAGCAATCATCATTACAGCTCATATACGTCCCCACCGAGGGGCTCGAGCCTACCCTGAATCAAAAATCAAAATCTAATCTAAACTCCACAGTCGTTATGAAAATTATACAAATTAATACAGTTAATCTCTGATTTCTCTTGATACAACGAACAGCTGCGTACTGTGGGTCTTAAAGAGTTTTATTTATTTTTTTTGTTTTTTAGACTATTAGTGTAAAACAATAGATCCCATCAAAATCTCAATTTAATTATTTTTTTTTGCCATCACTATACTTTCTTTACTTCTTCGTCACTCGAAAGTAAAAAGGTGAGCTGCATGTCGCTCGCGCATCGCGCACCATCGATATCCATGCAGGCGAAGCCACGGGCTGACGCTAGTATTTAATAAGTATACATAAAGTTATACAACGAGGCAATTTGTAAAAGTGAATCCTTCATTCTATTTTAAATAATCGGAACAATCAAAGGTGACAAATTCTGAGTTGCCACATGCACGAGAAGAATAAAATAAAAAGTGCACTCAAATTAGGATAACCATTATGTACATGGTATTCTGTTTTTCTGTTCCGGTATTTTTTTTTGTTTTACCTGTTTTCTCACACCTGTATTGACAAACGTTCGTATGGATACAAGGGTGTAAAAGGTAAATGACAAACCCGTGACTATAGTTAATCCTCGCCCGCGGCTCGGGCTCACAAATGTCACTCGTATGTTGTTTACCTTTTTACCACCCTTGTATCATAAATACTTAGCTAATGAAGCTTTTCGAAAAATATGTTTTTATCAAAAGTCTTTAAATAGCCTTAGGCAATGTTGAGCAGTGTAGGTAGGAACTTAGACTCTGGTATGTACATAATTGGATCCATTCAGTATTATTCTACCCCCATCTGTATTTAAATAGTTTAGCCATTAATAAAGGCCCAGTTGGTGTAAATACACTTGAGTTCGTAGTGTCTTGACAGCTGGTGCTTGCTGTTTGAGGTCAAATAATTTCTGGTTAAGGGAAGTAATTCAATGGCAGCTGACCCGGCAGCTGCGAATGTATACTGCTTAAAGTTTGTTTCTACAGCAAGTAACGATATAATAGCGAGTCTGATAGTAATAAGACCTGATTGGAATGTGTTAAATCTACATTCTAATGCAATAGAAATGTGCCAATCATCTAATCTAATAATTTTGATTGGAATTTGATATGTGTGGGTTTCAGGGGCGATAAATCGATCTAAATAGGTCTCATCTCTGGAAAAACGCGTTTTTCCAAGATATACGCAGTGCGTTAAAACGTAAAATTGCCACGCAAAACCCTTACTTATATTATAAACGTGAAAGTTTGTATGTATGGATGTTTGTTACTCTTTCACGCCACAACTGATTAACAGATCTGGATGAAATTTGGTAGGTAGACAAATTAGGACCTGGTTAAACATAATTGCCACTTTTTCCACGTTAGCGAGCCGCGCACTGTGTACCCACGAAGACAGTCATAGAAACTATGTTCACGCGAGCGAAGCCGCTGGCAAAAGATAGTATAGTCATATTTTCACAAATCTATCTAAGTCGAGCATAACCAAGCTCATACCCCGAATGTCCTGGATGAACCTCACTACAGGCATGAGTTTTTTTTTATTATTTCAGCTTAT
This sequence comes from Coleophora flavipennella, assembly GCA_947284805.1. NCBI lineage: Eukaryota > Metazoa > Arthropoda > Insecta > Lepidoptera > Coleophoridae > Coleophora > Coleophora flavipennella. The sequence goes on from OX369273.1 coordinate 4,745,950, forward strand.
TTTCATGTTAATATGGGTTCAAAAAACAGGGTTTTTTTAGTTTGTTTTCAAATTTTTTGTTTACTCTGAAAATCCGGTTCTTTACTTAAAAAAAATTGTTCACACGCCTAGGAAACTTCGAGCATCGCTCAGTCGCCTAGGAACTCGTATTTTAGACTCATATTATGATGAAGAGGTTAAGTTTGTAAGTTTGGATGTAAGAGGTTAACCATAACCATAACAGTAACCATTCAGGTTTAATGGTGCTTGATGATTAATTATTTTGTTTTAAATTTGGTAAATTAAAAATATTAAAAAAAAGGTAATCTCCGAAAGTAGGTACCCATCCTGTTTTTAAAATTCTTTCACTTCAGGATTTACCTTGAAAAATCGCGAGCCGCTTGCGGCTTGCGCATCACACCGTACCTTCACGTTCACCTATCCACGCGGCCGAGCGGGTAACAGCTAAAAAAGATTTCATTATTATCCGTAAGTTGGTGCATTCAGAACTGACACTGCCCTTTACAAATTACTAGTTTTTTCCCGCGGCTTCGACCACGTGGATATAGTTTTTATGACAGTATTCGTGGGTGCGAATGTTTTAAATTTGACAATTGACACAAAATCCACCAACAAAAACCAGTTTTTTTCCAGATTCTCCATCTTTAGATGTGGCTTCCATCATCATCTCAACAGCATGAAAGTTTAGTAGTTAAATCTTCCATCATCAGCTCATCTGAATAACCTGAAAGAATACAACTATCGGTCTATACGTATCTACGTAAAATATTTGAAGAATTATCCTCTAACTCCAACCGTTAAGAAGTTGTAGCTTTCTTCATCAGCTCATCAACATGAGATGATGACTGCCAGACGCAAATACTTTCATTATTTTAAAAAATACATGAAACACGTAAAACGTGCCTATAAACATTGAGGGTTGCCTTTGATTTCCCTGAGATCCCATCATCAGATCCTGATTTAATGACAACGTGACCCCCTCGGGAGTATACTCTTTCCAAAGAAAAAAGAATTTTGAAAATCGGTTCACAATCGGCAGAGTTATCGCGTAACAAACATACAAAAAAAACATAAGTCGCATTGAGAACCTCCTCCTTTTTGAATCTGGTTGAAAATACCTACTTAAGTAAAAAAAAAACTTGTGGCACTCGGGGACTGCCGCGGTAAAGCTATTGCATAGCATTTTCATCAACTTATGCAAATAAAATTATTTATTTATTTTTATTTATGCAGTATTTACCGGTACCATATAGTCCTAGGGGCGTAGGATGTTTATGTAATAAATTAACACTTAGAAAGTTACACCAGTAAAATTTACCAAGTCCTTTTAGTACCGCAAATCGCTAATAGATGGCACTAAGTTTTTTAGAACTGCCCACGTGTTAGGTTATTTTCGTTACGGAATTTCTTGATTCGGTAGCCGCGCTCAAAGCCCGCGATAAAAGCTATGCAACAGCTTAAAACTTTTCTTTAACAAAACTGCAGTACCCAATACCTACAGATAAGATACAGCAATAAAATTAATGTCTGTTTTTTTTTTTAATGAATAAAATTTTTAATTTACCTATAGATTTAGCTGATGTGGCGGCAGCTACAGTAACCCGCCACTGATCCTTAAAACAACCTTACCATCAGGTGGGATGTTGTTAAGGGTTTACCAATTGTAAATAAAAAAAAAAAAAAAAACCGACCAGAGTACTTAAAATATATTCGTCATCTAGAACGCGCTTTTAACATTTCTTCGCCTCTGAATATATATGTCGCAGCCGTTAAGAAATTTTTCTTCTTCTTCTTCTAACCGTTACAAGAAGCCGTTAAGGGTGTGGGTCGCTCCTATGAAGGATTTTACAGGTCTTGATTGACCTTAATCCATAGGGGGAGTTTTAATGGGCGTTCAGTCTTCAGATGTGAGTCCCATTTAAATACAGCCAGTCTGTGCTGGTATGCATGATGCATCACTCCCCCTCCTTCCGAATAAGAAAAAAAAACAAGAATCCGCCGGTTTTCAAAACGGCGCGCTGCCAAAGTATACAAGTAATACATTAGTTCTAACGTGCTGCTTTGCAAAACGGCGGTGTTTTGTAAAACGGCAGATTTTGCACCGCTTTGTAAACTAGGCACTAAGTGAAAAACTCCGAATAAAACCGATGATTTCTTCTTCTGCGAAGCAGACTAACCAGCCTTGCCTAATCTGCTAAGGGTTACCTAATCTGCTAAAGGGTAGATCTACAATGACGATTTTCGTATCCTCTCCTACTTTAATAATCCTACTTCACTGGGTAGTTCTTAAATGACACTTTTCGTATCCCCTCTATTTTCACAAAACTTACTTCACTGGGTAGTTCTACAATGACGCTTTGCATATCCTCTCTAACTTTATAAAACCTTTTTCACTGGGTAGTTCCACAATTACACTTTTCGTATCCTCTCTAACTTTATTAAACCTACTTCTCTGGGAAGTTCTGCAATGACACTTTTCGTATCCCTTCCATTTTTCTAAAACTGCGACTGCGACTGTTTAACTGTTAGTGTAACTTTTAAGTTTAACTGTAAAGTTTAGCTGTTAGTTTAACTGTTAAGTTTAACTGTTAGTTTAACTGTTAGTTTTACTGTTAGTTTAACTGTTAACTGTTAAGTTCAACTATTAAGTTAACTGTTGAGTTTAACTGTCAAATTTTACTGTTAGTTTAACTGTTAAGTTTAAGTAGTTCTGGACAGTGTGTCAGCCACCACATTAGTCTTTCCGGAGATATGTTGGATGTCGGTGGTCAACTGTGAAAAATAATCCAGGTGTCGAAATTGACGTGGAGAGCACTTGTCTTTTCGTTGTTTGAAAGCAAAGCAGAGTGGCTTGTGGTCAGTGTACACGGTGAAATGCCTGTCTTCTAGCATATGCCGGAAGTATTTTATTGCTTCGTAAATAGCAAGGAGCTCACGATCGTACGGCGAATATTTCTGCTGAGAGGGGCTTAACTTGCGTGAGAAAAATGTCAAAGGCTGCCATTCGTCGTCTTTTTGTTGCTGCAGAACCGCGCCAATTGCCAAATCTGACGCGTCTGTGACAAGCGCAAGCGGCAGTTGGCAATCTGGATGCACCAGCAAGGTTGCTTTGCACAGGGATTCCTTGCTCTCGACAAAAGCTTTCATCGCGTCATCCGTGAGGTTAATTGGGTGTGAGCCTTTAACTGATCCTGTAAGAAGAGTGTTAAGAGTTGCTTGTACATGAGCTGCTTTAGGAAAAAATCTCATGTAGAAATTCAGGATACCTAGAAATTGTCTGACTTCTCTGACCTTATTCGGTGGAGGGAAGTTCTTTATCGCCTCCACTTTAACATCCAATGACTTAGTTCCCAGAGATGGAATGTTGTAGCCCAAGAATTTAACTTCTTGGACTCCGAATACGCACTTGTTCGAGTTTATCACCATGCCATAATCTCTAAGTCTGGTTAAGACCTGATGTAGATGCTCTCTCTGCTCTTCTTCGTCCCGGGAAAATATCAGGAAGTCATCAAGATAGACATAAACTAAATCCAGTCCTCTCGTAACCTCGTCAACGAACCTTTGAAAAGTTTGACCGGCGTTCCTGAGACCAAATGTCATAAAGGTAAATTCATATATTCCAAACGGCGTTGTAATTGCCGTCTTATGAACGTCCTCTTCATAAACTGGGATCTGGTGGTAAGTCTTCTCAAGATCAATTGTAGAGAATATGGTGCATCCAGCTATGCTGTGCGTGAAATCATGGATATGACGTATCGGAAAGGCATCAGGTATAGTTCTTGCGTTCAACATGCGGTAATCTCCACAGCCCCTTCATCCATTATCCTTCTTTGGTACTAAGTGAAGCGGTGATACCCAGGGGCTTTAAGAGGGTCTGGCTATACCACACAAGAGCATTGACACAAACTCCTTCTTCGCGATGACTAGTTTGTCAGGGGCTAAACAACGTGGAGTGCAGGATAAGGGAGGTGTGGGTGTTGTTCGGACATGTTGAACTAATAACTTAACTAATGTATATGGTGCACTTTTAATATGATCAGATAATGAAGATAGCGAGGACGATGATAATATAAGCATGAGCTTATGATTCCAAATAATCTGTGTAATCTTTTATTTTTTACTGCCTTTTGACACCGACTGGCTGATATGGTGATATTATGGTGCACTTTTAATATGATCAGATAATGAAGAGCGCGAGGACGATGATAATATAAGCATAAGCTTATGAAACCAAATAGTCTGTGTAATCTTTTATTTTTTACTGCCTTTTGACACCGACTGGCTGATATGGTGATATTATGGTGCACTTTTAATATGATCAGATAATGAAGAGCGCGAGGACGATGATAATATAAGCATTACAAGATTCCAAATAAAATAAATGTTAAAAATTAAAGTGTCTTTATTTATTTAATCTTTTATTTTTACTACCCTTTTACACTGACTGGCTCATATGATGATATTATGATGCACTTTCAATAGAGAGGCTTCTGAAAAGAATTATCTTTTAAGAGGAAACAATTAACACACAATCTCCATACAAAAAGAGAAAATAGTTTTTCACCTCTAAATACTATCTAATCATAAAGATTTTTAATTATGTTATTAATACAATTAAAAAACGAGGTCTTAGTTTCTTTTTCAATGAAATTAAAAACTTCAATTTTATTTTTCGTTCAGTGTTTTCGTACATAACTAAGTTTATTTTTAATGTAAAATTTAAAAAAATTAAAACTATCTTTTTATTGTGTCAATAAAATTTTTTAAAACCATTATAATCCTATAATATTCACAAGTGAAAAACGTTTTCTCTTTTTAAACGACTTCGATAAAGGAGGAGGTTTCTCAATTCGACCGTATATATTTTTTTTATGTGTGTTCGCGGATAAATTCTTCGTTCATAAACCGATTTTGATTATTATGTTTTGTTGGAAAAGAGATATCCCAAGGGTGGTACCATGATAAGGAAACTAGGAGCTGATTATGGCATCCCATAGAAATTGAGGGGAACCTTCAAAAATCGATATGGCGACTAGTGCATTTTTTTGTGTATTTTCTAAAGGTATTCAAGTATTTGCGTTAAGTAGTCATCATCCCACGTTGCAGAGCTGATGATGGAATTTTCAACTCCTTAACGGTTAGGAGTTAGAGGATAATTCTTTAAATATTATACGTAGATAGGCAGTTATACTTATAGACCGAATGTTGTATTCTTCCAGGTTATTCAGGTGAGCTGATGATGGAAGGTATAACTCTTTAACTTACATGTAGCTGAGATGATGATGGAAGCCACAGGACTCTGCATCAGTTAATTAAAAACATGCATTATGATTTGATGATTCCTATTTGCAAGTAGGTGATTAGGTTTAACGTTGTTAGATAGAAAACATTATCACTAAAAAATAAAAAAAAGTTAAAAAAACTAAAAACCGACTTTAAAAAGAAAATACTCAAAAGTATGAAAAATTATTTTTATACATATAAAAACACGAAATTAACCAACAATAGTGAAATCAAAGGTAGGTTTGAATCAAATTACGAGACTACAATTTTTTTTGAGGTCGATGCCAGCAAAGCGATCGAATCTTAAACATTTGGTAGAAACGTAGCTGTGTGCTGGTACCGACCTCAAAAAAATTGTAGTCCCCTAATTTGATTCATACCTACCTTTGATTTCACTATTGTTGGTTAATTTCGTGTATTTATATGTATAAAAATATTATTTCATACTTATGATTATTTTGTTTTTGAAGTCGGTTTTTAGTTTTTTAAACTTTTTTTTATTACATGGAGGGTGCGTGTTATTCTTCCTTCTTAATGTATTTTACAGAAGCAAAATTAAGTATTACTCAGCATATACTGCAATTTTAATACTTACTAAAATAGCCACTAGTGACGGCAAAATAAAAATCCCTAAAAGAATGCAAGTTTGCCGCTAGCGGCACAATAGTGTTTAACTAGTTTGCCGCAATTGGCATTGACCCTTGGTTTATGAATCCCTGGTATGCCACTTTGTCACTGACAACTTTGTTTATTTTTTTACTGTGGGATTAAAAATTCAGGTTTAGTTTGGAACCAGATGACCATAAGTGATTTGTTCCGGAAAATATACTTATATTTTTTTTTTGTAAATACATACACAAATGTTATTGTGCGGTGGTCCGTCTAAACCCTTTGGTACACCAGCCAGACTCGCACTTGTCCGGTTTTTTTTTAAAGGATGTAAAACAGTTCGCAAACACTTTCAAAATTTACAAAAAGTTTATCAGTAGACCTTAGAAAAAAGCGTCGGTGGCTCAACCTGTAACGACTTGGTCCATCTAACCAGAGGTACTGGGTTCAAATCTGGACGGCCAATGTACCAATGAGTTTTTCAAAAAAAACTTACGTACCGATTGCTTTAACGGTGAAGGAAAACATCGTGAGGAAACCTACACACGCCTGCGAAGAAACTCGAAGGTTGTGTGTGAAGTCGACCAATCCGCACTGGGCCCGCGTGGTCGAATAAGGCCTATCGCCCTGATTCAGGGTAGGCTCGAGCCCCTCGGTGGGGACGTATATGAGCTGTAATGGTGAGACCTTAGAAGCCAATTAAATTAGTTTTTCAAACCTCATTTTGGAGATCGGTTTCATTTCAGCATCCTGGTACTTTCATCAGCTCATATACGTCCTCATCGGGCCTACCCTGATTAAGGGCAATGGGGCCTTAGTCGACCACGCGGGCCCATTGTGAGTTGGTCAACTCCGCACACAACCTTCGAATTTCGTCGCGGGCGTGTGCAGGTGTCCTCACGATGTTAGCGTCGGATAAACGTACATATGAAATCGAAATTCGAAAAAACATTGGTACGTGGCAGGATTCGAACCTCGACCTACCGGACAGGAGGTACCGGCTTTAGCAGTTACGCCACCGACGCTCTATACGGTAATTTAAAAGAGTCTAATAATTACAATTCAAGCTGTATATTGGCAAACAAGCAGTGAGAAGCACGTAGCAAAAAAATCAGGAAAGTTATTCCCGCTTAATTTATCGGCCTGAAAAAAGGATATGTTATATTCAAGGATATTACCTAGGGCCCTTGTAAGTTCATTACACGATTAGATTAACTTGATTAGATCACAAAAACCCCAAAAATAGCATAAATTGAAGCAAAGTAAAGAAAAGCCTGTAAACATTTGTAGGAAAAAAAATCTTTTAAATTTGTAATTTATATCATCACTAGCTTTTTGCCGTGGCTTCACCCGCGTGGACATCGTTTTAATGACTGTCTTTAAGGGTGATAGTAAATTATGTCGTTTCCCACCTACTCAACCATCTCTGTGCAAAAAAATCACAACAATCGAGTATTTTTTCAGTTCCCTCAGAAACTATATCAGATTATGCTATTTTCCCGGGATAAAAAATGGTAAGTGAAGATGATGCCGAAGAGTGGAAGCGGGCTTACCAAGATTCCCCAACGCAATGGAGAACTGGCTATCTTATCTTCAAGCCGGAACACATCAATGTTAACACTGATGTTTGGCGGCAAAACAAAACAAAACCTAAAAGACTTAGATAAGATGGTGGTAACTACTAGCTAGCCAGGCGGGCTTAGAAAAGATTGAGTCTTACAAGTTGATCCTACCGGGAATCGAACCCGCGACCTCCTGGTGTGAAGCGAATGGACTGCCATTACGCCACGGAAGCGTTTAAAAATTCTGGCGTTACAAGTTTTATTCATCTCGGTGATGTGAGGTCAGACCTCTAGAGGCTAAGACTAAACGTCAAAAGGAATCTGTAAAGAGTTTCAGTACTTGCAGGAGTTCCCTGGCAAACTACTCACCTTGACTTGGGTCTTAGATGCTTGCAACGCGAAACGAAAACTATTTCAAAGGTGTACACAAGAAAACTTGGTCCTTTTTCACTGTATCTGTTGGGCTAAGCTGCTAGCTTTTTAAATTTAAAAGACGCTGTGGTCTAATGGTCAGTGTTCCTGTTTTGCTAGGCCGAGAGTCATGGGTTCAATTCCTACTCAGAAAAAACATTCGTGTGTAATTAAAATTTAAACGAACAAGTTATGTCAGTCTCTGGTTTCCAAAGTACAGAGATATCTATGTTTGGTGTGATTGATTTATTGATTGAATCCTTACCTCAAAGGTCTCATAGCACAAGTAAAGGAAACCGGCCAAGTGCGAGTCGGACTCGCGCAAAGTAGGGTTCCGTAAAATTATATTTACAGTTGATAATAGAACATTTTGTATGAAAAATCTATGAACTTTTAACAAATCCAACTGCACATCTTAAGTTGGTCGACTATTACTCCTAAACTAAGAAAGCCTACTTAGCCATGGTAGTTTTCCTTTTCTTCTTCTTCTTAGCGTGACGATGACAAATTAAATCTTTCCGGCCCAGAACTTAGCCACTTCGACTGCACTATTTGTGGCGTCCATTAAGTCCTGCTGCGAACAGGTGACAGGGCAGGCAGGACAGGAAACTAAATGAGCCATGGACTGCACCGCTCCACATACACAGTTTTCCTTTTAAATTGATTATATGTCCTACTATTTACATTTTTTACATACATACATACATAAGATCACGCCTCTTTCCCGGAGGGGTAGGTAGATAGGTACATTTTTTAGATGTCAAGAAATAGCGGTTTAGCTTGTAGAGGAGTGGGGAGGGCACACTTTCTCCAACATAAATTAGCACTTTAAAGCTTAATATTTCGCAAAACGATTCCTGAATCAAATAATGGTTTTAGAAAACCGTCAGTTGTTTTAAAAGACCTATTCAAAGAAACACGACACGATAGGGTACGTTAGCAAAAAAAAATACCCTCTTTTACATTTAGGGGGATTACTATAAAAAAATAAATATTTTACATACCTCTTTCTCGGTGTGATTAATATATAACCATGCCAAATTACAGCCTTCTAGCTTAATAATCTTTAAGCTGAGCCGCGGACAGACGGACAGACATGGCGAAACTATAAGGGTTCCTTTTTAACTTCGGAACCCTAAAAACGAATCATTCTTTTGTATTTTCCGTTGACTTAGAACTATGAAATTTGGCGAGTAATACCGTTTTATACTACAAGTACTACCAGTACCTAATATTTTGGTGTATGTAGTACCTAACACCTTTACTTTGTTATGATTTATAATAATTATGTACCTACAAATTTGTACGGAACCTTCGGTGGGCGAGTCCGGCTCGCACTTGTCCAGTTATTTTTATCTTGGGGACGCAATGGGGAACTGGCCGTAATACATCAATAATGTTAACATTGGCTTGGCGGCAAGACTTATATAACTTAAACTTAGACAAGACTTGGACGTATTTTGGAATCGCCCTTATATTACTTAACTAGCTTTTTCCCGCGGCTTCGCCCGCGTGGACATAGATTTTATGACTCTTTTTGAGGGCGAGTGGTGCGCGAGCCGCAATCAGCTCGCAAGCGTGGATATGAGTTTTCTGCAGGTACCTCAGGAACTGTATCGTGCTATTCGGATTAGCAGTCTTTGTCACTTCCCACTCCCTCAACAAATTCTATACAAAAATTTACTTTAATCCGTTGCTCCGTTGCGACGCCTCTGACGTGCGCGAGCGTAGAAAACAGTTATCTCCAAATCCCTCGTGAACTATGTCAGGATATACTTATTAGTAAATTCTACCATTTTCCACCTCATCTCTGTGCTAAAAATCACCCAACCCATTTTTTCGTTACGATTTTAAACAACTTAACGAACAAAGAGTATTGTTTTAGTTTCCTCAGGAACTGCATCGGGACATGATTATTTCCACAGATAATAAGTAGACTTTTTCATTCCCAGTGATACAGGCTATCTGCATGCCAAATTTCATCAAGATTGGTAGAGGTGTTGAAGTATGAATAGGTAACAAACAAACAAACACATTTTCACATTTATAATATTAAGTAAGGATTTCTAAATCTTAAATAACATATAGAGCGTCGGTGGCAGAACGGTTAGGGCCACTACCTCCTGTCCGGAAGGCCGTGGTTCGAATCCTGCTACTTACCAATATCTATACGAATATCGATTTCATACTGGTATGTACGTTTATCCGACGCTCTTACGGTGAGAAAAACATCGTGAGGAAAACTGCACACGCCTGCGAAGAAACTCGAAGCTTATGTGTGAAGTCAATCAACCCGCAATGGGCCCGCGTGATCGTCTAAGGCCTGATCGCCCTAACTCAGGGCAGGTCGAGCCCCTTGGTGGAGACGTATATAAACTAATATGATAAAATAACACATATACCTATATTATCAAAAAACTTATTCAAATCATTATATCAATCTAGTAATAAAATTTCCTAAAAATATTAATATGGGTCAAATCCTCGAGTCGTTTCAGCTCCAAAGGAGCCCATGACGCACTTTTCGTTGCCGCGCTGGATGGCAATAGACAAACTTAGCAGCAGGTAGGACCTCACGTCACATCTCCTTTGTGAAGGAAAAGGCCTCTGAGGGTTCAGCAGCCGGTTGTCTCACAGACCAGCAGCACAAAGCTGTAATTTGCCTCCAAGACCGAGTACTTATTATGCTTCTTTCTCGCCGCAAATTGAGCAGCAGTACCGTACGGGTGAGGAGTGAGGCAGAAAAAGAGGCATCCCAAAGCAGGCACGTTCCTCTCTGTCATAGCACCTGTTTAAACCCTCCGGCCTTTTGCAATCAGATCGACTAAAGCCCGGCGGCTGCATCAAAGATGGAATATTCCATCTGGCCGAGACCAGTGCCCTCCAAGTGAGGTCAATATCGAATCTTCATAAACAACGACCGCAACTCAGTGAGTGATGGCCAAAGGCGGAGAGCAACTACCACACGCAAATAGTCGCCGTCAGAAGAGTTCCCATATCTGAAGATGCTAAACTCGATTTAATTTTTTTTACACGATTGGAATCTGTAAAAAAATACCTACCTGTTCGTCTATGAAACACATCGCTACGTTCCATAGTTCCAGAGTTAGAGTTGTGTAAAGTAGCGTATGCTGAAAAATACATAAAAGAAATCTACTCAAAAGTATAAAAATAATGTTTTAATACAACTTAAGCGCGTTTTATTATCGCTGCAGTGCCATCTATTAACATTCTGCTGCTATGATTATAATGTGTGGTATGTGTAGCTAATATGTGGAAAAAAATACTCTATTGTTATTATTGTAAGTATCGATAGATAATTTCCCACGGGACCTCTTTAGTTTTCCGGGATAAAGAATACCCGACTATACAATGATGGTCAAAACACCCCATCCCAATGTAATGGTTTCATATTGTTACGTTGAGGCATTCTAAAGATACAATTTTTTGCATTCCTGCAGGAACTCTTAATTTTTTTTTGGGATTCACAATGTACCAGTTTTAGTTCACGATAAAAATCGCGTGTAAAATTAGATTGTAATAGGTCAAGCCACATTTGCGTGGTGAGCCATTCTATAAATGAAAACTTTTGATTTTCCCACGGGAATTCTTGAATTTTTCAGGATAAAAAGTATCCTATATGTTAACCCAGGCTATAAGGAACCACCATACAAAATTTCATCAAAATCGGCCTGGTAGTTTTTGCGTGATGCGCGAACATACAGACAGACAGACAGACAGACAAAAATTCCGAAAGTTCTTGTTTTGGCCTCTGTATCGTTAGTAATGTCCACCACAGTTATTATTTTCCAAAAATATGTCATGTACAGACACGGCCCCGTTACAGTTTTATTATATTAATAGAATAGATATGTTCTTTGTTTTACAATAATTTTGTTTATTAAAAATTTTAGTGCTTTTGACTTTACCTCACCTGATGATAAGTGACGACGTAGTCGAGGATGATACATACAATTTCAAATAATGCCTATTCAATCTCGCCTTGAAGATTCCCAAATTGTACGAGTCGGGAAACACAGACGCAGGCAAGGAGTGCCACTCCATCGCTGTCCGCTATGCATCGAATGCTAAAGATCACAATATATCACACAAGATCACTATAGATCGAAATGCAAAAGATAAAGATAATTTTCCATGACTGCATCTAATTGCCGAATTGAAAATTATCATAGCCGTCTGAGCATGAACTGAGCATTCTGCAGACGCTAGAAGAAAATTCCACAAAGTTCCAAAATCTCGTATTATCGATACTGTTAACGATAACAAGTTCCGTTCAATTTCCTAGTGTGTTGTTATCAAGTGCAATTAATTCGTAATAATTATAAATGCGACGATTAGTTAGAAATATTTACTGTTCTCGTTTTGTTCTGTTCAATACGACAATGTTTTTGTTACTTGTAATGTTTTTACGCTTTTACGAACGACACATTGGCGAAGGCAAGTAATCATTTATATAGCTGGTTTTTTTTTGTAAAATGAAGACTTTTTTTGCCAGACTGTCTCAGAACTAGGGTTGTGTTTTTCGAGTGTATGAATGTGTATGGATTTCTATGTTCCCTGCTACAGCCTGAACGGCTTGAAGGATTTTTTAACGTATGGGGTATCTTTGGATTCGTCATAATCCCGTGAATACATTTTTACCCCTCTGCCCAAAAAGAGGGCTTAAGTTTTAACGCAGTCGGGTGTCTTTAGACTGTGAAAATGTGATAACTTATCTATATTTCTATACTATTATTCTATTGAGATAAAGTTTGTATGTAGGAGGTAATCTTCGAAACTACTCATCCGATATAAAAAAAATGGATTTAAAACTTGGCACACGGGTAGGGTTGGCCCTAAATTAACAGTTACTGGCTATTTTCGCCCAAAAAATGTGTCATTTGGACTGTGAAAATGTGATAACTTATCTATATTTCTATACTATTATTCTATTGAGATTAAGTTTGTATGTTTGTATGTCGGAGGTAATCTTCAAAACTACTCATCCGATATAAAAAAAAATGTTTCACCAATAGTAACATTCATTCTAACTATGGAATGGAATTTCAGGATGGACATAGGTAAAAAAACTCCGCTCACTCTTGATATCCATGGGGGCGTAGTCGCGGGCACCTACTTTGTGCCGCGGGCAACACCTAGTCACCGATAACTAACAAGCTAAGGTGTTTTGTCCCGACCTTTAAACTATTCATTGATTTTCATTCATATCAGCCGAAGGACGTCCACTGCTGGACAAAAGCCTCCCCCAAATATTTCCACAACGATCGGTTCTGCGCTGCCCGCATCCGGCTTTCCACGACCTTCACCAGTTCATCGGTCCAGGGCCTTCCTACGCTAGGTTTTCCGGTGCGCGGTCGCCACTCGAGAACTTTACTGGCCCAACGGCCATCTGTTCTACGAGCAATATGCCGCCCCGCCCACAGCCACTTAAGTTTAGCAATTCTGAGAGCTATGTCGGTTACTTTGATTCTCCTACGGATCTCCTAGTTTCTGATTCGATCACGCAGAGAAACTCCGAACATAGCACGCTCCATTGCCCTTTGGGTGACCTTGAGCCTTCATATGAGGCCCATAGTAAGCGACCATGTCTCAGTTCAAAAATTTTATTTAAGTGTCTACTTAGATACAACTTATGGTGACAGGTACCTATTTCTTAATACCTGATAACTTTCTTGCAGATCTTTTTCAAGAAGCCTGTACTATGAAAGATCCGCAGTGCCTCAGCAAGCTGTTTAAACAGTTTTTGTCGGTCATCACCACTGGAGGGCTGTCTACTTATGGACTACAATCATTAGATCCATTCATCGTAAAAAAGATAGATTTTGTCATAACTGACGGTTTGAAAATAATTCTCGAGAATGTTAATGTTACTGGGTTTCACGGTACGGAAATGAGCAGTTACTTGTAAGTATGAACTAAAAATGTCCTTTTCTCAAACATGCTTGGAAATTTTAGCATTATTTTGACAACCTTCATAGAGATAGATCGAAATTGCTGTACTGGCCAAATACGCAGCGGCCGACAAAAGTTGTATGAAAATTCATATCTGTCGTGTTTAGCGGCCAAATAAATTACTATGTATACTCATATGTGTTGTGTAATTTAAAAATGGAACAATATTTTACTCTGAAACATGGCGACCAAACATGAATCTGATGAAAAAAAAACCCATATAAGATCGATCACTCATGTGTCTCCGACTCACTTTCTCCGGGTCTAGTACACGAAAAAAAAATTTGTAAAAAAGACATTTGAAAATTGAAGTTTTTATCCCTAGTTGATTTTAAGGGTTTCACCTCAAGAGGAAATAGAAACTGTGTTAACGTCTTATGTCTGTCTGTCAAGACTTTTTCCCCAGAACGCGTGGCGATGTCAATTTGAAATAAATATCGATACCAGCAACAGTGATATAAGATCAAATAAAGTCGAAAATGAGTTATCTTTGTTAATCGATTGGTAAACTCATATAGTTTACGCGTAACACTGAGATATCTCATTCCGACAACAGAAAACACGGTTTGACAGTACATCTCAGTATCACATTTTGTGAATTTCATGATTTTTTAGAGCACTCTGGGTCTGTTGATATTATCAACTTAAGTTTACAGTCCCTTGGAGCTGTAAAAAATCAAGTATCTAAGTCGACGCAATAAAACAACATACCGTATATTTTGATACTTGCAATAAATCAAAACCTATAGGGTACTTCCCGTTGACCTAGAATCATGAATTGTACCCACATGAATCATGAATTGTTTTTGATTAATACAGTACAAGTATTAATCAAAAAAAAAATTGTGATTACCAACTTACATTTCATTATCATCATCATATCAGCCGGAAATCGTCCACTGCTAAACAAAGGCCTCCCCCAAGGATTTCCACGACGACCGGTCCTGCGCTGTCCGCATCAATCGGCTTCCCGCGACCTTCACCAGGTCGTCGGTCCACCGCGTGGGAGGCCTACCTACGCTACGTTTTCCGGTGCGCGGTCGCCACTCGAGAACTTTACTACCCCATCGGCCATCTGTTCTACGAGCTATGTGTAACTTACATTTACTGTTTGAAAATTAAACGTGACGTAATCTATGGGAAAACATATATAAAATTTCAAAGATCAGTTAGTCCTTAAATCCAAGTCAGAAACATACAAATGAATAATGTCGTGGTAAGTAACCCTCTGTGGAAGAGCCCGACTTTCACTTAGCCGGTTTTTGTAGTAGTTATTTGATTCTGACAAATATCGAATAAACCTTTTAGAAGGACCTTCACTATTATACTTATCTTTCATTCATTTGATTGTAACAAAACTGATGAAGGATCCGACGCAGTTATCGGGACCGGTCGTGGTGGAAATCCTTGGGGAAAGCCTTTGTCCAGCAGTGATATCTTTTTGATGATGATTAATTTAATTACTAAGGATATACAATTAAATATGTCAGGGAAAAAAAATATAGAAGCTAGGCCAGTGAAAAGGTGTTCAGCTGGTTGGCCAATATACCTGGCCGAACGACCCAACAACCTCACAAACAGCAGTAAAATATCAAATGCTTTTGATTGATTTGCCTTCAACAGGTTTAAAATGGAAGAAGAAATCGTTTCAATTTCATTGAATCTAAAGCACAATTTGAAAGTTGTGTCGGAAGCATCGGTTAACTTGCAGGAGGCCTCAAAGGTATTCACTGGGATGTACGTTATAGATATCAGTAAGATTTTTTTTTATTTCATTTTAAATTTATGAACATGGGCATCATTATTAACATTGAAAATGTTTTTTTCGCTCGCTCCTTTAACCTTTTTACGCTCGCTCCTTTAACCTTTTTTCGCTCGCTCCTTTAACCTTTTTTCGCTCGCTCCTTTAACCTTTTTCAGCGAAAGTGTGACATGGCGATTAGGTCTGAAAACATTTGGGGTGTCGTAATAATTTGAGTATCTAAATGTGGGTATTGAAAAGTCCTAGTGCTTTAATGTGTTGTTTTTTAATGTTTGAAAAAAATCAGTTTTGAATAATCGAAAAAACTGAAGTTTGTGATCTTTTTTAGGTTTCCGTACTCAAAGGGTGAAAACGGGACCCTATTATTAAGATTTCGCTGTTCGTTCGTCTGTCTGTCTGTCCATCTGTCACCAGGCTGTATTTCATGAACCGTGGTAGGTAGACAGTTGAAATTTTCACAGATGATGTATTTCTGTGGCCGCTATAACAACAAATACTAAAAATTAGAAAAAGTGAAAAAATAAGGTGGTCTCCATACAAAAAACGTGATTCTCTTTACATGTAGAAATTAGCGCCATCTAGTATGATGCTACGGAACCCTTTGTGACTCGTATTTGGCCGGTTTTTTAATTATGTCTTGAAAAGGACCATAATTATTTTAAAAATTAATTGAAAAGTTAAAAAGCACTTAGAGATGTTATATCATGCTGCTTTTTAAATGCACTAAAAAAAAACTTGTGGCACTCGGGGATTGCCGCGGTAAAGCTATTGCATAGCATTTTTTATCAACTTAAGCAATTATTATTATTTATTTATTTTTTATTTATGCAGTATTTACTAGTACCATATAGTCCTTGGGGCGCGGGATGTTTATGTAATAAATTAACACTAAGAAAGTTACCAGTAAAATTGACTAAGTCCTTTTAGTACCGCAAATTGCGAATAGATGGCACTGTAGGTTTTTCAGAACTCGGTCGAGCGTGGGGTGTTAGGTTTTATTTTCGTTACGTTATTTCTTGATTCGACCGCCGCGCTCAAAGCCCGCGATAAAAGCTATGCAATAGCTTAATATAAAATTTGTTAATAATTAAGGGTAGTAATGTGTAATACATTATGTAGAGCGCGCGGACATTCAGCGCCGCACGCAGTTCGTAAGTATGCATGCGGATTGCGGACCCGACGGATGGATGGATAAGGTTCATCATATCAGCTCATATACGAGTACGTCCCCAACGGGGGGCTTGAGCCTACCCTGATAGGGGGTAGCGGCCCTAGCCGGTACGTCACCGAAGAAAGGGTTCCGTGTCAAAAAATACCTATGTAATGCGTATGGACAAAAGGAATATTGGGGAAAGTTGTTCAGTGTTACGAGCGAAAGCCATGCCTAAACGGATGACGTCTAATAATTAAGGCACTCACATTTTAAAATATATTAAATAATACCTTTAATTTAAAAACTAAACTCGCTACATTTGTCTATTTTATTTTTCTTGCTTTGCAAAATTTCGATTGTCATATCCACCATGTTGGATTTAAATGATGTCACATAAGGCGAATGCAACGACACCTCATTAGTCACAATGTAGGTAATAATAATTTCCAGAGTTATGTGAGAACAGATGAACATACCTAAAGCTTTTACTTTTGCTTAGTCGGCCAAATTATGATCAAGAAACACTTGCACAAATAGCGTAAAAATTCTGCTCGCACTCCGCAGATTGAAAATCAATAGTTCAAACACTTAAAAAGTGTGGTTGAAACACGACAACATGTCACATCCGTACAAAGCATTTACAATTCCAGCTCTCGAAGAGTGTTATAATAGAAATTTTGTTTGCTTATCAGACGCAACTACAAAAGTGGAATTTCCATACGAAATTACGAGACTGAAGTCGGGGGCGTCATATTTTTATCTCGGACCTCAAGATGGACCGATAAATATTGAATGCGAGATGGCGTCCGAACCGATGTTCCAAATGAGCGCCAGTTTGCATGAAGCTTTTCTGGAAGGTAAGTAAGGAATATAATGATTAAAAGTGTCAATCTAAGATCATAGTTTTAAGTAACTTACAAAGGTCTAATAGGCGCGTTTATTGCAAATGACAATAACCAAATGTTTAGTGTGTATTTCGGTAAACATGGCATGTGATCTGTGTCGTATCTTTTGGCACTATCAAGGAACATAACCAGGAGACAGATGGTAGTTGCCTGCTGTTACTCACTTACCCATGGTCAAGTGTAGAGCATTTTACACTTACGGATGTATGCAACGTGACTTCATGCACATCTAGAATCTGATGTGCAGGTTTCTTCACGATGATAATAGCATGTGATACCGGTCAGGGAAAGAAAAGTATGACGCGGTCAAAGGAATGACTGGAGCAACATTGCAGGCCAGCATTCGCTGTGCATTCAGGTTCGAGCGGCCCTGGAGATCACTTGTGGCACGAGTCCTGAGATGTTGTTGCGCAGATATTTACTAAATATATTCGTGTAGCGATTATCTACACAAGGTTTTTAAAGAAGATACCTTATACTTTAAGGGTCATGTAGAGGGAAACCACGCCTCAATCATTAAACTGGTGGTTAATCGTACTCGCGGCGTCGTAGTTAACTCACTCAATTCACAACAGTACTTCACGGGTTGTAGGACTCGCTTTTGTTGGTGGTATTGCATTTTCTAAGCCTGTCTAGCTTTAGCTTTAACACCATCTGTTGTATTGCCACACGTCAATTCTGTTAATACAGAATTCATGTGTTCCGACAGGGAGATAAAAACACACAGTTCCATTTAGCGTCAGGAAATCTTGGTAAGCACGCTTCCAACTTTGGCATCACCACTTAGGTACCATCTGGCGAGATGAATAGCTTATAGTCATGCACATTGTCTAAATAACCACATTCGTAGCGTAATGGTTACGTCCATTAGCTTCACATCAGGAGGTCGCGAGTTCGATTCCCGGCGGAGTCCTACTTTGTATGACTCGGTTTAGTTGGTGAAGGAACATTTTCTAAGCCTGCCTAGATGCGTAAATACAAATGCAGATGCAACACAGACAGTAGCTGTTCTGTAACGTAGCCGGGTTCGTATACTTATACAAGTAATTAAAAACCGATTACACCACAGACATTTTCATACTGTCTGCACTCTAATCGGTTTCGAAAGACATCGTTTTAACAAAAACGGCTGCAATACAGGACAATCCAGCTATTCATATCGTCAAATGCTGAACATCACTTGCTCAACTTATAGAAATAAATGCAACTGCACTACAATCCACTCTGTTGCCGCCATTCGCAAGATAAATCAGCGCATACTATGGGTGTCTGTGATGAATTCGTCTTTTCATTGACTTAGAGAAACAAACGCGGCTGCACTTTAGACCGCTGTGTTGCAGCTGGGTTTCGACAGACAATAATCCGCAGACTATGAGTGTCTGTATTGCATCCGCCTTTGTATTACGCCGCTTGGATGGCTACCACCATCTTATCGAAGTTGTGTTTTAGCTTGAAGATAAGATAGCCAGTTCCCCATTGCGTAGGGGAATCTCGGGAAAGCCTACTTCCATCATCTTTACTTACCACCAGGTGATAATATGGTGCCAAGAGCCTACCAATTGTGATTTTTTTATAAAAAAGTCTGCTGTATAAAATGCACTGATCGAGTAAAAAGTTTTTGTGTGTAAACTCGATTTTTTGTACTATTTTTTGTACATCCTGCTCGTGGGAAAAGCCAGCATGGCAGAAAAGGATTGAGCGTCGTATTGCTGAGGCTAGAGTCCTCATAGGCAAACTGGTTGCTTTCAGGTCGGGCAACAGTAGGCCCCGAGTGATGCGCTTTGTCAGGCTCGCATTTGCGGGATCGGACTTTGATACCTCATTACGTATTGCCATGCGATTAGTGACGGAGCGCATCGATGACCTGAAGCAATGGATAGCTGCGTGTGCAAACCGCATTCGGCATTACACGAAGCGAGTAAAAAGGTTTCGCCAGATTCGCCTCTTCATGAGTGGTCCAAAGAAGTTCTACAGATCACTGGATTGACCTGCTGTGTTGGACACAAGCGAGAGACCGGATCATGCGGGTGTTGTAGCATTTTGGCGCAACCTGTGGTCCCGGCCTGTGCAACAGAACAAGGGGCAATGGACGGATGAGCTGAAGGAGGCGTGTGCTCGCATTGAACCTATGAACCCCGTGACAATTAGTTGCATGCGGTCCGTTAAGCTTCGAACTGGAAAACTCCAGGGAGCGATGGACTGCACCACTATCGGCTTAAGGGGTTCCATGCGAGTCACGAGATCTTGGCTTGCCAGTTCCAGCAAGCACTCGAGCAGCGTCAGTTCCCGAACTTCGTGACTACTGGGATCACTCATTTAGCTCCTTAGTCGAATAATACCGCTGTCAATACCGCCACATCACGTGTCTATCAACCACCTGCAAGACACTGACATCCATTCTGAGGGCCCAAATTGACGCCTTCATTGAGGCATGATATCATAACGGTAAATCAGAATGGTTCTCGAGGCGGTAGTCGCGGTACGAAAAGGGTTACTCCTGATTGATGCGGTTGTGGGTCGATTGTTGAACCGCAGTCGACGCAATTTCTCCGCTGCCTGGATTGATTATAATAAGGCTTTCGAATTGGTCCCCCATTCATGGTTGAAGAGGGCCCTCGAGCTGTACAAGATAGATGAAATAGTTTGAGACTTCCTCGGATCGTGTATGGGGCAAGGGAGTACGATCCTCAGTCTCCATGGTCAGCGGTTGTCGAATGCGGAGGTTCGGATTTGGATTAAGAGGGGAATATTCTAGGGCAACTCTTTCGGTCTACTTTGATTTTGTCTGTCCCTGAATCCACTAAGCTTTCTGCTCAAGAATTTGGGGACGGGATTTCAGTTTCAAAGAGGTGATTCACGCATGACCCACCTTTTCTACATAGACGATCTCAAACTTTTCGCTCCAAATGCAACACGGTTGGAGGAATTGTTGAAAATAACTTGTGATTTCAGCAGTTCCATCGACATGGAGCTATTAGTGGATAAGTGCGTGATCCTTCATGTAGACAAGGGTAGGGTCGGGTAGAAATCGACTCCATGAACATCCGCACCCTCTCTGAAACTGATACATACCGGTATCTGGGTATGTCGCATAGTATTGGTGTTCACGAGGCAGGGGTAAAACACGCGGTTTGTGACCTGTTTTGGGAGTACCTTACTAAATTTCTTGAGAGCTATTTGTCGGGCGTTAACAAGATACGGGCATTCATCGCCTGGGTCATACCTGTTCTTTTGTACACCTTCTGGACGCTCTGGATTAAAAAGTCCGCTCTACTATGACACTCCATAGGATGCATCACCCGAGGTCGTCAGTGATGAATCTGTATATCCCACGGAAGTTTCGTGGTCGTGGCCTTTTAAGTGCCAAATAAATGCACAACCGTGAGATATACAGCCTACGAAGTTACTTCCTGCAAAAGTCGATAGTGAGTTGCATAAAGGACTAACCCTTGGACTGGCAGGCGCCGGCAGAGCTGCACGGCAGGTTACTTCCTGCAAAAGTCGATAGTGACTTGCATAGAGTTGTCATAGTTTGTGATAAAGGACTAACCCTTGGACTGGCAGGCGCCGGCAGAGCCGCAAGGCCCTTTGTGGATCCTTCGTAGATCAAAAGGCCTCCGTGTAGTGGCTGCGCTTTGGAAATCTTTTTGCGGAGACCGAGGGTTTTGTCTATGCAATAAAGGATCAGGTGGTCAAGACGAAAAACTATAGGAGGTCCATAATAAAAGACAATCTTGCCAACCTTGGACGTTTGTCGGTTGTACCGTCAACCAAGAGAGACCCTTCGTCGTATAACCTGCGGTTGTTCCATGCTTTCCAACACTGAGTATTTACACAGGCACAACCAAGCAGCCAGGACCCTACACCAAAAGATCGCTCTAAAGTGTGGCCTCATATCTCGGCGGTTGCCATATTATAAAGTACACGCCGGAACCGGTTCTCGAAAACGACAGCGCCAAGCTCTACTGGGACCAACCTATCATCACGGTCAAGACTATTCCTTCGAATAAGCGTGATATCGTGTTGATGGATCGGGCGCAGTCAAGGGTGGTTTTGGTTGATATCACTATCCCATACGATGAAAATCTCGTGCAGGCTGATGCCGAAAAAAGAACCAAGTATCTGGACCTGGCACACGAGGTTTCTGATATGTAGCAATTGGAATCCACCGAATTCATCTCCGTAGTCCTATCCGTGAACGGGCTAATTTTAGCCGACCTTGAACGTTACCTAAGACGGTTTGAACTCCGAGGCAGACCAATAATTGCAGCAATGCAGAAAGCACTCCTCCTCGACAATGCCCGGATAGTCCGACGCTTTTTCTCCCCGTCGCACTGAACTCCAGCCGACTGTAGTTCTTCTAATTACGGCTACGGGCTAATTTTAGCCGACCTTGAACGTTACCTAAGACGGCTTGAACTCCGAGGCAGACCAATAATTGCAGCAATGCAGAAAGCACTCCTCCTCGACAATGCCCGGATAGTCCGACGCTTTTTCTCCCCGTCGCACTGAACTCCAGCCGACTGTAGTTCTTCTGGAGGTGCTCCTGCCACTTCACCTCGTGCCAAATGAGCAGAGTAGCTTAAATTTCATATTTTGAAATAATAATAATGCAATTCCCTAAGTGAAGAACTGTTATTTTATAGGCGCAGTGCACTTTTTATCATAGTCAGCATGACTTTCTATCATGTGTAATTTTATTGTAAAAGTGTTTTATTTTCAGATCCAGATTTAAAAAGAAAAACTGATGCATTAGGAAATAACAGAGAAGAACTAAGAAAGAAGACAACCTGCGAAATCGTTAATAGAGCGGTAACTATTTTGATTCAAAATTTTAGGGCAGCAGCGTCGATTATGAATGGCTTGTTATCTACGATGTATTTTAGAGATAGCTAGCTTATATACGTATATAAGTAAGAATGTCTCAGTTTTGAAGATCATAACAAGTAAAGTTCGTTTGCTGAATTAGCTGCACTTTTGACGGCTCGCGTCAAACACTCTGTCAAAAGGGCCGCCATGAGTCGCCACCCGCCGCGCCTCCGACGTTGTCGCCTGAAGTAGTTGTCGCCGTGATTGAACTCAGAACCCCATTGACGGAGTGCTAGACGTGAGCCGGCAGCGGTGAGCAAAGATGTAGCTAATTCAGCAAACAAACTTTACTTCAAGCAATATATTTAAGGGTTATTTTATATTTTTATATGAAAGTCAATGTTTGTTCAGTGCACACCCAAAAAGGCTTTTGGCAAAAAAGACGGCGAGATGCTTGCGGCTCGCCCACCGCGCATCATCGATATCTGTGCGGGCGAAGCTGTGGGAAAAAGCTAGTTACAAATATATAATTCCGGTGTGAAAGTTTCGGTGTTCGTAAATCTTCTCGTTAACGGCTTGACCGAATCAGATTTTTTATTTTGGGTACTACCTACTTATGGTTACCATCAGGTGAGTTGCAGTCAAACGCACTCAAATTTTTAATAAAAAAAAAACGTGTGGCACTCGGGGACTGCCGCGGTAAAGCTATTGCATAGCATTTTGTATCAACTTATGCAATTATAATTATTTATTTATTTTATTCATGCAGTATTTCTTTTTCTTTGATATTAATTCAAGTTACACTTTTTGAGCGTGGTGACCGATAAGAAAACAAATTTTTCTTTTATTAAATAAATAAAAAGTTAATATTGTTTAAAATATTTTTATTATTTTACAATACATCCCACATGTATATTATTATCTTACAGTAGCTGTTGGTTATTCAGGAATATCATATCATTATCATATAACGATATATATATATATATATTGAGAATCTAAATTGAGAATTTAAACTATACGCGTGTGTGTATAAAAGAGGGCTACTTTTAATATCGCTCATTTTAATATCAAAAATTTAGGTTATCTTTATAGCAGTATTATATTTTCAATTCAAAATTAATACTGCATTTGTGATAATAATAAAATGTATGTATATAGAGTACTCACTCATTTTCTTTCACTATTTTTTCGTGACTTTCTTCATTAATAATAAATGCACTTTGTTCATTCATATTTATTTATTTTCGCTTAACCGCGCTTTTATTACTTCTTTGTTTTTTTTAAGCAATGGTAGTTGGAACTATACAGCCAAATATGGAATAAAATCTTTTTGTAACTATCTCTATAAATACAAACAGCTGTGTCTTAAATAAAATCTTTTTGCATTTGATTTTTTAAAACGTTGAAACGTCAAAATAACAAGTACAGCTTTTCACTGTTGTACATAAATACCTATACACCTATATACTTTCTCATAAACAGCTCGTCTCGATTCGTGCGAGTTTCGTAGAGTCGTACAATACGTCTAATCGCACGCACACAACGCCGTGTCGAAGACTGCCGAACTGAAACTACGTTAGACGATGCACGGCCTTCAAGCCACACCTCCGTGCCCGTCGGAGTGAGGAGCGTGAGGTTTTTTCGTTATGGAATTTCTGGATTCGGTCCCCGCGCTCAAGGCCCGCGATAGAAGCTATGCAATAGCTTAAAAAAATGCTTTTTAGCTATAGTTGGACCTTAGTGGCGCTTTTGTCGAGATCCAGATATTTTTTACTACGCCACCTATCGGGTCTAACTATAGATAAAAATTGGCCAAGTGCATGTCGAACCACGTGCAAGGTAGAGTTCAGTAGTCTTTTGAAAAATTTAATGTATTTTTTAAGTTATTTTTGCAGTTGGTATAAAACATTTTGTATGGAAAATATATGAACTTCTGACAAATCTAACCGACTATTACTCCTAAAACAAGAAAACCCACTTGACCTTGATAATTTACCTTCTAATTTCATATGACATACATTCAATACTTTTCAAGTTTTCTACAATATCGGTTTAGCAGGTGGGGGGGGGGGGTTACGAGGTTACCAGAAGTGGTCAAATGGTCTAAGGCAGAGGTAGTGAACCCATGTAACTAAATAGATAATAGTTCATCATCATCATATCAGCCGAAGGACGTCCACTGCTGGACATAGGCCTCCCCCAAGGATCTCCACGACGACGGGTTCTGCGTTGCCCGCATCCAGCGGCTTCCCGCGACCTTCACCAGGTCATCGGTCCACCGAGTGGGAGGCCTGCGTACACTACGTTTTCCGGTGCAGTTAGCTTGTTCCAACTTCGAGAAAGAGATCAATCGTCGAATCCAACTCGGCTGGGCAGCGTTCGGAAAGCTTCGAAATATCTTTACGTCCCAGATACCGCAGTGTCTTAAGACCAAGGTCTTCGACCTTGTGACTAAGTGTTGCCAGTGATGACATACGGAACTGACACATGGTCGCTTACTATGGGCCTCACAAGAAGACTCAAGGTCACCCAAAGGGCAATGAAGCGTACTATGCTCGGAGTTTCTCTGCGTGGTCGAATCAGAAACGAGGATATCCGTAGGAGAACCACCACGCACCGGAGATAATAGTTAAAAAGATAAATTTGTCTATTGTTGACAAAAAAACTCCAACCAAAATCAACACTTAAGTATCAAAAAAATTATATTCGTAGACCCTCATTAGTTTTGACAGACCTAGTAAACGCGAGGGTGCGTTAACAAGAAAAATCACTCCCAACATATAAGGGGAGGTACCTACCATCATTTTTTTTTCAAATTTTATTCCAGTCTGAGCAAAACTGCTGTGATATACTGACGAACAGACGGAAAGACAGGCAGACAGATGAACATGGCGTAACTACAAGGGTTCCTTGTTTAACTACGGAACCCTAAAAACCATCTCGGTGATCGTAAAATCGGTCAAGCCGTTTAAAAGGAGATGAATTACAAAGACACGCGTACTGTAATGTTCTCCATTGCGTTGGGGAATCTTGGTAAGCCCGCTTTTATCTTCGGCAGCATCGTCACTTACCATTGGTTGAGATGATGCCAAGGGCTTACTAATCCCTACTAATTATTAATATTATAAATGCGAAAGTAACTCTGTCTGTCTGTTACGCTTTCCCGCAAAAACTACTGAACGGATTTGGCTGAAATTTGGTAGGTAGACAGATTAGGATCTGGATTAAGACATAAGCTACTTATTACCACGCTCGCGAGCCGCTTGCGGCTCGCGCACTGCGCGCCCTCGAAAAGTCATAGAAACGTGGTCCACCGCGGGTGAAGCCGCGGGAAACAGCTAGTTATGAATAAAAGAAATTTAAAAAAAACACCTATTTACAAGATTTCCGAACAAATTTAAAACGCGGGCGGAGCCACGGGGTACCCACTAGTTACAAATAACACACAGTACAGAAATAAGATATGGTCTTATCACGCTGGTTTCAATTGGAAAATTTTTAACTTTGTTTCTATTTACAACTTAAGCACACGAAGTATAACAAAGATACTGACTCGCACACTATGTTATTCAATATTACATCAGATTTTCTAAAATTGAGTTGATATGACAATAACGATGTTTACATTATTAAATCACAGTCCACTTTACAAGTCAAGGCTTAACGGATTCTCTATATTCAAGCGAACGAAGCGAGAGATAACAGAACCGTTAGGTCTGATGATGACACCGTATAGGAAGGAGCCTGGGTAGCGTGTCTGACATTAAAAAAAATGAGTCACGGTCAGGTAGGACATTATATGTATTTTAGTAAAAGGTAATAGCTTAGTAAAACAGTTTTGCTTTATCCATTAAACGGTATACTAAATTTAATTTCCATCCAGTATTTTGGTGCTACTTTCGAATGTTTAATTAGAATAAAGGGGATTCATTTAAAGGCTTAAATACTACCCGTTTAAATTTATTTAAAAAATGTTTTTTTCTTTATAAGCCATTTAATCAAAGTCCTTTAACACATACAGCGTTTAACAGATAAAAGTAAGCAATTTGAAGTGGTAAACAGCAACTATCATATCGTATGTACGGATTAAATAAAATTAGTTACAATTCTTGATCAAAATAGTGAACCTTATTTCCTACTATATTACAATAATGATGGCCTCTAGTGCGGCCTTAGAATAGTGATTACGCCTTCTCTTTCGAAGGATGCCGAAAGAGGCGATCAAGGTATTACAACACGGAGGATGGGCAGCAGTATCCTTTCCGTACTGTACCACAATACTGCACAATGCGATCCCCAACCCACCAACAAAGCATCCTCCTCCTTACTTGTGGAGGGCCTATGTCCACCAGAGGACGTCTTTTTGCTGATGTGATGATGATGATAATCATCACATGCAAAGAACGCTGATTAACAATAATGAATGTATCCACGGATAACAATAAACTGGCTGTAACAGCGCCATGTAACCTGTAACTCCCTTCCCATGTTCATCTTGTAACGCCTACCCTACTATCGATAAACAGTATGTATTAGTTCATTTGTTTCTACATAATATTACCACTGATGGCGCTTGATTAACATAATTACCTATACACAAACTCTTTACTGAGCTGTTTCGTCCATTTTTGATACTGCACCTACCGAACGAAATACTTATAAAACGTATCTACCTTAACAAGACGTGTTTCTCTTTCTTTCTGCCTGAATTTAATTTTTTACTAGTACCTCATGGGTTAACACCTTAGATACTCTATATTGCGGAAAATCAACGTAGAAAAGTGGGATGAAGGGGATTTTTGCTGTACCTACTGTGTAGTTTAGTGTAGTGTAGTTGTGTAGTGGTAGTGTAATAAGACACTAGTGTTAGATATAATATACCTACCTATCGTCAGCTATCGTGATGCAAACATTGAAGTCGAAACACAATTTAATTCTAATTATAATAAACCGTGATAAGTTGATTACATAACTTACTTATTCTAAAACTTATATTTTATAGGTAATAAATAACTTTACACTGCACAAACGACATTCAATGATCTAAATTATTTTATTAAACATTTAAACACCCGACTGCATTTTTGTCTTTTCCAAAAAGAAGGGTAATGTTTTTTGGGTGAATGGAATATGTATATACGTCTGTTCCTTTGGCTGGGCCTGTAGCTTAAACGGCTTGATGGATTTTAAAGGGCAAGGTGTCGTTAGATTCTTCTTAATCACGAATAAAATACATTTTAATCCGACTGCACAAAAAAGTGAGACAATGTTTTATCAAGTGGGTTTTTAATTTTGAATTAAATTGATTAGGTTAATCAAAAACATAATCGTCCTTCTTTGTTGAAACTGCAGTAGGGTAAAAATAACACTTTCAACTACTTAGGTACTAAGTATATAATTACTAAATTCAATCTTTATAAAAAATAGTTCTTGTGTACACCGATCTTAAAATTTTACAGTTTTATAGATATTATTTAGGAAAATTATAAAATGGTTTCGTTGAAACACAAAACTTTATTTCTTGTATTTATTTTTATTTTTTTCTTTATTATTATACCTGAAACTTTTTTTAGTAAATTAATAAATTAAAACACCCGAAAAACACAACATAACATAACGGGTAGAGACTTATAAGTTTAACTTTCTTAAACAACCCTAACGTTAGATTAACTTCATTTTAAAGGCTTTATCGCTGCGGATCTAACCAGAGGCACCGGGTTCAAATCTGGACGGCCAATGTACCAATGAGTTTTTCAAAACTTACGTACATACTTACCGATTGCTTTAACGGTGAAGGAAAACATCGTGAGGAAACCTGCACACGCCTGCGAAGAAACTCGAAGGTTGTGTGTGAAGTCGACCAACCCGCACTGGGCCCGCGTGGTCGACTAAGGCCTAATCGCCCTGATTCAGGGTAGGCTCGAGCCCCTCGGTGGGGACGTATATGAGCTGTAATGATGATCGCTGCGGATGTTATTAAGGCTGTCATTGCACACATGTAATGAAGTAGGACAGAGGCATATGTTGAAGACGCTGAGAGGCATCCTGACACTACGGTAAAGCTTCGCAATAGGCAAAGCTGCATGATCGGGTCGCAATATCGCATGAGTATGTGAACACGTCGCGGAAAACTAGTAAGTCTCTTTCATTCCTATCCTATATAATCTGACAGAGACGGACTTTGCATTGTGCCCGACTTCCGTACCGGTTGCCGGACCACCAGGTCTGTAGCTACGCTGAGTAGGACCTATAATTAAAGTAAAGTAAAAGTTCTTTTTTATTTTGCTTTGTCGAAAAAAGGATAAAACTTGGTATGATTATATTATTAATCCTAAATTAAAACAACAAATAATAAAAACCGGCCAATTGTGAGGCGTACTCGCGTTAAGAAATATGAACTGAATGAAAATAAAACGAACGACTAGTCGCATATTATGATGTGTAACATCTGACATAAGTAAAAACCGTACCGGCATTCCGGCTTCATATTAGGCGGCATGGCCATGTTTCCTTAGCCTTCGTGACTAAAAATTAGGAGGAATGGCCGCGAGATTACAAATGCCAGTTGATTTCGGCTAGGTGTTAGGACAAAACGCTCCGGCTTTTGTAGTTGGAACTTACACTTCAAACCCCCGGCCGAGTAGCGTGTTGAATTTAACAGGGTATTAAAGTTACGTTTTTGAAAATACTGTCACTTCAACACCTTGAGAAATTTGATCGAGTGCTTGTTATAATGATTAAAAAAAAACATTTAGTAGTATTTGTAAGGAAGTTTAATCATTAAAATCATTGATGTCGCTTTGTTGACTTAAGTTACATCCGAATAGAACAAAAAACAGTTATGCACCGAGTCGTTCAAATTTCATTTAAAGCGCTGGCTTATAGAGCAATCGTTCTATCTTAATATATATAAATCTCGTGTCACAATGTTTGTCCCCAATGGACTCCTAAACCACTTAACCGATGATAATAAAATTCGCACACCATGTGCAGTTCGATCCAACTTGAGAGATAGGATAGGGTAGGGTAGGGTAGTGTAGGGTAGGGTAGTGTAGGGTAGGGTAGGGTAGTGTAGTGTAGGGTAGTGTAGAGTAGTGTAGGGTAGGGTAGTGTAGTGTAGTGTATGTAGGGTAGGGTAGGGTAGGGTAGGGTAGTGTAGTGTAGTGTAGTGTAGGGTAGTGTAGGGTAGGGCAGGGCAGTGTAATGTAATGTAAGGCGGTACGAAGTTCGCCGGGACAGCTAGTAGTATATATGTATATACTACTAAAAGTGAAAATAACAAAGTATTTCACTTTTTGGAGCTGAGTTGTCAGGCCGTTTTCATGGCTCCTGTTAAAATAATATCGAACGTATCTATTACTGTAATTTTTAATAAATTCTATTATATTTTTTTAAATTCGTTCTTAATGTCTATTCATTTTAGGTTTAAATCAATGTATGCTTCAACGCGGCTGTAACGTTGAATCCGAACGCCCAATTCTTATTTTTACATGTTTTTATTACTTTTAAATAAGTTTTAAAAAAATGTGTTCAATTAAAATGAAAGTTCTTAAAAGCACCGATTTTGTGTGTTGGTTTCATTCAACATTAACTATTTGTTTTAGAGAAATTTTGCAATTAATGCCAAAAACAGGATCCGCAGTATATTTTTTTACACCAAAATTGGCAATATTTTTAAAATTGTATTCGTTTAAATAGATTTTTTATTACTTTAGGTATATATTATATATATTTTCCATAGAGATAGCTTTACGCAGTCTTTCAATGGTTTAAATTGAATATTGTCATTTGACCTATCTTAAAGCCTTAAGTGTTTTTCTTGATTACATATAATATCCAGACTAAATTCTGTTTCCTCCATTAGCGACTGTTTGAATTCTTCATGCAAGCAATGTTTGTAGAACTTTCATTTTCTACTCTGTGACACATGAATGAAATTGACCAGTTGTTGTGGACCCTTTATACCTACAAATAAGGAAGATTTTTTTTTATATGTTGTATTGAATCTATTACTGTAATTTTTAATAACTTCTATTATATTTTTTTTAATTCGTTCTTAATGTCTTCAGTAAATCAAATCTTTGGAAACCTGTTTAAATGACAGTAATTGATTGTTCTCCAACTTCACTTTGACAGTCTATATTGTACGTATGTATGTATTTTTTTATTTATGTTTATCTGTTCTCTCGTATTTCCTAAACAACTGAACCAATTTTGACAAATGTGGTGTCTTTGAAATTGCTTTATCACTCCGCGTGTCATAGGATATATAAAACATTAAAAAAATAATATTTTATTGGTGAATTACACATTTCAAAAAATATATTTTTAAAATTTTCATGTCATATTTGGTATCAAAAGAAAGGTATTGTTAAGCACAATTCAAGTATATATACAGGTTAGGTATTTTAATGGTCAGTATGGGAAAATTCAATATAATATAAGAGATAGAGAAAAACGCTCTTAGTAACCGTGATCTCAATTTTAGAGAAAAAAAGCGTGTGGCACTCGGGGACTGTCGCGGTAAAGCTATTGCATAGCATTTTTTATCAACTTATGCAATAATACAATTTTTATTTTTTATTTACGCAGTATTTATTCACTATTTTTTGATGTTTTATTGTTTACGTGTGCTCCTTTTGATTAAAGGACCATATAGTTTTGAACTTTTTAGTTACTGAACTGATTGATTCCAAAATCGATATCTGAGGGGGACCCTTATGAAGAATCCGTTGCCAGAATTTAAAAAAGTTGCCGACAATTTTGGAAGCAAGCGATCCAGTAACTAAAAAGTTCAAAATGGCGGCCACTTTTTTCAATTCGGGCAACGGATTCGTAATCAGGGACCTTCAGATATCGATTTTGGAAGCAATCGGTCCAGTAAGTAAAAAGTTCAAAATGGCGGCTACTATTTTCACTTCCGACAACGGATTCGTGACAAGGGACCTCAGAGACCTTCAGATATCGATTTTGAAAGCAATCGGTCCAGTAAGTAAAAAGTTCAAAATGGCGGCCACTTTTTTCAATTCGGGCAGCGGATTCGTGATAAGGGACCTCAAGAACCTTCAGATATCAATTTTGGAAGCAATCGGTCCAATAACCAAAAAGTTCAAAATGGCGGCCACTTTTTTCACTTCCGACAACGGATTCGTGATAAGGTACCTCAGGGACCCCCAGATATATCGATTTTGGAAGCAATCGGTCCAATAACTAAAAAGTTCAATATGGCGGCCACGTGAGGCTAGTCCTTGGGGCGCGGGATGTTTATGTAATAAATTTACACTAAGAAAGTTACACCAGTAAAATTGGCTAAGTCATTTTAGTACCGCAAATCGCTAATAGATGGCACTGTAAGTTTTTTTAGAACGCGGGGTGTTAGTTTTTTTCGCTACGGAATTTCTTGATTCGGTCGCCGCGCTCAAAGCCCGCGATAAAATCTATGCAATAGCTTAATAAAAATGGTGTTTTAAAACACAAAAATCGAAAGGGCCGAAATTAACTGGCATTTGTAATCTCGCGGCATAGCCACGTATCTTTAGCCTTCGTGACTGAAAGAAAAACGCATTTCCTGTTACACACTTCCGTCCCTTTTCACGAAATCACTCACAAAGAAATTAGGTACTCCCACAGATTGCAGGAAAGCGAGAGGAAAGAGGCTTATCTTCAAGCCGGATCACATCAATGCTGTTAAAACTGATGTTTGGCGGCAAGACTTAGATAAGATGGTGGTAGCTTGCCAGATGGGCTATGAAAATGCCCTATCATTAACAAAAACGAGTCTTACAAAGTTGACCCCGCTGGGAATCGAACTTACGACCTCCCGGTGTGAATTGAACGAACTAACCATTACGCCACGGAGGCGGTTTTATGTATGGAGCGGTGTGATGATACATAACCCTTGGAGCGTTAGTCCGACTCGCGCTTGACCGGTTCTTACTTTTGCCCTAATGTGATAGAGCTTAATCTTAAATTTAAGTGCTTCAAAAATGGTTTTTAACAAAGGTAAAAGAAGATTATTTTCCCTCAGGGTTCTACTTATAATCCGTGACCATCGTTTTCAAGCATTATTAATTGGACACAGAACAAGTAACATTCAGCAACTCACATATTTTCCACTCAACATACTGCCCTAAGTTTTTGTTACTAAATCTAAACGCTTTTTTTATTTCCACGGAAAAGTGACTATTGCGGGATGCAATGTTGAAATTGTTCAACTGCAACAGGGCAATAGCGTACGTTATGCAAACATTGAAGATGTTGAGTGGGAGCTTAGCGTCAACGTCGATGGTTCGCAACAGGCAAAGCCGCACGGGTCGCAAGCGCATGTATGTGAACGCGTTGCGGCAACTGATGCGTAACGCATGATCTGCAACATGGAATTAATTACACATTTAAAAATCAAATGTTTCATTCATCAATTCACAGCGTCACCCTACAAACTGGGCACAGGTATCTTATAGAGAGAGTAGGCCATGTGGCGGTAATATTACAGATTTTCGTTATTTTTCACGTCAATTATTCCTAAACGATAGAAAAGCCGAGGTTGAAGAAAAATACTCTTATTGTTGATGATGTTACTTAAAGTCAAAAGCTATTAGGAACACGTTTAATCAGTTTTAACTCGATAGAAAAAAAATCCCAAAGATAAGTCTACGCCGTACCTTCAACTCTAGTTATGACTAATATTTTGAAGTTTAAATTTTAAGCAGTATACAACAATATTTGTTATGATACTACAGAGTTAGTAATGTTATTATTTTTTTGTAGTTTTTTATAGCAACAAAACCATTGAAAAAGTGAAAAGTGTGGTTATTTTCTTTACTCTTTACACGTAAAGAAAACGACATAGACAAATGTTCCAATCAATACCTCGCCTTAATACATGAAACGCTACCATGGCTTAAAATATGCTTACATTGTCACAGGAAATTTCGTTTTTAGTCAGGAAATATTAATGGTAATTTCATAATGTTAAAAGTAATATTCTAAGCTTAAGTTTTAAAAAATAATCAACAACACATTTTAAGCTTTAGTCTTGAACTGTACCAGACCGTCTAAAATCTAGATTAATATTTCTCAAAATTAAGTACATATCAATGGTATATGGCAATATTATTATATACAAAGGCCGATTTTCACCTAACAGTTTCCGCATTGGTGAAGTGCAAATCTACTTTCAGTAGTTTATAAGAACTTTAAAAGAGCAGCATCATCTTTTATTAAGCAACTCTTATCCGTGGTTTCGTATCCCATCCTATACTATTAAACAAACAATATAAGTTTTTATAACTTGAGATCACGGAAATGGCTGTAACGCGTTTTATTTAATTAATTTGTCATTTGAGACCGGTACTTTCCCAAACAAGCTGAAGGTTTCTATTATAAAACCTCTCTTTAAAAAGCGGTAGCGATAAATCATTGACAACTATTGACCGGTAGCACTAATTTTAGTTATCTCCAAGATAGTTGAGAAATGTATGTTTAAGAGACTGATAGATTTACAAATTTGGTATCATAAGACCAGAACAATATGGGTTCCAAAGAGGAAAAACTACTACGCTTGCCATATTTAATTTAGTAAACAATGTTTTAAAAAATATTGACAGTAAGGTGCCGACATCTGTTCTGTTTTTTGACATGTCAAAAGCATTTGACTATGTAGGTCACAATATATTATAAAAATATAAGCTAGAAAAGTATGGCATAAGAGGCCGGACACTGGATTGGTTTCGTTCATACTTACAAAATAGAAAACAATGTGTTGAAATCAGCAATCTAGATGGTGATAAAGTAATGAATACATACAGGTCAGTTTTCAAATATAACAAGAAGTGTGTACCACAAGGTAGTGTACTTGGTCCACTACTTTTCCTACTTTATATTAATGATCTGCCTGAAGTGACTAAATATGAATGCATTCTCTTTGCTGATGATATTTCTGTTATTGTGACATCTAAAATAAATGACATTGAATTATTTGAGAAATAAAAGAAACTGTAAAAAATATTGTGAACTGGCTATCTAATAATAATTTAATTGTAAATTTGACTAAGAATAAATATGTAAATTTCTCTACAAGAAATCGCAATCAAATTACTTAAGACATAAAATATGCAGAACAATCTTTGATAGAAGCTGAAGAGGTAAAGTTTCTAGGTTTGACTATCGATAAGTTTTTTTAAATTGGAATGCACAAGTTAATAATATTTGTACTATAACTGTACTAGCTTTTTCCCGCGGCTCCGCCCGCGTGGACATCGTTTTTATGACTGTATTTAAGGGTGATTAGTAAATTATGTCCTTTCCCACCTACTCCACTATCTCTGTGCAAAAAATCTCAACAATCGAGTATTTTTTTGGTTCCCTCAGGAACTGCATCAGATAATACTATTTTCCCGGCATAAAAAGTAGCCTATGTCCTTCCCCGTGACACAGGCTACCAGCATGGCAAATTTCATAAAGATTGGTCAAGGCGTTGAAGCGTGAAAAGGTAACAAACAAACAAACAAACACATTTTCACATTTATAATATTAATAAGTAAGGATTAACCTTATTTATGTTAAGCATGCTTTTTTAATAGTTGTACCAGGAGATTTTTTTGTGCTATGTTATCTTGCATTTTATGTATCTTTACCCTGTACAAAGCAAATAAATGAATTATGAACAGTTTCGATGAAATTGGCTAAATGGTGAAAGTGAAGCGAAAATGAATTTGCTACTTTGGGGATGAAAAATCGATTTAGCAATGTATAATCCCTGGTACAATTAGTTTTTCTGAGATGTCTGACATCATCTTTTCCACTCAACAAGATTGGTAATCTCACTGCAACTGATATACAAGGTCGTGGAAAAAGTTTCTTCATCTTTTGTATCTAAGATGATTTTCCTATGTATCATTATGTTGGATAACTTGTTGTTATCTTGTAGGTAGTGATATAAAACCGCTGCTGTAAAAATTTTGGGATTATTTATCAAAAAATCAGAAAAGTAGTTTTGGCAGTCTTCCCTTGAAGTCAAAAGAGCTGCTTAAAGAATTTTGAAGAGACCAGAACAGGTAAAAATATAACGGAGCAAGGTCCGGACTATACGGCTGATGCATCAAAACTTCCCAGACAAGCTCTCCTATAACCATTTTTCGATTTATTAATCCATTCGCGAAATATTAAGCTTATACGATGCGAAAAAACTTTTTCCCGACCTTTTATGTGCGCTAGTACAGTGGTAAAAGCGTTGAACTTCCTACTCGTAGATCGTGGGTTCAATTCCATGTCAAGTCAAATCTTTTATGATCTTTGTTTTTTTTGAAATGTTTGACTTCTCCGAGCAAAGCTCTGTCAACCAGGTAATTGATTATTATGTGAGAAAAATAGTTTGTGATTGGGATGCACTAACTTAATGCTAATTTATTACACCTACATCATCATCATATCAGCTAAAGGATCTTCACTGCTGGTCAAAGGCCTTCTACGACGAGCGGTTCTGCACTGCCTGCATCCAGCAGCTTCCCGCGGCCTTCATCAGGTCATCGATCACCGAGTGGGAGGCCTGCCTACGCTATATACCTACAAAAATCTGAATGATGTAGGATTACTCGTATACCGAATATTTTATACAGAGCTTACATTCGTGCTAATTGAACAGCGTTTGTCATATCTTACGAGTAAGATAAATTTATATTAGCTAATAGGTCAGCTAGTTTCGTTTAGAAATCTTATTACAAACTTTAATTAGCTTTCCGTGTTAGCTAGTTAGTTAGTCAAAAGCATCGGTGGCTCAACCGGTAACGACTCTGCTCTCCTAACCAATTATCCCTAATTTTGCTAGTCTGCCTCGCACTTGGCAGGTTTCCTTTTTTTCTTTGTATACGCCCAATAATCTACTGAAATATTAAATAAGTTTTCAAGTCACCTGGAAGTGGTATATAATTTTCATAAATGGTAGTAGCAAGGGCCCTAATTTCACAATTCCGACTCGCACTTAGCCGGTTTTAATTTGTATACGCGTAATAACTAAATTTGTTGCAAAATTTCAATTTTATAAGCTTCCTGGAAGTCCTCTGTAAGTTAGTGATTTGCGGCAGTCAATAGCTCAGAAATAGTATATATTTATGAAAATTGGGATTCTAAGAGATTCTCACTACACACACAAAATCTAAAGTGAACAAATAAAAGAAATAGATTATTAGTTACGGGTAGGTCGAAAGTGGCCCGAAATGTTTCGTGTAATGTAACCCACGGCCGGTGTCGCCCTTTTCTTTTTGAACTTGGCTGACACACTTCCGTGTGTTTAGATTAACTAGCTAGTACGCAGTTATATACAAACCTTCTTCGTTAATTGTTCTTTCTATTAGTTAAAACTTTATCAAAATCCGTTGCGTAGTATAGAAGAATTAGTTAAGCGGAGAATCAGACAGAGTCAGAGAGAGTCTTTGTTTTATACTATGTAGAGATTGATTTAAGCCACATTTAGGTTACGTGCAATGTAACACATTTCGCAAGCGATGATTGATATGCTACCGTAATTAAATTCAATCCAATATTGTAGCATTAGTAAAAAACAACATAGAAGTGACAAAATTGGGTTTTCCGCCTATGGTCAAACGTGAACGTAAAATAAATACAGTGTAAACTCTACATAGCGACAATCAAGGGACTGGGCATTTTGTGACGTTACTGAGAGTTTTCGTTATACAGAGAGAAATACTTTATACAAAGTAAACCAACTGGAGCCAGAAAATTTTGACGTTTCAAAAAGTGAATCGTTATATCGAGTGACGTTATACAGAGTTTACACTGTATTATACAATGGGCAGCCTTTTTCAGCATATCACCCGAAAGACGACCACTGCTGGACAAAGGCCTCCCCCAAGGATTTCCACGACGACCGGTCCTGCGCTGCCCGCATCCAGCGGCTTCCCGCAATCCTCACTAGGTTGTCGGTCTACCGCGTGGGAGACCTGTCTGCCTACGCTACGTCTTCCGGTGCGCAGTCGCCACTCGAGAACTTTACTGCCCCAACGGCCGTCTGTTCTACGAATTATGTGGCCTACCCACTGCCACTTCAGTTTAGCGATTCTGTGAGCTTTGTCGGTTATTTTGATTCTCCTGCGGATCTCCTCATTTCTGATTTGACCGCGTAGGGAAATTCCGAGCATAGCTCGCTCCATTGCCCTTTAAGTGACCTTATTGCTAGTTATTTTTTTATTTTTTTTTAAGTTTCTTACACGCAACCATTGGATCCTGCACAGCAATAGAATAAGTTAGGAGCTATGAAGTAATGAAAAACAATAAGATAATTTAAAGTTGCGTTCAATTTAATTACCTTTCCATTTGGCGTGTTGCTTCGAAAAAATAACTTTTATCTCTTCAACTTCATAAGCGGACAGCTCGAGGAAAACAGCGGGTAAAAAGGTATAAATTAAGCGGAGAACCATATGGCCGATATTGAAATACAAGAGGTTGTTGTAGGGTAACTATAAAACAAAGAAGATCAGTCAATAAATTAATAGTTTAAAGTAAAACATTAATTACTAACATAGTTAAATAGATTTTTTTCTGTACTAACAAAAGTGGACTAAACTTGTCTGAAGGAATAAAGCGTCGGTGGCGTAACGGCTAGGGCCGCCGCCTCCTGTCCGAGAGGTCGTGGTTCGAATCCCGCTACGTACCAATGTGATTTCGAATTTCGATTTCATATGTACGTTTATCCGACGCTCTTACGGTGAAGGAAAACATCGTGAGGAAACCTGCACACGCCTGCGAATAAACTCGCGGGTTGTGTATGAAGTCAACCAACCCGCACTGGATCCGCGTGGTTGACTTAGGCCCGGTAGCCCTAATTAAGGGTAGGCTCGAGCCCCTTGGTGGGGACGTATATGAGCTGATATGATGAAAGATATATTATTATTATACAGGCAGTAACATAAAAGTGTGGTGATACTTCAGCAAAGTGATAGAACAAAAGTTGTTCAGTTTGACGAGTACAAGCCCACCTTAAAATATCACCACACCTTTATGTTACACCCTGTATAGCCACCGCTAGGACACGGGTCTCTTCCTAAGCTCGGGAAGCTTAGACCAAACTCCACATACAGGAGCAAGTCCGGGATGGTTGAGGGTGTAAACAAAGTATATATATTAGTACTAACATATAGTATGGACACTCCCTGCCGCTCTCTAGATTGCGACCTCACCCCCACGTCACCCATATTGATACAGATTGGTTACAGTTTGGTTCTCGAACGTATGGGATTACGCTGTGATTTTGTTTGCTCCGTCATTTGTTTTTTAGGAATATCATTTTACGACCATTCGTATGCAGTGTCCGGAGTGTGGTGTAGGGCTAGTGGCGAACCCCACTATCAAAAGTTTTTCAAGCCGCATATAAGGCATCTGACACGGCTTAACGACTGCCATCTAGTGATAGTAACTGACACCGACGGCTTAACGTGACTTGCGAAGCACGGAAACGGAGGAGAAAAATAACACTATCAGTCAAACCCATTTAGGTAATGACTGTGCTTCGAGTCAGTGAACCTGCGTGATTAACCCGGCGACAATGACGCTGGGTCATATTGACCCGAGCGATTTTCAATTGGGGAAATTCCGAAAAAAACATAATACTATAATCGTTATTGCTTTTCTCAGAATCTGGAGATAACACCTCAATTCATACGATTTGTATCATAGTGTAGTGAGCAAGCGCCAGTGAAGATGGTAAAATCCCTTTTCCTGAATAAAACGGCTACAGCTCCATACATGTTTAGTTCCAAAAGAGAAAGTATTTTAGTTGCCCTTTTGAGGTTGTTGCATTAAAACCAAATTATAGTTTGATACCTAAATTAACTTAAACATCTTGGTACTACCACAGTCTAAGAATCCATACAGTCGTCCAACGCCTTTGATAATCGCGCCATCGCCGACATCACGAGTCACTGATCACAGTACCAAGGGTTGTCACAATACTTGACAATTAAATGAAAGAAAATGCCATCACGTAGAAAAATGACTTCAATAGTGTAAAATCGATATCTGAAGTCTCCTGAGGTCACTAATCGCGAAACCGTTATCAGAATTGAAAACTTGAATTTGAACTTTTTAGTTACTGGACCGATTGCTTCCAAAATCGATATCCGATACCTCCTTATCACGAATCCGTTGCCCTAATTGAAAAAAGTGGCCACCATCTTCATGGTCATGCAATAGTTCTTACTTTGAATTAAATTTGTTATCATTCAGCAGATAACCAGATAATTAAGGAAAAAAACATTCGGGTCATATTGACCCAGCGTCATCGTCCGCGTTATTTTTTACACTTCATTGGCGCCGGGTTAACAGTACCCTGACCGCCTGCATAACCTTAACAATTTCTTTAAAAATTGAAACTCGTCTTCTTAAAAAGAATCTTATGTCACTCAGGGGATGATCACGAATCCAATGACATCTCGCTCATTAAAATCCATCTAGCCGATTTAAGAAGTCGATTAGGCTACAGGCTCAGTCAAAGAAACAGACACACATACATGTATAAATACATAACCTAAAAACTTTTGCAGTCGGGTAAAAACACAGTTTGAGTTACTTACTCTTGATGAATCATAGTCCACAAGTATTTGAATTGTATTTTGAACTGTTGATAATCCTGTTATAGCAAAACTTAAAATATTTAAGCACATCTGAAAAAAAATATAGACTTAAATGATTATAGACTTTTAGGTACTTTAGTATTTAAAGTGTAAAACGTTTGTCTTAATATTTTATTTTCAGTAAAAAAAATTAACTCGGTTAACTATTAGAGTATCAGGAATCACTTTTTTATTCATATGGTTAATTAAAAAAATAAGAGCGTCGGTGACGTAATGGCTAGGGCCGCCACCTCCTGTCCGGGAGGTCGTGGTTCGAAACTGCCACGTACTAATGTGATTTCCAATGTAGATTTCATATGTACGTTTATCCGACGCTCTTACGGTGAAGGAAAACATCGTGAGGAAACCTGCACACGCCTGCGAAGAAACTAGCAGGTTGTGTGTGAAGTCGACCAACCCGCACTGGGCCCGCGTGGTCGACTAAGGCCCGATCGCCCTAATTCACGGTAGGCCCACGAGCCCCTCGGTGGGGACGTATATGAGCTGATATGATAATGATGAATTTTAAAAATAACATCGCGTACAAAATTGGTCAGAAAGTTGATTGTATGAAAATTCTAACAAGTTGGTGATTTCCGCAAGGAGGGTAGGTACTTAGTGGAAGTTGGAACAATACTTATTTAGTTCAATGACTATAAAAACACCTTCAAAGCTATAATATGCCTAACACCCTGTATTCTTCATTGTTCGTGTAATTAACTTCTACTCACCAGCAATTTCAAGTGCTTCTCTACTTTTTCTAAATCATTGATAATATCAAGATATTTTCTAATGAAATTTGATATATATTTTACTCTTTCTTCTACACCGATTGTACGTCTGGACTGTAACTTTGTTTTAATCAAACGCCTTAGACGCCTCATTCGATTGTGCAAACGATCCGTCATTTGTAACGTGTCCGTATACTTGTAAGTTGATGATAAAGAAGTTAATGACGTTAGAAATGGGATATCCGTATACAATAATGTTTTGATCAAGATAAAAGTGCATAATAACATAACGCAATATAATAATATGTGATAAACGAATGTGTACCAGCGTTTACCACTGTCACGTAAGCGATCTTTGTCACAGTAGGAATAGAAATATTCATTACGTGTCACAAGAGAATGCAATATCGAAACCACGCATTCAAAATAAAAAAATATATTGGCTAGTTCAAGCGGGAGAAAATATGATGAAAAAATAATGTACGACACACAGTACAGTTTTAAAGAAAATGACACTAAATCTGAACTACTCAAAGTTATGTAATGGCCTAACATAAGACGAATTATGTTTGAAAGCGTAGTAGAAGACACAATATTCC
Organism: Coleophora flavipennella; assembly: GCA_947284805.1. Lineage (NCBI taxonomy): Eukaryota > Metazoa > Arthropoda > Insecta > Lepidoptera > Coleophoridae > Coleophora > Coleophora flavipennella. The sequence continues at coordinate 4,787,374 of OX369273.1, forward strand.
AAATAATCGTCAATATTTTTTTAAAACGAGACATTTTAAAAAACGTTTCTACAACACACGGGTAAATGAAAGAAGGCTCACTGAATGCAAATGACGCAAATCATATTGTAAAAATCGTTACATTAAGTTATTTTAAAAATAGACATGTAATATCGATTTCATTTACAAAGTAATATCTCCTTTCGAATAATGAATTGCTCTCTAATAATGAAACAATGAATTTTGCTGATCCCAATATGTATAGCTTGTCAAATTCGTTATGGGAACGTGCCGCTGGTGTTTCTAAACAGTTTTGAAGTTATGAATCCGGAAACCTACATTATGCGTGGTCCGACACATACTTTTTATTTTAGGGTTCCGTACATCCAAAAGTTGACCACTAATACTAAGCCTCCGCTGTCTGTCCATCAGTCCGTTTGTCAGCAGGCTATTTAACACGAACCGTTAAAGGCAGAAACATGAAATTATCACAGAATGTGTATTTCCATTGCTGTCGCGACGCGTGTGTAATTGCGTCACGATAGATCAGGAATAAACTGCTTATGCTAAACTCACATGTGTCTCGTTGTACTGCATAGAAATTAAGCCTTTCACCATCCAGGGGTGACCGAGGCTGCCAGGTATTCGTCCAACTCCTGTAATTAAACTGGTATTATGAGTATGATAGTGGATCCCATAATCTGTCGTGGGGAGTGGGGTTCCGCCTTAGGATGGACACGCAGTCCAGGGTCAAATTACGGGACAAGGGTGCACATGAAATTAACGATCAGTGTCACACATGGAGCTATTTCTATGAGTATGTGTTTGATGTCAGATGTGCATACAAATAAGTATCACATAATACATGATCACAGTAGCATGAGTAAAGCAATGGTTAGTAACACATTAAACAACAACTGTGCTGAAAGAAATAATTCATTAATGGGTCAGTGGTGAGGAAAGGAAGGGAGAAGGATTCGTATGCGCTCTGTGGCCGCACGGTTGGCACCACGGTCGTTGGCACCACGTGTGTTGGCTCTTCTGCTACGTCAGCGTCACTTCCTCATCCCCTCGTCAGTCCCGTGTCTGGGCCGTGAGTCGTCAGAGGCATTCGGGGAGTCACATTCCCATGTCCCACGTTGGAGGAGCAACAGCTTCCTCATAAACATCTCTGTCCCCTACTCCCACCCGCGTCCGGGCTGGCAAGTCGTTGGTAACTGTTGGGGGAGTAACGTTCCGCATGTCCAACGTTGGAGGAGCAACAACTCCCCCATATCCCTCGTCGGGGGAGCAACACTTTCCCTATTTCATCCCCTACTCCCACCCGCTTACGGGCTGGCGAGTCGTTGGGGGGGTCCCACGTTGTAAGAGCAACACCTTCCCCATCCCTCGTCGGGGGAGCAACACTTTCCCCATTTTATCCCCTACTCCCACCCGCTTACGGGCTGACTTTGTCTGATCGAAGAATCGAATCACGTCGTTGTTGTATTAGATCAGGACGGTGGCCGCATGCTAATTGCGAAACATTCTTTGATACCTTTTGAAGTGTGTCCCCAAAAATATCGTTTATTTTTTCTTGCAACCTCTTAGGGTTTAATTTTTTTTTGTAGACTTAGACCATGCTATTATGATGGCCGGAACGCCATCGTTATTTCGGAACCGTGTTTGGGACCCACATAGCTTTATGTCAAATTGTTTAGGAACTACTGTGTGGCACCGCACGGAACCCTAGAATGATTAGTTGTTAAGACTGGTGTATTATTCTTGGAGAAATGGCGAGGTTGCCTATCTTGCCCTGATCTAACACGTGCATGTGATTTGCGATGTTGCCGCTGTATGCGTCTGGGGGATGAGAGAGAAGGAAGAGTGCGCTTGCGCGTGAGAGACTACGGAACTCAACCTTGCGCATGGTTCGACATGCACTTGGCCAATTTTTATCTATAGTTAGACCCGATAGCTGGCGCAGTAAAAAAGTATCTGGATCTCTACAAAAACGCTACATACAGTGTCCAAATATAGCTAAGAATCATAACCATAAAGTGGGTAGTACCTAAAAAAAACATCGGTCAAGCCGTTAAGGAGATTTACGAACACCGAAACTTTCACACTTAAATTTAATATTTGTAACTAGCTTTTGCCCACGGCTTCGCCCGCAAAGATATCGATGGTGCGCGGCGGGCGAGCCGTAAGCATCTCTCCGTCTTTTTTTGCCAAAAGCCTTTATGGGTGTGCGCTCAACAAAAAAACAAACAAACATTGGCTTTCATATAAAATAATAAAATATAAAATAACCGTTAAATACAATATTGCTCTTTCTGTTTCACATTATAGAAGCTCACCGCTGCCGGCTCGCGTCAAGTACTCCTTCAAAGGGGCCGCTCAGAGTTCAATCGCGTTCGGCGGCGCGGCGGGCGGCGCGATTGAACTCATGGCGGCTCTTTTGAAAGCGTGTTTGACGTGAGCCGTTAAAAGTGCAGCTTATTCAGCAAACGAACTTTATTTATACGTATAAGACAGCTAGCTGTCTCTAAAATACATCGTAGATAACAAGCCATTCATAATCGACGCTGCTGCCCTAAAATTTTGAATCAAAACCGTTACCGCTCTATTTACTATTTCGCAGGTTGTCTTCTTTCTTAGTTCTTCTCTGTTATTTCCTAATGCATCAGTTTTTCTTTTTTAATCTGGATCTGAAAATAAAACACTTTTACAATAAAATTACACATGATAGTCTTGTCCGTGATGATAGGTTGGTCCCAGTAGAGCTTGGCGCTGTCGTTTTCGAGAACCGGTTCCGGCGTGTACTTTATAATATGGCAACCGCCGAGATACAAGGCCACACTTTAGAGCGATCTTTTGGTGTAGAATCCTGGCTGCTTGGTTGTGCCTGTGTAAATACTCAGTGTTGGCAAGCATGGAACAACCGCAGGTTATAATACTGTGATGGTTCCTGCGTGACACCATACGGAACCCTAATAATAATAACTTTTGAAATAGAACTACTGCGTAACACCACATGGAATCCTAATAATAATATTGAGTTGCTGAACTATTTTTTTTGAAGGTTCGGTCTGACGCCGAATTCCTTAACTCAAGTATGTAAAATGTTAGCACTTGGGACCAATGAAATACGATTTAATGTTCGCAAGATAGGGTAGGAAAGAGCGAGTGAGTAAAAGAATTGGATTTGTGTCGTTGTGTGAAGGAGATAGAAAGCCAGGGCTGTTTCTTGAAAATGCGCGTGAGCAGCGAGAGAGAAGAGGGAATGGCGAGACGAGTTGGTCGTGTCTCGAGGCTGAAATATTGTTTGTTTTCCTGTGCGAATTTTGGTGTGAAAAGTATATAGTTTTGTGAGGTGCGACGTGTGTCTGGGTACGTATTACTTTAGGTCTTAAGATCTAACTTGAATCATCTTTTAAATGTCCAAAGTTTTATTAAACCCAAATAGGGAAACACTCGAAAGGTTCTTTAAAATTTTGGGTTCTCTGTGAGTTACAGAAATGTACAGTGGTTGTAGTTTGGTTGCTTGACGTAAATGTATAATCTAAAATATCTAAATTATCTTTTCATTACTGTCATTAGTCTAATTAATTCTGCCTAATTTTTAACTTTAAGTAGATAAATTAAATGCTAATTCATATACGCCCGTAAGTTTAGTTTGTGACATTGTACAGGGCGAGCTGTATAATTCAATATAATATCAAATTTGTACCGTTAAATACTAGAATAAATGCAAATTCTTCTTGGGCCAATAATTAACATATAGAGATAAAATTAATGTATGGCCGTACTTTTAATACTAACTATATAATGTAACGTGGAGTTTTACGCCTACAAAAAGTAAGGTTTCTCCACAATTTGAGTCAAATAAACTTTCAGTTTCCATTAAGACTCAACCAGGATATTTTATTTTATTCTTTCCTTTTACCTTCGCTTACAACCTTGAGATTTACGGTGAGTCTACGAATTTCCTTTATTTAGAACTAGAACAGAAGATAAAGGTAACTCGCATTTTGGTAATTTCTGGATAGTCTATTTTCAACTTCTAAAATAAGTAGAGGATTGAGCCCCACGATGGGGACGTGTAGGGACTGATATGATGTTATTTATAGACAGAAAGCATCTCGTGGGAACTTTATATTCCATAGCTACAATTTCCCTCCAATGAAGGGGCAATGCAGGGTTCACTTTCCCTTATGAAAAAAACAAAACGAATGACGATCACAAATTTTCACTAAGACACAGGCCTTTGGTCTTAGGGGGGGAAGTTGGGTCCTGTTCAATACGACGAAGGGTCTCTCTTGGTTGACGGTACAACCAACAAACGTCCAACGTGCCCTTTTTTTATTTTTGTATTAAAAATTTGAGTGCGTTTGACTGCAACTCACATGATGGTAAGTGATGATGCAGTCGAGGATGGTACACGCAAACTCAAATAATGCCTATTCACTCTTGCCTTGAAGCCTCTTTTATTATGAACCTCCTATAGTTGTTATGTCAATGAAAAGGCGAATTCATCACAGACACCCATAGTATGCGCTGATTTATCTTGCGAATGGCGGCAACGGAGTGGATTGTAGTGCAGTTGCATTTATTTCTATAAGTTGAGCAAGTGATTTTCAGCATTTGACAATATGAAGAGCTGGATTGTCCTGTATTGCAGCCGTTTTTGTTAAAACGATGTCTTTTGAAACCGATTAGAGTGCAGACAGTATGAAATGTCTGTGGTGTAATCGGTTTTTAATTACTTGTTGTTGTGGATCAGTGGACTGTATATTAAGGTCGAAATGAAACAAAAGGATTGAGTTCGCAAGTGAGTAACAACAACAAAGTTAATTATAAAAATGCTCTATTTACATCCTAAATCTACGCCTCCCAACTAGTTAGAGTCTAAGTGAGCACACGTTTTCTCAGTGTGCCGATAACAGATTCGTTAGGTCTGATGATGACACTGTATAGGAGCCTGGGTGGCGTATCCGACAGTAAAAAAATGGGTCACGGTCAGGTAGGACATATATGTATTTTAGTAAAATGTAAAAGCTTAGTAAAACAGTTTTGCTTTATCCATTAAACGGTATACTAAATTTAATTTCCATCCAGTATTTTGGTGCTAGTTTCGAATGTTTAATTAGACTAAAAGGGATTCATTTAAAGGCTTTAATACTACTCGTTTAAATTAATTTAAAAAATCGTTTTCTTCTTTATAAGCCATTTATTCAAAGTCCTTTAACACATACAACGTTTAACAGATATAATATAAGCAATTTGAAGTGGTAAACAGCAATTATCATATCGTATGTGCGGAATAAATAAAATTAGTTACAATTCTTGATCAAAATAGTGAACCTTATTTCCTACTATCTTTATTACAATAATGATGGCCTCTAGTGCGGCCTTAGAATAGTGATTACGCCTTCTCTTTCGAAGGATGCCGAAAGAGGCGATCAAGGTATTACAACCCGGAGGATGGGCAGCAGTATCCTTTCCGTACTGTGCCACAATACTGCACAATGCGATCCCCAACCCACCTGTTAAGCATCCTCCTCCTTACTCCTCACTTCTACCTCCTTACTCGTGGAAGGCCTATGTCCACCAGAGGACGTCTTTTTGCTGATGTGATGATGATGATAATCATCACATGCAAAGAAGGCTGATTAATAATGATGGCCTGTATCCGCGGATAACATTAAACTGGCTGTTACAGCGCCATGTAACCTGTAACTCCCTTCTCATGTTCATCTTTGAACGTCTACCCTTCTATGATATACAGTATTCATTTATTTCTACATGACATTACCACAGATAGCGCTTAATTAACATAAGTAGCTATATACAAACTCTTTACTGAGCTGTTTTGTCCATTTTTGATACTGCATCTACCGAACGAAATATAAGACGTATCTACCTTAACAAGACGTGTGCGTCTAATCTCTCTTGGTCCTTAATTTTATAATAGCTGTTGCCTGTGACGTAGTCTGCGTGGACTTTATTTTACGGTATTAGTAAAAAAAATCCACTCAGGTCAACACCTTAGGCAATTTATATTGCGAAAATCAACGTAAGAAAAGACGGATGGAGATAATTTTTGCTGTACCTACTGTGTAGTTTAGTGTAGTGTAGTTGTGTAGTGGTAGTGTAGATAGTCTGATTCTGATAGTGTTAGTTACCTTCCTATCGTCAGCTATCGCGATGCTTACATTGAATTCTAAACACCTTAGTCTACATTATAACTAACCGTTATTACATAACCTACTTATTCGAAAACTTATATTTTATAGGTAATAAATAACTTTGCATTGCACAAACGACATTAAATGATCTTACTTATTTTATTAAAAACCCGACTTCATTTTTACACTGTTATCCAAAAAGAAGGTTAATGTTTTTTGGGTGAATGGAGTATGTATATACGTCTGTTTCTTTGGCCGAGCCTGTAGAAGTAACTATTTAGTAATCTGTGCCTGCAGCCTAAACGACTTGATGGATTTTGAAGTGCAAGGTGTCATTAGTTTCTTTTTGATCCCGAATACAATACATTTTAACCCGACTGCCCAAAAAAGTGGGACAATGTTTTATCAACTGGGTTTTTAATTTTGAATTAAATTGGTTAATAGGTTAATCAAAAACATAAACCTCCTTCTGGCGCAGTAGGGTAAAAATAACACTTTATTTAACTAATAAGTTCAATCTGTATACCTAATAAATAGATTTTCTTGTGTACAACAATCTTAAAATTTTACAGTTTTATTGATATTATTTATGAAAATTGTAAAATGGTTTCGTTGAAACACAACACCTTATTTCTTGTCAATTATACCTAAAATGTTTCCTAGTAAATTAATAAATTAAAACACCCGAAATACATAACATAGCGGGTAGAGACTTGCAAGTTTTACTTTCTTTAAACTACCCTAACGTTAGATTAACTTCATTTGAAAGGCTTTATCGCTGCGGATGTTATTAAGGCTGTCATTGCACACATGTAATGAAGTAGGACAGAGGCAAATGTTGAAGACGTTGAGAGGCAGCCTGACACTACGATGAAGCTTCGCAATAGGCAAAGCTGCATGATCGGGTCGCAATATCGCATGAGTGAGTATGTGAACACGTCGCGGAAACGTGCGCAGAGCGTGGTCTGATCGCCAACTGAACAATCGCAATATTCATGATGAATAGATAGAACCGTTTAGTGACAGCGCCTAGCGCACACTTGTCAAGACCGCCGCCGGACAAATAGTAAGTCTCTTTCATTCCTATCCTATATAATCTGACAGAGATGGACTTTGCATTTTGCACGGCTTCCTTACCGGTTGCCGGACCACCAGGTCTGCAGGAACGCATAGTAGGACCTATAATTAAAGTAAAGTAAAGGTTCTTTTTTATTTTGCTTTGTCGAAAAAAGGATAAAACTTGGTATGATTATATTATTAATCCTAAATTAAAACAGCAAATAATAAAAACCGGCCAATTGTGAGGCGTACTCGCGTTAAGAAATATGAACTGAAAGAAAATAAAACGAATGAGTAGTCGCATATTAAGATGTGTAACATCTGACATAAGTAAAAACCCTACCGGCATTCCGGCCTCGCACTAGGCCCTTTTCCTAGTCATGTTTCCTTAGCCTTCGTAACTGAACAAAATATATTCGCCTTTCCGCGTTAGAAGGTATGGCCATTTTTCCTTTACCTTCGTGACTGAAAAAAAATAGGACGGCATGGCCGCGGGATTACAAATGCCGGTTGATATCGGCCAGGTGTTAGCACGAAACGCTGCAGCTTTTGTAGTTGAAACTTACACTTCAAATCCCAGACCGAGTCGCAGGGTATTATAGTCACGTTTTTGAGAATACTGTCACAACAATACCCTGAGAAATTCGATCGGGTGCTCGTTATAAAAATTTAAATAAAACATTTAGCCTAGTATTTGTAAGGAAGTTTAATCATCAAAGTCATTGATGTCGCTTTGTTATATACCTACTAAAAGTGGAAATAAAAAATTAGATAAGAAGTTGGAGCTGAGTTGTTAGGCCGTTTTCATGGCTTTAAGATACCTCAATCCGAGGAGGTAGATACGTGTTAAAATAATATTGGACGTAAGTCTATTCATTTGAAGTTTAAATTAATGTTTGCTTCAAGCGAATGTTCCGTTGGAACCGAACGCCCTGTTCTCATTTTTACATGTTTTTATTACTTTTCTATACTTTCAAATAAGTTTTAAAAAATGTGTTCAATTAAGATGAAAGGACTTAAAGTCACCGATTTTTGTGTGTTGGTTTTATTCAACATTAACTATTTGTTTTGGAGAAATTTTGCAATTAATGCCAAAAACAGGGTCTGCAGTGTAATTTTTAAAACCAAAATTGGTAATATTTTTAAAATTGTGCTCATTTAAATCAATTTTTGATTACTTTAGGTACATTGTATATTTATTCTATAGTGATAGCTTTACATAGTCTTTCAAAAATTTGAATTAAATATTCTCATTTGACCTATCTTAAGGTCTTATGTGGTTTTTCTTGATTAGACAGATATCCAGCCTAAATTCTGTTTTCTCCATTAATGACTGTTTGAAATCTTCTTGCGATCGATGTTTGTTGAACTTTCATTTTTTACTGTGTGACACATGAATGAAATTGACCAGTTGTTGTGGACCCTTTATACCTACAAATATGGAAGATTTTTTTATAATATGTTGTTGTAATGAATCTGTTCGTGACATTTTTAATGACTTCTATTATTCTTTAAAATTCCTTTTTAATGTCTTCAATAAATCAAATCTTTGGAAACCTGTTTAAATGACAGTAATTGACTGTTCTTGATTGTGCTCCAACTTCAATAACCCGACTACGGAAAAAGGAGGATTATGTTTTTGACAGTCTGTATTGTACGTATGTATGCATGTTTAAACCACTGAACCGATTTTGACAAATGTAGTGTCTTTGGATTTGTTTTTTCACTCCACGTGTCATAGGATATATTATAACCATTTTAAAAATTCAACACGACGGATTTTATAGATGAATCACACAACTCAAAAAATATATTTTTAAAACTATCATGTCATATTTGGTATCAAAGGAAAGATATTGATGAGCACATTTCAAGTATGTATACAGGGAGAGTTTTTTTGTATCAGTATGGGTAAATTCTAAACTATAAGAGATAGAGAAAAACGCTCTTAGTAACCGTGATCTCAATTTTAAAGAAAATAAAAATAATGTTTTATAAAATGAAAATCGAAAGAGCCGAATTTAACTGGCATTTGCAATCTCGCGGCATGGCCACGTATCTTTAGCCTTCGTGACTGAAAGAAAAACGCATTTCCTGTTACACACTGCCGTCCCTTTTCACGAAATCACTACCAAAGAAATTACTCCCACAGATTGCAGGAAAGCGACAGGAAAGAGGCTTACCAAGATTTTTTTTTATTCAATTGATAAAAAGAATGTTAAAAAAATTTTCATACTAATACTTACATCAAAAACCTTTACAGGTTTATCCAAGTACTAGTTACTATCGTTGCTGACAAAATACACTTAAGCTGAATTATCTACCCTATGTTATCAAAAATCAAACAGATAAAAGAAAAAAGAAATTAATAAGACAATATATCAATATTACAAAAATGAAATATGTATCCACCTATACGAAAAAATAAAATGAAAATACAGTAAAAGCTTAATGATATATCTATTTGAACAGATGGGCACTATCATCACAATAGGCTTAAGTCTATTGTGCTATCATGAACACCATATACCTACAGAAATAAGTGAGTTTCTGCAAAGGAACCTACAAGCGCAGTGCACGCGCTACCCGCGGGTGATCTACCCGCCTTTTACATTCCCCAACGCAATGGGGATCTTCAAGCCGGAACAGGGTTCTACTTACAAACCGTGAGCGCCGTTTTCAAGCATTATCTATCAATTTGACACAAAACAAGTAACATTCAGCAACTCACATATTTTCCACCCAACATACTGCCCTAAGCTTTTGTTACTAAATCTAAACGCTTGTTTTATTTCCACGGAGAAGTGACTATCATGGGATGCAATGTTGAAATTGTTCAACTGCAATAGGGCAATAGCGTACGTTATGCAAACATTGAAGATGTTGAGTGGGAGCTTAGCGTCAACGTCGATGGTTCGCAACAGGCAAAGCCGCACGGGTCGCAAGCGCATGTATGTGAACGCGTTGAGGAAACTGGTGCGTAGCGCATGATCTGCAACATGGAAATAATTATACCTTTTAAAAATCAAATGTTTCATTTATCAATTCACAGCGTCACCCTACAAACTGGGCACAGGAATCTTATATAGAGAGTAGGCCATGTGGCGGTAATATTACAGGTTTTGGTTATTTTTGACGTCAATTACTCCTAAACGGTAGAAAACCCGAGGTTAAAAAAATACCTTTATTGTTGATGATGTTACTTTAAGTTAAAAGCTATTAGAAACACGATTGAGCAGTTTTGACTCGATAGAAAAAAATCCCAAAGATAGGTCTACACCGTTACCTTAAACTCTAGTTATGACTAGTATTTTGAAGTATAAATTTTAAACAATATACAACAATATTTTTTAGAATACTACAAAGTGAGTAATGTTATTACCGCTCTTAGACGGTGAAGGAAAAAATAGTGAGGAAACCTGCACACGCCTGCAAAGAAACTCGTAGGTTGTGTGTGAAGTCGACCAACCCACACTGGGGCCGCATGGTCGACTAAAGCCCGGTCGCCCTAATGCAGGGTAGGCTCGAGCCCCTCGGTGGGGACGTATACGAGCTGATGTGAGTAATTTCTTTCATTGTAGATTTTTATAGAAACGAAAACCATTGATAAAGTGAAAAAGTGTGGTTATTTTCTTTACTCTTTACACGTAAAGTCAAAGACAGAGACAACTGTTCCGATCTATACCTCGCCTAAATATAGGGAACGCTATTATGGCTTAAAATCTGCTTGCATTGTTTTAGGAAATTTCGTTTTTATTCAGGAAATATTAATGGTATTTTCAACTTTTTCCTATGTACTTAATTTAATAGTTATATTCTAAGCTTACGTTAAAAAAATAATCAACCATACATTATAAGATTTAGTCTTGAACTGTATCAGATCGTCTAAAATCTAGATTGATATTGCTCAAAATTAAGTATTTATCCATGGTAATATTATTAAATACAAAGGCCGATTTTCACCCAACAGTAAGATGTCCGCATTGGTGAAGTGCAATTCTACTTTCAGTAGTTTTTATAAGGGCTTTAAAAGAGCAGCATCATCTTTTATCAAGCATCTCTTATCCGTGGTTTAGTATCCTATCCTATACTATGAAACAAACAATATTTGTGATTTATGTTTTGAGATATCGAAAACGGCTGTAACAGTTTCGATGAAATTGACTAAATGGCGAAATTGAAGCGAAATTGAATTTGATGTATTGGGAGTGAAAAATCGATTTGCGAGGTCTCATCCATGGTATAATTCGTTTTTCTGCGATTTCACGAAGAACGTCGTCTTTTCCGCTCGATAAGATTCGTAGTTTCACTGCAACTGATATACAAGTTAGGGGAGAAAAATATTCGTATTTTGTATACAGAGTCAAACCATTTTTTTTCTAAGTTTAATCACATATATTTCTAATATGTCTGTATATATCAGCTGATAAGACGATGTAAGTATCATATTGCTGGATAACTTGTTGTCATCTTTTAGGTAGTGATATGAAACCGCTGCTGTAAAAATTTTGGGATTTTTGATCAAGAAATTCTGACAACAGAACAAAATTCTGAAACAACCTAAGAAATGACGTAGAAGCGATAAGACATGAAAAGTCTAGTACTTCTTTTAATAATTATTTTTATCTTAGCATTGACATGAGTGGTGCATGCTCACTTAAATTTTTGTGTGTATGGTGGCGCATCGGAAGCTGGGACGTTCCTTTCCTTCTAATATGGTTGATGGGAGCGATAGCCGACTCTCGCGTTATACTCGTACCGGGTTCTGTCCGTGTGAACTGGCCTACTCTTGTCAAAGGTTTCAATGAAATTCATTAATTTTTATGTATAACTTTTCGTGTCATCTAGCCACGCGGCAGCGTGTCAACCCAAGTTCAAGCAAAAGAACTGGCGTGCAGCGCCGTGTGTAATATTACACGAACTATTTGGGGCCACTTTTGACCCCTTTATAACTCTAAATCTATTTAACACAAACACACCAAAATTGGTATATTTATTGATACTAATGAGATTAACTAGAACCCCAAATTTCATAAATACAGCTTAAACGGTTATTAAGATACAAACGTCTAAATATCGCCATTTTTCCACCGACTCACTGACTGACATATATATCAAAAACCTAACCCACTTCCAGATGGCCTAGAAAGTTCAAATTTGGCATCCAGTTAGGTAATTGCGTGTATACAAAAGAAAAGATCAGAAAACAGTATATTTTTAAGATTTGAAATATTTTTTTGACAATCGATTTTATTAATTAGCACTTAGCGCCTAACAAAATTATAAAGTTACTTTCGTTCTCCTGCGGATCTCCTCATTTCTGATTCGATCGCGTAGGGAAATTCCGAGCATAGCTCGATCCATTGCCCTTTAGGTGACCTTATTGCTAGTTAAAAATTTAATTTAAAATTAAGTTTCTATTGGGTCCTACACAGCAACAGAAAAGTTAGGGGCTGTAAAGTAATGAAAAACGATAAAAGATAATTTAAAGTTGCGTTCAATTTAATTACCTTTCCATTTCGCTTGTTGCTTCAAAAATATAATTTTTATCTCTTCAACTTCATAAGCGGACAGCTCGAGGAAAACAGCAGGTAAAAAGGTACAAACTAAGCGGAGTATCATATGGCTGATATTGAAATAGAAGAGGTTGTTGTAGAGTAACTATAAAACAAAAAAGATCAGCAAGTTTAAAGTAAACCATTATACAGGGCGTAACATAAAAGTGTTGTGCTACTTCAGCAAAGTTAGAACAAGAGTTGTTCAGTTTGATAAGTACATGCCCACCTTAAAATATCACCACTCCTTTACGTAACACCCTGTATAGTCGTTAACAACCCATAACTCCTCCACTGCTAGAGCACGGGTCTCTTCCTAAGCTTCGGAAGCTTAGACCAAACTCCATAGACGGGGCCAAGTCCGGGTTGGTGGAGGGTGTAGGCAAAGTATATATATACACGAGGGCTGTTTGATAAGTACCCGTTTATGGCAAAAAAAAACATTTTTTTTTGTATATATGCATTTATTTTTCTACGTAGTCACCTTTTAACTCTATACACTTGTTCCACCTATACTCAAGCTTTAATAAACCATCCAAAAAGTATGATTTTGGAAAGTCATTAAAATAGGCCTCTGTGGCGGCAATGACTTCGTCATTTGATCCAAATCGCTTACCACCGAGCCATTTTTTTAGGTCGGGAAACAAAAAGAAATCGCATGGGGCCAAATCTGGAGAATACGAGGGGTGAGGCAATAGTTCGTAGCGTAACTGTGCTAATTTAGCCGTCACAACTCTGGACGAATGAGCCGGGGCGTTGTCGTGATGAAACAGTACTTTTTTTTTTTTTGAATGGGGTTGTTTGTCCTTTAAGACGGCGTCAAATTCATCCAATAAATTAGCATAGCACTGCCCTGTTATCGTTTTCCCCTTTTCTAAGTAGTCAATATGTATAATACCCTGCGAATCCCAAAAAACAGTCGCCATGACCTTTCCAGCCGATGGGACGGTTTTTGCTTTCTTTGGAGCAGGTTCACCCGGTAAAATCCACTGCTTCGACTGCTCTTTCATTTCCGGGGTGTAGTGGTGAATCCACGTTTCGTCCACGGTTACGAAACGACGCAGAAACTTCTTCGGCTTACGTTTGAACACGGCTAAACACTGCCCCGAAGTAGTCAGTCGGTTCCGTTTTTGCTCCTCCGTGAGTAAACGCGGCACCCACCTCGCCGATACTTTCTTCATACCCAATTTTTCTTCTAATATGTGTTGTACCCTCTCGATTGAAACGTTTACACCTGATAATTCAAAGAAAGGCTGTTACTTGTACTCCGTTTATTTGAAGACTGCATGGCGGGCGATGCGCGTCGCAGCGCGCTTAGATACTACCCTATAATAAATGTGACTACCTACATAACACCTCCACCCTTAATTAATGATACAGTCAATCTTAATATAAGTCTCATGTAAACCTTGTAATGTTTTAATGCTGCCTTTTGACATCCGAGCAGCAAATTTATTGGTATTAGAGTTACACTTTATTACATTATGTATGCATGAAAATATTAAAAATTAGAAGTATGTAGTTGTGGATACATAAGGACACGAAACCCTCAATGGGCCTCTGATAGTATTTTATACCTTTTTTTTTATTATTTATTTATTATGCTAAGTACTAATACACATAAGTATATCACACAATACACAAAGGTCTACATAGTAAAACCATATAACAAATCTGTGAGCCTATCAGTCAAACTCAAATCCAAAACGATTAGGATGCTTTCGTATACGTGAAGGAAAACGGGTTACAGATGGACTTTGGCCATCACTACCCGCGGCACCAGGGGACCGCGCCGACACAGTCTCCGGGCTCGTCCTCGAACCCGCTTCTTGCCCAACTGAACCACCAGCCACTGGTGCAGCATCAGCCAACAAAGGAGGGCATACCATTCTGCTGCCCTCAAGGTTACATTCTCTACGGTCTTTAATTTGGTCTACATGCCTATGGATAAACACCCCATTACTCGTTTCTAACTGATAATCCGTACCACCTAAACATTTGACTATCCTGCCTTTCGCCCACTTTTGATCCAGTCTATAGGTACGATACCAGACCAGTTGGCCGTCAGTAAACTCTCGCTGCGCCCCGCCCGCTTGCGCCTCCTGGCGGCGCTGTGCGGCGCGCACCGCAGCTGCGCGGTCCGGTTTCACGCAGTCGAGTCTCGTGCGCAACGCTCGACCTTGCAGAAGCTGTGCTGGGCTCTCTCCAGTAGTACTGTGTTCCGTGTTCCTATAGACTAGTAAGAACCTACACAGTGCTGTATCAATATCTTTTCTCTCTGTGATTGCTTTCTTAATTACATTTTTACAAATTTTAACGGCACTTTCTGCTGCCCCATTTGATGAGGGGTGGTAGGGTGCCGAAAACATTTGTTCTACTCCGTTATTCTGTAAAAATAATGAAAATTCTTCACTTGAAAATGGGGGACCATTATCGCTTACTACCTGTTTTGGTATACCAAACCTAGACCAAATTTCTCTTAATTTAATTATCACCTCATGTGCAGTAGTCCTACTCATCTTGACGATTTCTATCCATTTTGAACATGCGTCTACTAAAACTAAGTACGTTGATCCCGCGATGGGTCCTAGGAAATCGAGATGTAGTCGTGTCCAGGGTCGATCTGGCCAGTGCCAGGAGCGCGGCGCGTGCGCGGGCGGTGCTGCTGCAGTCTGCGCGCACGCCTCGCACTCGCGGCACGTGCTTTCTATGGCCTCATCGAGACCCGGCCACCACACGTAACTGCGAGCGATACTTTTCATTTTAACAATGCCCATGTGTGAGTCATGTAATTCTTTCAAAACTTTTTGTTTTAATGTGTTAGGTATAATTACTCTATGGCCCCACATGACACAACCTAATTCAGAATACAATTCTGTTTTTCTATTAAAGTAAGGCTTAAGCTCTTTAATTTCTATTTCATTGGGCCAGCCGTCCCTAATATAACTTAAAACTCGGCTCAATAAGGGATCCTGGGTTGTCTCCTTTTTAATTATCTTATTATCCAACAAAAAGGGGTCCGATGCAAAATGTAAAAACGTCTGTTCTGGGTACTCGGAACCTTCATCATTGCAACTCTTAAATGTTGCTATCATCCGTGATAACGCATCCGCAGTATTTTTGTCTGTACTTATATATTCAATACTGAAATCATAAGCAGACAAAATTAATGCCCATCGTTGTAACCGGCTGGCCGTCATTGCCGGAATGGCAGCCTCTGAATTAAAAATACTTATTAAAGGTTTATGATCAGTTCGTAAATGGAACTGCCTACCAAATAAGTACTGGTGAAACTTTTTTACAGCAAACACAATCGCTAGAGCTTCTTTGTGTATTTGGCTGTAGTTCTGCTCAGCGGGGGTGAGTGCGCGCGACGCATAGGCTACTGGCCGCTCGACGCCCGTCGCGTCGCGCTGCGCCAGCACGGCACCTAGCCCGTGCGCGCTCGCGTCGCTCGTTACTACTATCGGCCGCGAGATATCATAATGTGCTAATACTTGTGTACTTGTTAGTAGATATTTCACCTTATCGAATGCCTGTTTTTGTCTAGGGCCCCACGACCATTCAGTACCCTTTTTCAATAATAAATTAAGCGGAGTCAGATGACTACTCAAATTTTTTATGAACCTACCATAAAAATTTATCATTCCTAGGAAGGACCTCAGCTCGGATACATTCTTTGGTTCTGTCATATTCAAAATAGGTTTAACCTTTTCACTATCGGTACTTATTCCATTTTTATCAACCACGAACCCTAAATATTTCACTTTTTGCGCAAAAAACTGGCATTTCTCTTGTTTGATTTTTAAGCCTTTTTCTTGTAATCTTTTCAAAACTTGGTTTAACGTATCAAGGTGTGATTTTATAGAGTTTGAGTAAATAAGTATATCGTCCAAAAATACTACAACGTTTGGAATGTCACCTAATAAGTTTGACATTATTCTTTGAAAAATCCCCGGACTCGACGAAAGTCCATAGACCAACCTATTGTACATAAACAGCCCACGATGGGTGTTAATAACGGTGTATTTCTTTGTGTCGTCCAGTAAAATCTGATTATACGCTTGCGATAAATCTAATTTGCTAAAATAACAACAATTATTTAAATTAGAAAATAAATCCTCTATCCTAGGCACTGGGTATTTATCAACCAAAAGAACCCTATTCAATGTAACCTTGAAGTCCGCACAGATACGTATACCTCCGTCTGCTTTGGAAGCAATCACCAGTGGGGTGGCCCAGTCAGAACTCTCAACGGGCTCGATGACGCCGGCGCGCAGCATGGCGTCCAGCTCAGCATCCACGCGGTCCCGCAGCGCATAGGGCAGCGGTCGTGCGCGGCAGAACACGGGGTCTGCCCCTTCGCGCACGTGCAGCGCAGCCCGCCCCCCGGTGAAGCACCCTAACCCGCCATCAAACAAGTCTTCATATCTGGAATGCATCATTTCAATATATTTACTAACATCCTGAACCTCATGTTCTTGAATCCGATTCATTGCACAAAATTTAGGTATTTCTATACAAAGTTCTGCCAGCCACTGCCGTCCTACAAGTGTTGTTGTTCCTCTCTCAATTACATACAAATCTAATAATTTTACAGTTTCTTTATATCTCACTACAACTTCTATGTAACCTAATGGTTTAATTTTACTCCCATCATAAAAACTTATAGTTAGTTGACAAGGCATTAAGGGAAAATGAGTAAACTTTTGTAAATAGAGCTCATGACTAATGCAAGACAGGGCTGAACCTGTGTCAATTTCCATTATCAAATTTCTATTATTTACTAGTAACGCTAAACTAACCGGTTTGTATTCCTTTAATGACATTTGCATTATGGGTTCTTCGTCGTCGCAGCCCATCAAACCCTCGTTTTCATTGGCCCCGCTGTCCTCGTCTTCGGCCTCAGCAACAAAATGCGCCCGCGTGGCACGTGGGACTGCGCGCAAGGCACCCCGCGAGGCACCGCGCCCGCGCGCGCCAACGCCACGTGCCAGACGCCCGCGCCAGGCGCCTGCCCAGCTGCCGCCGGCCGCACCGCGCCTTGCGGCGCCCATGCCACCTTCACCTCCAGGATTCAACTCTGGACAAACGCGTCGCAAATGGCCTCGTTTTGCACAATGGTCACATTCGTACGAACGATAACGGCAGTCACTCCATCGATGCCGCCTATCCCCACACACTATGCAGCTAGTCCCAATTTGTACCTGATGTAGGGGCTCAGAATAATTTACACTGCCCATGCTTGCCCGTGAATTCAGTGATTGTCGATTATGTGATGATTGTGATGTACTACCATCCACAAAATGGCTGCCACCGACTCCCATTCCAATAACACCGGTTCCGCCACGTTCTACACTATGTGCATCCCTTTCTGCCCCTTCATAGTTGGTAGCAACCTGCACTGCTTTTTCAAAGTCAATTTTATCGACGGTTAAAAATAAATGTTGCCGCATACTATCTTTCAACAAACCGCACACAAACTGATCCCTCAAATTTTCATTCAAATTCGTCCCAAAATCACAGTATCTTGCCAATTTTTTTAATTCTGAAACGAATTCTGAAACGGTCTGTCCTTCTTTTTGACGGTACTGACGAAATTGATAACGTTCCGCTAGTACAGATTTTTTTGGTAATAGATGTTCTTCCATCAATTTTTTTATTTTACTAAATTCCAATTCTGATGGCTTTTTGGGACAGCACAAATTCACCATAAGCTCATATCCCGCATCACCTATACTTGATATCAAAGTAGGTACTTTTAACTCGTCTTTAACGGTATTCACTAAAAAGTACATTTCCACACGATCACAGTACGAGTTCCAATTTCCATTGATCACGTCAAATTCCGGCAATTTTCCACTTGTCATTTTGTGTATACACACTACGAAACGTTTTTAATAAAAATATATCCCAAAACGGTCACTTTTTACAAAATATCCCATCCAGTCGTCACTGATAATTCAAAGAAAGGCTGTTACTTGTACTCCGTTTATTTGAAGACTGCATGGCGGGCGATGCGCGTCGCAGCGCGCTTAGATACTACCCTATAATAAATGTGACTACCTACATAACAACACCATCAACGATTTCTCGAAGTTTAATTCGGCGGTCGGCTAAAACGATATTTTCAATTTTCTTAACCATATCGTCTGTAGTCACCTCAATTGGCCGGCCTGGGTGATCCTCATCAAAGACGGTTGTTCTCGGGGGAGAAGCGGGGGCTTAAACTCGTTATACCAATATCTGACGGTTGTCATAGAAGGAGCACATTCATGGTAAACTGCTTGCATTCTTACTTTTATTTCATCACATGTTTTTCCTTCCAAAAACAAGAATCTAATTACAGACCGATACTGTTCTTTCTCCATTTTAACAATTTTTAGTTCACGCTTTCACTAAATCGCTGTCAAATGAGAAAAAAAACAAAAGAATGCAATTTTTTTTTCTTTTTCCCGCCTCTGAAAATGGCTTAAAAAGGTGGTATACTTATTTTTGGCCAGTGATACTAATATATTTAGTAAACGGGTACTTATCAAACAGCCTAGGTAAGTACCTACTAACATACAGTATGGACACTTCCTGCCGCTCTCTAGATTGCGGCCTCACCCCCACGTCACCCATATTGATACAGATTGGTTACAGTTTGGTTCTCGAACGTATAGGATTTCGCCGTGATTTTGTTTGCTAAGTCTTTTGTTTTTAGAAATGTCATTTCACGACCATTCGTATGCAGTGTCTTGGGTGTGGTTTAGGGCTAGTGGCGAACCCCACTGTCGGATGTGTTTTGAACCGCCTATAAGGCATCTGATACGGCTTAACGACTGCCATCTAGTGATAGCAACTGACACCGACGGCTTATCGTGACTTGAAAAGTACGGGAACGGTCGAGAAAAATGCCACTAACAGTCAAACCCATCCAGGTAATGACCGTGCTGCGGGTCAATGAACCTGCGTGATTGCCTGCATATCCTTATCAACTTCTTTAAAAATTAAAACTAGATTTCTTAAAAAGTATCAAATGTCACTCAGGGGATGAAGACGAATCCAATGACACCTCGCTCATTAAGATCCATCCAGCCGATTATACTGTTTAGAAGCCGATTAGCCTACAGGCTTAGTCAAAGAAACAAACATACATACATACATGTATAACTACATAACATACAAACTTTTGCAGTCGGGTAAATACACAATTTGAGTTACTTACTCTTGATGAATCATAGTCCACAAGTATAATATTTATTATATTTTGAACTATTGCTAATCCTGTTGTAACAAAACTTAAAATATTTAAGCACATCTGAAAAAAATATACACTTTAATGATTTTTAGAATTTCAGGTACTTTAGTATTAAAAGTGTATAACGTTTGTCATAATATTTTCTTTTCAGTATAAAGAATAATTAACTCAGTTAACTATTAGGGTACAGGCAATAAAACATAACATATTTTCTGATTAGTTTTTACTCAGGAAACTATCTCTTTTGTTATTCATATGCTTAATTAAAAAATAGCATCGAGTACAAAATTGGTCAGATAGTTGATTTTTATGAAAATTCTAACATTGGTGATTTCCGCAAGGTAGGTACTTATTGGAAGTTGGAACAATAGTTATTTAATTTCATGACTAAAAAAACATCTTCAAAGCTATAATATGCCTAACACCCTGTATTAATTCTTCATTATTCGTGTAATTAACTTCTACTCACCAGCAATATCAAGTGCTTGCTCACTGTTTCTAAATCATTGATAATATTACGATATTTTTTATTGAAATTTAATATATATTTTATTTTTTCTTCTACACCGATAGTACGTCTGGACTGTAACTTTGTTTTAATCAAACGCCTTAGACGCCTCATTCGATTGTGCAAACGATCCGTCATTTGTAACGCGTCCATATACTTGTAAGTTGATGATAAACGAGATAATGACGTTAGAAATGGCACATCCGCATTTAATAATGTTTTGATCAAGATAAAATTGCATAATAAAATAACGCAATATAATAATATGTGATAAACAAATGTGTACCAGCGTTTTCCACTGTCACGTAAGCGATCTTTGTCACAGTAGGAATAGAAATATTCATTACGTGTCACAAGAGAATGCAATATCGAAACCACGCATTCAAAATAAAAAAATATATTGACTAGTTCAAACGGGAGAAAATATGATGAAAAAATAATGTACGACACACAGTACAGTTTCAAAGAAAAGGACACTAAATCTGAACTAATCAAAGTTATGTAATGGCCAAACATAAGACGAATTATGTTTGAAAGCGTAGTAGAAGACACAATATTCCAAATAATCGTCAATATTTTTTTAAAACGAGACATTTTAAAAACGTTTCTAGTATACTGCAACAACACACGGGTAAATGAAAGAAGGCTCACTGAATGCAAATGACGCAAATCATATTGGAAAAATCGTTAAATTAAGTTATTTTAAAAATAGACATGTACTATCGATTTCATTTACAAAGTAATATCTCCGTTCGAATAATGAATTGCTCTCTAATAATGAAACAATGAATTTTGCTAATCCCAATATGTATAGCTTGTCAAATTCGTTATGGGAACGTGCCGCTGGTGTTTCTAAACAGTTTTGAAGTTATGAATCCGGAAACCTACATTATGCGTGGTCCGACACATACTTTTTATTTTAGGGTTCCGTACATCCAAAAGTTGACCACTATTACTAAGCCTCCGCTGTCTGTTCATCTGTCCGTCTGTCAGCAGGCTATTTAACACGGACCGTAAAAGGTAGAAATATGAAATTTTCACAGAATGTGTATTTCCATTGCTGTCGCGACGCGTAGGTGTATAATTGCGTCACGATAGATCAGGAATAAACTGCTAATGCTAAACTCACATGTGTCTCGTTGTACTGCATAGAAATTAAGCCTTTCACCATCCAGGGGTGACCGAGGCTGCCAGGTATTCGTCCAACTCCTGTAATTAAACTGGTATGAGTATGATAGTGGATCCCATAAACTGTCGCGGGGAGTGGGGTTCCACCTTAGGATGGACACGCAGTCCAGGGCCAAATTACGGGACAAGGGTGCACATGAATTAGCGATCAGTGTCACACATGGAGCTATTTCTATGAGAATGTGTTTGATGTCAGATGTGCATACAAATAAGTATCACATAATACATGATCACAGTAGCATGGCCGTGAGTCGTCAGAGGCAGTCAGGGAGTCACATTCCCATGTCCCACGTTGGAGGAGCAACAGCTTCCTCATAAACATCTCTTTGTCCCCTGGTCCCACCCGCTTCCGGGCTGGCAAGTCGTTGGAAACTGTTGGGGGAGTAACGTTCCCCATGTCCAACGTTGGAGGAGCAACACCTCCCCCATATCCCTCGTCGGGGGAGCAACACTTTCCCTATTTCATCCCCTACTCCCCCCGCTTACGGGCTGGCGAGTCGTTGGGGGGTCTCACGTTGGAAGAGCAACACCTTCCCCATCCCTCGTCGGGGGAGCAACACTTTCCCCATTTTATCCCCTACTCCCACCCGCTTACGGGCTGGCGAGTCGTTTGGGGGCAGTTGGGAGTCACACTCTGGAAAGATCTGCGGCCTCACGTAACTTAGATCGTACTCGAGCATGCTATCTTCCGTATAGTCCTTGTCTGGTCTCGTATTATGAGGCGAGTCATCTGTGAGCAGTCTCGAGTTCATCCAAGGTGATTGGGCTCCTGTCCGTTCCGGATACTCGACAGGATCTGCAGCGCGTTCGCCACGTCGTCCAATCGTCATCTCTCCATCTAGCTGTGTTATGGAAACAATGTGTCAAAGGACACGATGATTATAGGTTATGTGTGAGCTGTGATGGCGTGTATGATGTATAGTGGAAATATGGTGCAAGGTTGATGGGATTTGGTGATTGCGAAGCCTTCAGGCTGTTACCGGCACTAGGCATTGTGTAAATATCAAGATTACATCGGATATAGTCGCTTGAGCAAATTATAAGCAAAGAGAGATTTCGACTCTTCTTTTCTTTCAAACCAGTCTCCACCGATGAAGTCCGGAAGCACGTAATAATTATTACCTCAAATGCTGTGGGCAGCAATGAAATTAGTCGAAACATGGTTCTCCTCATTATGGATGTGATTCTGCCGGTCATTACTCATCTCTATATTTTTTCACTTTTAACAAATTCATTCCAAGTCAAAAACCTCGGAATCAAGTTTGACCAGACACTCCCGTGGTCTAGTCATATAGGTGAGGTCAGTAGGAAAGTCTTTGCATCCCTGTCTTCTTTAAGAAGGCTTCGCAAATTCCTACCCGTGGCGACCAGAACCACTTTGGCTCAATCACTTTTAATCCGTATACTGGATTATGGGGACTTTTGCTTCCTCGATTGCTACGGAAGAGTTGGTAAATAAACTTGAGCGCCTACAGAATGTGTGCATAAGGTTTGTTTTCGGATTACGGAAATACGACCTCCGAATTTCTCGCTAAACTAAAGTGGCTTCCCATTCGCCTTCGTCGAAACATGCACATACTCTGTTTTTTATATAACGTGCTCAATAACCCTGCAACTCCTCCATACCTTAAATCAAATTTTAACCTGTCAGGCCGTAACGGAACCTAATGGCTCCTACGTAAATGCTAACCCGCTTGGGGAATAACGGAACCTATTGGCTCCCGAAGGGTGCACGCCACTTAACGTGCGCGCGGGCCGTCGGTGCCTGAGAGAGTGTTTGCTAATATAGTAAGGTGCTTGACAGGTTAAACTGAGGGATAGTGTTCATGGCCGCCATCGTCTACCGCGTCCGTGTAACGAACTCCTGTTGTCCTCTCCTATCTCTCGAACTGATTTCTACAACAAGTCCTTTACTGTGCAATCTGTTAGGCTGTGGAGTTCACTTAACTTTTCCTACTCTATTTAAGTGTAACCTGTGTTCCTCGTAGTTTATCCTTAAGCATTCTTTGTGTGCATATATAGATATATATATTAGTTATAGTATATATTTATATTTAATTATGTATTTGTTATTTATTTATTCATTTATTTATTTATGTTATTGTAATTTACCTTTATTAATAAGTATTAATTATTAGTTACACTTGCACCCACCCGCTATCGTTCCACTTTCTCGTCTCCTCCATTCACCAAAGGTTGGATGGAAGAAATCTCTTAAAGCGATAAGTCCAACTTTGCATACCATTGTTTATTTTGCTAGTTAATAAGTTTTTTTTTAATTTTTGTATATTTGGTGTGCAATAAAGGATATTTATCTTATTTTATCTTAAACCTCATCAGAATTTGGAATCCCTCCGAGCATCTATGGCTAAAGCAGCGGCAGAAATAGATATGAATGTGGTGGGGGCTGCGATTGATGATTGGCAGCGTCGTTTAATAATGTATATGTATTCAAAAAAGGGGAGGGCATTTTGAATAATGTAAATAAAATTGTATTGTAAACTAAATTACCTTTCATTTCATATATAATTTCTATATAATTATCAAAAAGTGTATCATTAATTTTATAAAAAGTTTTTGACAGAACTTATGACCTGACTAAGTATAATCGTCGTTGTTTCGTAAAGTATCTTTGAAATATCGATGACCGTTTAGCAATAAATCAATGTTTTTGTGCCCAAGGTCAAGAAACGAGTATTTTCAAGTGGCCCATTTCCTAAGTGATTTATAGATATGATCTCATGGATGAATGAATGTAGTGTTTTGTGTTCATTGGATTGTATTTCTGACGAGCCATGATCAAAGTATATATATTTGTTGCCATGATGACGCAGCGATTGTAAACGAAAGATATGGCTTTCAAACAATGTTTGTTTACATTACTGGGGCAATAAATCTGTCACAAAAAATTGCGACGCAGGCATGGGGCGGCGCTTGACTTAGCTGTTACGAATTAATCACGGGGCTTGAATGGTACGCTAGCTTTTCTCGCCTCAGCGCAAGGGGTTTCTGATCTTGTCTCTAAAATTTTATATTCTCGTGTAGATAGGGCTCTACCCTTTGAGGTGTAGGCGTTAACAGAGTGGACTGCCCTCTTCCTGATTGCACCTGTGCCCAGAGTTCCTAATGTGCAGCGGGAGTGAGATAAAGTGGGAGCAAGGATACTTTGGATCATCCGTTGGGTGCGGCCGTTAGTGCTGACTTAGCTAGACTCAAGACGGTTTCAAGGGGGGATTCCGGCGCTTAGTTAAAGATTTTGCCTTTACCGCATATGGGAACTCTTCTCAGCGACGACTCTTTGCGTGTCGCAGTTGCTCTCCGCCTGGGCGGCTGTGAACCTCATCAATGCATTTGCGGGTCCATGGTGGAGGCAATTAGCCATCACGCACTGATTTGCAGTCGTTGTTTTGGAAGATTCCTACGTCACAACGCCATGACATCACCCGGAGGGTACTGGTCTCCGCAAATATTCCGTTTTTAATGGAGTCGCTGGGCTTAGTTAATTTGATGAAAAAAGGCCGGACGGTTTAACCATGGTGCCATGGCAGAAAGGAAAGTACTTCAGCACTTTTACTGACTCACATCTCACCCGCACGGTACGTTTGGCTGGGGCTGATGCTGAGTTCGTGGCTGCCAAGAAGCATATTGTATTCGGTCTTGGAGGAAACTTACTGTTTTGCGCCGCTGGCATTTGACACCACGGGAGGTCAGAGGCCTTCATAAAGGAGATTGGCGGTCGCCTTCGAGAGAGGGGGTGTGACGCCCGCTCCGAGTCCTACCTGCTGCAAAAGTTATCTATTGCTATCCAGCGCAGCAACGTGATCATGGGCTTTGCGGCTGGTTCGACTCGGGGTATTGATCTTTAATAATTTTTTTATTATTCGATAAATGTAATTAATTAAGTTGGGTTTGTGAATTAAATATACAGGGTCTAAACAAAGGTATGCACTTTTTTTAACTGGAGCTTGTACTCATGAAATAAAACAACTTTCCCCAAGAAACCTATGGTCAATTCGTATTTGTTTTCTTAATGGAAAATATTAAATTGTCCTGAATACGCCAGAATAGTTACCATTGCGGGCCGGCGCGATCATTGAACTTTGACTGTCAAGTTCGTAAACCTGGGAGTTATTCTGAGCAGTGGCGACCGCGCTCTGGAAACGTAGCGTAGGCAGGCCTCCCACGCGGTGGAACGATGACCTGGTAAAGGTTGCGGGAAGCCGCTGGATGCAGGTAGCGCATAACCGGTCGTCGTGGAAACCCGTGAAACTCCAGCAGTGTACGTCCTTCGGCTGATATGATGATGATGATCACTCTTTCGTCCCTCGAAAGTAAAAATAGGTGAGGAAAGGTAATATGATAGTGAATATTTAAAAAAAACACTAAGATTAGAACGGAAATAAACCTCTTAATAATAATATTGTTATTATACAGCCTGTAAGGGTTTTGTTAAAAAACATAAAAATTAATTGTGGATATAAAAATCCATGTATTTTTCAAATATTTTAATTATATTTTTTCAAGCTATCTAGCTTGATTATTACAATGTCAATATAAAAGGCTATTTAAATGTGTTCCAGGCAGGTTATGTGATTTCTTTAAATAAGTACTCATCTACCTATTTTGAAATTAAATTTTCTTCTAATAATATGCGAATAAAATTTCAAGGAAGAGAACAGAATATTTTTTGAAAAACCTAAAAGCTTTTAGGTACAACCTTTTATTTGAAAAGAGTTTTTATACTCAAAAGCCGAACGCTCAAATAAATATATAAACATACGGTTTCAAATTAAAAAAAGGCTGAGTTTCCTACTATTCTATTGAAAATAGAAGACGATTCTGGAACCATGATTCTACCTCCAAATTTTAATTATCAGATCAACTTCATTATACCAAAAGGATTTAATGTCACCGGGAGTACGGCTTCATTCGAAATTTCAGATCATTTGGAAACCTGGTAGTCGCTCTAAAATCGATCGAAAGATTTGAACAAAACATACATACATACAAAAATTGCAAGTTAAATAAACTCTTATAAAAGGAATGAATAAATTACGCCAGTAATATAGAAGTCATTGGAATAAATCCAGAATTTTCAACCAAATGATCTGACTCCGTTACACAGAACTCTAGTCTATGATACTATCAAGACGTCAGTTTACATTTCTTATCATTTTATTCTGTGCCTGCGGAGATTCCTATCTCTAGGTAGGTTCTGAACGCGCTACTTGCGCTAGGGTCAAATCTGGTAACATTCATTCACTGATTCATGCTCTGGCTGGATTATTGTGTGGTAAATAGTTTTCATGAACCAATTTCAAATTAATTCAATTACAATTTGTTTTCGTCTCTTATGTTAATTTCAAAATAGGTAGATGAGTATAGTACTTAATTAAAGAAATCACATTACCTGCCTGGAACACATTTAAATAACTATGTGTGTACCCTCCTATATACGTACATAGTAATAATCAAGCTAAATAGCTTGAAAAAAATTGAAATATTTAAAAAAATTTGTTGTCTTGAAAGTAGGTTTACGGACGATAGTTTAACGTGACAACGTCATAACGTAACGGGACAATGAGCGTAACGGGACAATGAGTCATACTTTTTCGTGCATGCAGCCGGCGTCCATCGATTTATTAGACGTTGTTAAGGAATTATAATAATATTATTTCATACTTTTGAGTGAATTTCATTTTGAAGTCGGTTTTTAGTTTTTTAAACTTTTTTTTTACTTACATCGTTAGCTATCTTTATATTGTAATCCTGTTAAGGTATATCATAGTGAGCTTAATATACACAATAAGATCTTATTTTACGACCTGTGATTGCAATAAATGATTTCTGATTATGTTTTTAAACAAATCTCCAACAGGCTATGTAATAAGAATTACATAATAATAACAGGTTTATTTCTGTTGTTATCCTAGTGGTTTGTGAACTTTTTTTTATTATTCACTATTAAATTACCTTTCCTTACTTAATTTTACTTTCGAGGGATGAAACAGTGATAAAAGTATTATATTGTTCGTATAAAGGCATTATATTAACATTGAGGTTTTATGAAAATTTAGACAGCTCCAAGAAAACTATTTTTTTAATAACTAGTTTTTTTATTATTTTCTAAAGTGCGTACATCACAGGCTTAAACTCTAAGAAAAAACAGCCTTAGTGTAGGTGTACATAAGCATATTTATACTAGGTTACTAGATTGCTTACTTCGTATTTTATAAGCATTTATTTTATTACCCAATATCAATTTTGTTATTATGGAATTTAGTATATATAGTCAGAAAAATATAAATTTATTCAGTCCCCGTATAACCTGGTCTCGCGGCACCTCACCCTAAAGAAACACGTCGCAACATAAGTATTAATATTAAATGACAATTTGTTTTATGAATTTAGATAATTAAAATTTATTTTTTTATAATTTAAAAATATTTTTTGAGTAAATTTTACATTATAAAATCGAGATAGAATTCCATCTTCAAATTTCATCATATCAACCCATATACCCACTGAGGGGCTCGAGCCTACCCTGATTTAGGGCGATCGGACCATATTTGACCACGCGGGCCAGTGCGGGGTGGTCAACTTCACACATAACCTTCGAGTTTCGTCTCAGGCGTGTGCAGGTTTCCTCACGATGTTTTACTTGACCGTAAGAGCGTCGGATAAAGGTACATATGAAATCGATATTCAAAAACACATTGGTATGTGGCAGGATTCGAACCACGACAGGAGGTAGTGGGCATAATCGTTACGCCACCGACGCTCTATCTTGAAATTTAAATCTATTTAATATTGATTTATGCTAATTATATTAAAATAGAAGTAATAACACTAATAACGTTAAAGCTACTCCAGTAATGGAGCTTATAGAAAGATAACAATTATAATAATATATATTTAAAGATTGACAAACACCACAATGTATGTGTGTGTGTGTTTTACACCAAAAGGAATAAATATTTTTTTCACTAAGCCTGACCTTTGGCATCACCCTCCGGTCGCTTTCTCCCAAGACCACACTAACTACGTCCAGCTGGCATGTCCATCACTTCTAGGGCCTTTTACAGGATCTAGGGTCTTCAATCAAAATAAAAAAAAATCAAATACTCGTAACCTTACGGTGCATAATTTAATATTCATATTACACTACGATTGCTTTAACGGTGAAGGAAAACATCGTGAGGAAACCTGCACAGGCCTGCGAAGAAACTCGAAGGTTGTGTGTGAAGTCGACCAACCCGCACTGGGCCCGCGTGATCGACTAAGGCCTAATCGCCCTGATTCAGGGTAGGCTCGAGCCCCTCGGTGGGGACGTATATGAGCTGATATAATAATTACACTACTATTATTAAGAGCGTCGGTGGCGTATCGGTTAGGTCCGGGAGGCCGTGGTTCGAATCGTGCCACGTACTAATGTGTTTTCGAATTTCGATTTCACATGTACGTTTATCCGACACTCTTACGGTGAAGGAAAACATCGCGAGTAAACCTGCACACGCCTGCGAAGAAACTCGAAGGTTGTGTGTGAAGTCGACCAACCCGCACTGGGCCCGCATGGTCGATTAAGGCCTGATCGCCCTAATTCAGGGTAGGCTCGAGCTCCTCGGTGGGGACGTATATAAGCTGATAAGTTATGTAGAAGATAAGATTACACTATACTTAAGTAATTTTTTAAAGGTGCAATTTTTTACTTAAAGTACTTGCCCTAATGTTTTTAAGCTTAAGTGATGATAAATCCTTCTTCTACATTCGTACACAGATAAAACAATAATATTTCTGCTTTCTTAGATTCTGTTAAAGGCCGTGATCGATCACAATAAAAAATTGTCAGAATCAAAAATAATGTATAAAATATTGTTTACTAAATAGCATTTTTCCTACGAAACCACAATAACGTACTCGTCGGATATTTTGATCAATTTTTTATTTTATATTTACTTAAATCACTAAATTACTTCGTCAAAGATAACCACGTCACATGCATGTCACGTGTACAATCTAAGAACAAAATGTAGTTTTTGACAGTTGATAAAAATAACATAAATTACTAGCAGTCAAATACTACTAATTGGACACAGAACAAGTAACATTTAGAGACTCACAGATTTTGCTCTCAAAATACAGCCCTAAGATTTTGATATCATTTTTTAACGACTGCAATATGGGTGCGGAAGTAACATTTTTAATATTACTAGGTACAATGTTAAAATTATTAACCTTCAATAGGACAATAGCGTACGTCATGCAAACATTTAAGACGCTGAGTGGAAGCCTAACGTTAACGTCGATGCTTCGCAATAGGCACAGCCGCACAGGTCGCAAGCGCATGTATGTGAATCCGTTGCGGAAACTGGTACGCAACTCATGGTCTGAAAAATGAAAGTAGTATTTGAAATTTGAATGTTCTCTTTTAAATCTACAGTATACATGTAATACAGTATATTTTCATATAACGAGAAAGTAGGTCACACTGAATATAGGTTGCAAAACTGTAGGCTGAAAATCGGCTTGAATGAAATTTACTTTTATAGTAGGTCAGCGAAACTAAAAAAGACTCTTAAATAAGATTTTGGTAATAGTCGTCTCGAGTATGGGTTTATATGGTATCAATGCGTTTAGTATGATCTCCTTAACATAAATATACTAGATGTTATAATCGGAATATGACGAAAAATGTGATCATGTGATAGTTTTCCGGATATAGGTGATTTACAGAAGCAGATGAATTGAGAACCGCTGAATATACAAACTTATTTATGGTGACCTTGAGCCTTCTTACAAGGTCAGGCCCATAGCAAAGTATTATATTAGTACTATCATACAGTATGGACACTCCCTGCCACTCTCTAGATTCCGACCTCACCCTCTCGTCACCCAGACTGATAAAGATTGGTATAGTTTGGTTCTCGAACGTATAGGATTTCACCGTGATTTTGTTTGCTCCGTCATTTGTTTTGATAAATGTCATTTCACGACCGTTGTATGCAGTGTCCGAGGTGTGCCCATAGTAAGCGACCATGTCTCAGTGTTCCGTATGTTATCACTGGTACCACACACACTGGTCAATGAACTTCAAGTTACTGCGACGCTTTCTTAGTTGCCTGCAAACTGGATTCGTCGATTGATCTCTTTCTTGGAGTTGCACCTACCTAAGTGAACTGTTTGTCCCAGGTTAACATTATTATATCAGCTCATATAAGTCCCCACCGAGGGGCTCGAGCCTACCCTGAATCAAGGTTAACATAATCATCAAAAACTTCGATTGTAGAGTCTCCAACATTCTGAGGAGTGGGTGGCAGATGGACATTTGACATCATGTTCGCCTTGTCCATGTTCATTATATAGGTATATCAATGTTCATATGCAAAATAATGTAAGTCGATTAACTTGCTCTCAGTTTGTTCATAGTAACTTTGTACTATATAGTATCATATTAAATTTGTACATATTTATAATAGTAATGATAAGCTATGATAGTTATAATAATATGTGTGGTTCAAACTGGAAGCTGTGTGCAAGCAGATTATTATTACGGAAAAAAGTGCGTTTGAACTATACAAATAAGTATGTAAATAACTATGTAAAAATTGTAATCAGTCAGGTCCTGAAATTAAAAAATAGTCAACAAAAAATTACAAGTTACTTCTAGAACGTAAAAAAAGTACAACGCAAGTAATAAACTATAATAATACTTGAAACGATTCCAGTAAAGCATTTTAGTTTCAATGTTAACATTCTCATTAAAAACTCTCAGACTGGATCTTTTCTCAACCTGTTGCATTTGATCAAGTTTCACCCAACTACAAAAGTATGTACCAACGAGAATTACTCCTCGTTCTTAGACTTGCCTTGATATTATTATACTAACTAACATAAATAAGTACAATGTTGAGGTGCTAGCTATTAAAATTGCAGACCACACAACACAAAGCATATCAATACCCTGCAGCTTGAGTTATAATAAAAAAATTTGGTTTACGTTCGAAAGAAATCCTGAAAAATATTTAGCGATATTTTTTAAATACATATCTCAAGTTAACTTTTCAGACGTCTATGCTCAAACCGACCCAAATGCGGCACACAAATCTTTTATTAATTTGTTTTAGCTTGTTTATGACTTGTGTGTACCAATGAGAGAATTAAAATTACATATAAAAGTAGACTAAATTTATATAATGAAAATTACATACAATAGTTAACCGCCTCCGCTCCGTGGCGTAATAGTCAGTCCACGCGCTTTACACCAGGAGGTCACGGTTTCGATTCCCGGTGCGGTCAACTTGTAAGACTCGGTTTGGTTGATGGTAGGGTATTTTCTAAGCCCGCCTGGCTAGCTACCACCATCTTATCTATGTCTTGCCGCCAAACATTATTGTTTGCAACATTACTGTGTTCCGGCTTGGAGGTGAGATAGCCAGTCTATTCTCCATTGCGTTGGGAATCTTGGTATGCCCGCTTCCATCTTAGGCATCGTCATCACTTACCATCAGGTGAGACGATGCCAAGGGCTTACCAATTATAAATAAATAAAAAAGACTACATTGGAGAACAAAAGGAATAGTCACCTCGAAAAGAACCAAAATTTAAAAGATACACAGATTCCCTGCATAGCACGAACTACTAGGACATTAAAAAATCCTAATACTAATTCTAAATCCTAATTGGACAAACAATAAGTAATTTATGTATTACACTATACACCAACAATTAGTTTTTTTTACATAACTCCCCATATACCCCGTACTCATTAATTAAAAATTTATTTATTTATTTACACTTATAGTACACCAAAACAATTTCATAAAGCTAATACATATAGGTATTATAATGAAGTGTACAGTAGGCGGTCTTATTGCTAAAAGCAATCTCTTCCAGACAACCTTTAGTTAAAGGAGAGCACGAAATACTTAATTTTACAAAAGGGCAGAGAAATGAGCAACTTAATTAGCTAATTAAAAAACAATACATGCTAATTTTATTATTCAATACATATTGCAACAATTATATAACTATATATATATATATATATTTATATATATACACATATATGTACATGTATTCTATACATACAAATAAATATATACTAATACATATTTAAATTTCATAGATAAATTACGAAAAAATAACTATACCAAATTAGAACAATTACAAAATGGCGAAGCGACAAAAAGAACACGGAAGGGAGGAACAGAATTACAGAGACAGAAAGTAGAGTTTCACTTGAGTTTTAAAGATAGGAAGTGACGGAGAGCGTTGTATAGGATCTGGAAGGGAATTCCACAAGTGGATGGCACGCAGAGTGAAAGAATTGGAGTAGAATTTAGTAGAGTGTGGAGGTACATGCAAACGGAGCGAAGTCGCTGAACGGAGCGGTCGGTTGTGTGTAGAGAACAAGTAGTGAAAAGGGGTTTGAAGATAAGTAGGAGATTTATGGCCAAATAATAAAGAATATAGAAGCGATAGAACGTGTGCGTCTCTACGACGGCGGACAGATAGCCACTTTAGTTCTTTTCTATACTGAGAGACGTGATCATATTTTCGTAGGCCATATATAAATCTAATCGCCAGGTTCTGCATACGCTCTAATTTATTTAAAAGGTCGACATTGAAGTCAGGATAGCAGGAGTCGGCATAGTCGAGGATAGGAAGAAGAAGAGACTGGGCGAGTGCAATTTTGGTAGCATTTGGAAGGAAATTGCGGAGACGGTTTAAGGATCGCACAGAAGCAAATACTTTTCTGCTGACTTCGGAGACATGAGCTGACCAGGAAAGGGTGGTGTCGAACGTAACGCCGAGATTTTTAACCGTATGGCTAAAGTTAATGCGAACTCCATCAAACATTATA
The DNA here is from genome assembly GCA_947284805.1 of Coleophora flavipennella. Classification (NCBI taxonomy): domain Eukaryota; kingdom Metazoa; phylum Arthropoda; class Insecta; order Lepidoptera; family Coleophoridae; genus Coleophora; species Coleophora flavipennella. The sequence goes on from OX369273.1 coordinate 4,820,939, forward strand.
TGTGGCAATTGGTCCAAATTCACCCTCGAAATAAAATGAGGACTACCCAAAATAATGCATTGAGTCTTAGCAGGGTTTACCTGCAGACCGTACGATTTACTCCATTGTGATATGTAAAAGAGGTCCTTATTCGTGTTATTAATAGCATCATGCAATTTGTGTATTGGAGCCTGCGAATAGATTTGCAGATCGTCGGCATACAGGTGGTAGGATGAAGACAAGTTATGAGAAATAGAATTTATAAATATGGAAAAGAGAAGAGGAGAGAGCACGCCACCTTGAGGGACACCGGCACACGTATTACACCACGATGAGTATGAATCCTCGAGGCGAACACGCTGACGACGCCCGCACAAGTAACTACGAAACCAGTCAGATGCCGATGGCGATAAGTTAAGAGAACGTAGCATCCCAAGCAGTATATCATGATCTACCGTATTGAATGCATTACTAAAGTCAAGCAGGGTCAACACTGTTAACTGCTGGTTATCCATACCTGATCGAACATCATCTGTAATTTTGATTAAGGCAGTGGTCGTACTATGACCAGGGCGGAAGCCAGACTGGTAGGGATTTAGCAGGTCGTTACGTACTAGGAAGTTACTAAGTTGGCTATGGATTAAACGTTCAAGCACTTTAGAAAGAAAAGGAAGAATGGAGATAGGACGGTAGTCAGATAGGGCAGAAGGATTGGCTTTCTTGGGTAGGGGGATTATATTTGCATCTTTCCAGGAAACAGGAAAGACTCCAGCAACTATGGATTGATTCAGGATCTTGGTGATAACGGGAGATAGGATATCGATTATGGGAATGATCATAGTACGACTAATGCAATCAACTCCGACAGCTTTAGAACCAATAGCAAGAATGTTCTTCTTAACTTCGTCAACAGACACCTGACTGAAACTAAAGGGAGGGATACTTGGGGAAGGCAAGGAGGAAAGATGGTTAAGAGTACAAGCTTTAGCGTAACTATCGATATTGGGGGAGGAGGAGAAATGAGCATTTAAAGAATCGGGGTCTATGTTACTGGAAGTCTGGTTCACAGAAGATTTTCCAATACCCACCGTCCGGAGAAATTTCCAGACTTTAGCGGGGTTGCCTTCCTCAACAGACTGGTGGATATGACGTCTTTGTGCATCTCTACAAACCATATTACAGCGATTCCTTAGACGATGGTATTTGGATTCGTTTTTGTTTGACGGGTCCGCCTTATATTTAGATTTAGCATAATTTTTCTTAACCATCAAGGTTTTGATATCGTCAGTAAGCCAAGGGGCAGGGACATGTTTGACTTTCACGGGATGAATTGGCGCATGTACGTCATAAAGCTGGGTAAGCAATGTATTAAATAGAACTACCTTATCATTGACTGAGGGTGCCTGCTCAATAATGGACCAATCGATCTCTTTGGCATCCGTGCGTAGGCTATCCAGATCCATTCCACTAAAATTGCGTAGGAGAACGATGCGGGGTTTAGGTTTGGGAGGACGAATTTTATAGGAAATGTATATCAAGTCATGATACGAAAACGAGTCAGCTGTCAGCTGCCCGTGTCTATGAACATGACTAATAGAAGACACAATCGAAAGATCGAGAAGAGAAGGGACACAGCCAGGGAAAAGGTGAGTAGCATCAGATGGTAGAATATTCAAGTTACAAGATTTAGTGATGTCGACTAGACGACGAGAGCGAGCATCGTCTTTTAGAAGGCAAGTATTGAAATCACCCATTATAATCGAGTGATTATAGGAAGGAGTGAAATCTTCAAGGAGTTTTTCGAAACAAGAAAAATAATTGACCCTTAGAGAAGGGCTGTAGTAGACTCCAAGAAGTAATTTGTTGTGTGACAGAGTGACTTCAATAAAAAGATGTTCAGCAGTACCAGGTGAAGGTGGCTGTGGAGAGCGACTAAGAATTTTATAAGGAATGTAGCTCCGAAGATAAATGGCCACACCACCATGGGAGGTATTAGTACGATCATTGCGAATGAGTATGAATCCTGGAAGACAATATGACGTAGACGGCAAGTTCGGGTGGAGGAAAGATTCAGAAATTAAAATGGCATGGATGTTGTTGTTATTTTCAAAAGTGGATAAGAAATCGGGATAGTGAGCGGGAATGCTCTGAGCGTTTATGTGCACGACATTAAAATTTTTAGGAAGGTTGGAAAACTCTGCTTCAAGCAAACCATGTAAGGAAGGAAGGCTTTGATAACTATCACTGCTGTCTGTTAAATCCGATTCAGATGTACATGAGAAAAAATTGACACTTTGGTCAGAGTTGTCCATAAAATTTGGCATATTATAGGTAAGTACTTATATATAAAAATTAATATAATAATATATGAATAAACTCAATTAAAATTAACTTAAGCTAGAATTACTAACTAAATACTACTATTTTATCCATCCTAGTCAGCAGTGTAAAACATGAAAATACAAACTGAATGGGAAATAAATTGTCTTACGAAACAATGCGTGAACGAAACGTATGTCTAGGAATCAATAATCAATACATACACAAATATAAAAAAAGAGAAAAACGTGGAGAAAACCAATAACGCGCATCGCGCAAATTTAAATATTTACAAAATCCAAAAATTTAAAAAAAAATCGAAAAAAGTTCAAAATATTCAAAAAATCCTCCATTTACCACATACAACAATATAAACTCTCATACACACCCAACTTCTATACCACAGTACTGTCAACTAATATAATATATACTGTGGTACTGTATAACCATGATGCGCTACAACTCACTCGCCGAGGTCGCGGTTTGAGGGCGCACCTACAGCCCGTATTTTTTTTATCAAAGTTTTGGTCTCATTCGACAGCCAACTAAATACCCTAGGACGGTTTTTTAATTTTTTTAAATTTATACTTAGTTCTCGAACCATCCGGGCCCAATGCCAAAAATTCAAAAATTTTCGACGAAAAAAAAACGGTTTTTCGACCATAACTTTTTTGAATTTCAAATTATTTTAAAAATTCCTTCATCATCTGATAGATCTCGTCAATCAGCGTCCCTTGACACCCTATTTGTCTATGAACTACCAATAGCTTCCATACAATCGCCGTGTCGCACTAAACTCCCAAATGAGACATGGTACCCAGCGACCTAAAAGTCATTTTCAATGACAAAAATAACTGCCAAACTGTCATCGACAAGTATAAAAAATACTGTAAAACTATGAAAACTGTAACTATACTATCAAAAATAATTACTAATATAAATTGTATAAATAAAAGCAAGGTTACCTGGAATTCAATAAAAATAAATTAATGTATTTCTACAACCGAACATAATAAAAGAAAAAACTAATGGGATCCAAATGATGACAGCAAGATTAAAAAACCTATAGAATAGCTGAAACTTTTAACAACTACTTCATCAATCTCAATAGTCCCATGCATTGCAATGAAATCGTAAAATATTCACCCATCACTTTACTAACTACTTATGAAATTAAAAAAAAATAAAAAAATAATAAAATCATTTATTTCTCACCACAAAGCAACAAATATACACAAGTAAAAGGAGAAATTATAAGGTCAAAAACAACAGTTGTTTGTGGGAGACTGGTGCCTAAGCTAAGATAAAAATATCTTGTGTTATAGGTCACCAGGCCCTCACTCGGAGAAACGGGTTTACAAAAAGAAAAAGAAATAATAAAGTTACGTATGTCGTGATTTATTGTTTAAGTTGAAAAATCAAATTTTATATTGGCAACACTGCTCACTATTGTCGGCCGTCACGCGCTGGTGATCAGCTCAGCTCGGGGTAGGAGTGGGATCTTCCCCACCCCTACCTCTCTCAAGGTTTGCTGCTCACGGACTGAGCGGTTGGTATTCAGTCTACGATGAGATCAGTCGACGGAAGTTTCAATATTTGTGCTTGGATATTGTAAATGAATACAGATTTATACAAGTAAAAGTCTACTGAGTTTTTGTTCGTAAAAACTCAGAAGCGGGACACTACCCTCAGCCCATAAAGGTATGTAACTTTTTAAACTGTACAAAAGATATGAGTGCACGTGTTTTATTAAGTAGTTATTTTGTCATACCTTCTGCCTTAAAATCATAAAATCTTTAGTGTTACGTTTTGAATAACTACGAATATCGGACTAGCGTTGGCCAAGGCTACTCTTTGGTAACGTTTTTCCGGTAAGTTTTTGCAATTTTGATCGTAACGACCATTGTCTTACGATGATATATTGCATAAATTTATTTTAGTTATTCGAATTCAAACATAGAAACGGGTAATTGTTCGTCATAATCGGATCAGCGTTGATCATGGCTACTCTATTGACTACGTTGTTCTGGTAGGTTTGTGTAAATATCATTGCAAGGACCATTGTTCTTCAAGAATATCTTGCACAAACTTCGAATGGCGGCTAATAACCTACTTTACTTAGTCTGGAAAACGATGTAAATGTTATTGTAAGGGCCACTGTTCTTCAATAGCATCTTGCATTGCTGTTAATTTGAGAAAAGCACATTGTTTGAAATTTTAAACCGAGGGTATGACAAATAATTAAGACATTGTGACATTAAAATGATGGTTATTTTCAAAGTTAGTTTATTTATAACTAGGCATGGCATAGACGAGTTCAATGAGCAGGTGTGTCATACATATTGGACCTAGTAAGTCCTCATATTGACCAGGTGTGTCATACGTGTACATATCGGACCAGGTGAGTCCTCATATAACTAAGCAGCCCATAGATACAGTCTAGTTGATGTCACAGTGACTAGGTATGTCACTGAGACGGGCCAAATGTGCCCATGTATAAGGCTATGTATATGCCAAACCCAAGACTTCGTCAAAGGTGGGCAGTTCCTATTTTATTTATAGCTGGAAGTTGGAATTAAGTAATGTGCAATAATCCTGTTATACAATTATCGCGTTTTAGTTTCATTTTTAATAAGTTTCATCTTGACAGGACCAGTCGAAAGATAATAAAATGAAGTATAAAAAGTAACTATTTAGTAATCTGTGGTATAAATAAGAATAGTAAGATACCTAATAAAATTAATGGGCTCAAAATATACCTTATTCAAGAAGTGGAAAGTCAGTCTCTTAAAATTCTTGAAACTATTGTAAATACCTGTATCGGAGAAAACAATGATTTGCCTCACGACAGATTGGAAGTGGGAAGTGAAGTGATATTTGCTCGTCAACGTGGACACCAAAAATAAATTGTATTTCTTTACAACTAGCTATTTCTTAGGATAGGTTAAAACTGTTTTGATAAAACGATGTCAAAAAAATAATTAACAAACATCACTGTTCTTTGAAATTATTTTGCATTGGTTAAAAAGGAAAGGTATAACCCGTTGGTTTAATAAACCGTCATTTGTGGACTACGAGTATATCATTGGAGAAACTCTTTTAGAATGTTATTCTGGTCGGAAAGTTTAATTCCAATACCACACTGCAATATAAAAAAAAAGATAGTAAATATTCATTACTATTACTTATTATTATTTTATTAAATTATACTCGGAAGGTATGTCAGACTTGTTTGTTTGGTTGTAAACTCTTATTACAATACAAGAACAACAAAATATAAATTTGTACGAAAGCAGACTTATCCGAAAAGGGGATCTGTTCCAGCCAACACTGTATTATTGAAAGACTTAATATTTTATGTACTATACTATATATTATGATAATATACTTGCGATTTTATTACTGCTGTTATCGATTTATTATGTTTATTTATTTATCGAAGCTAGGGTATTACTACCTAGTCGTGACGTACCCACGTCGTACGTGGTGGGCCAAGTGCGCTTATATAAGATATGTAGGTACCTATCAAGTGGCTAGATGTGTCACTTTAGGCCAAGTGTGCCTAAGTAGATATGTGGCTAAGTATGCCACCTTGGGCCAAGTGTGCCTATATAGCAACTAGTGGCTAAGTATGTCACTGTGGGCCAAGTGTGTCTGAATTTCGGGCCAAGTGAGCCTCTGTAGGATATGCATCAACTGGCTAGATATGTCACTTCTAACTCGGTACGCCTACGGATTTGTTTTAAAGGCTTAGTATTTCAAAACTCAAGGCCAAGCGTGTCCAAAACGAACAGATTAACAATCATGTTTCTAGTAACCCCTGGTTATAAATGATTATTTTAGAGCATACGTGAAAATACCGTCGTTATTGAGAAAGATAAGAAAATACGCAAAGCGAAACCCATTATATCCTGGTTAATTGAATCGGAATCTGAATTACGTTGTCAAACGTACACTATTACTGCTTAGTAGTTACAGACAACGTCCAATATAGGCTGGTCTTTGTTTTCCTTAAAAATGCAGGCAGATTTCCAATATCTTTAACTGTTTTCTGAGGTAATTGCGGTTTTTCAGTTACTTATTATTATTCTAATTTATTTGTTTGTTTGTTTGAGAGAAGCACCATACCTATATTATGCCTCGGCAGAAATGGCAACATACCTGCAATTGCCACATTTCTTACTTGTATAATAATTTAACAAGCGTCTAATGCTTTTTTTTAATCTCTCCGAGGTAATGGAGGATCTTGATAAGCAAGGGCGAACTCAACAGCGGAGGCGGCGGAGGCCTCCATCGCCGTCACCAACGTTACGACAAAATATCTAGATACCGTCAAAGCTCTCAGATTCTCCGACGACTTTTTGGATGGTTGAAGAGGCCGGGCACAGTACATCAGCCACGTCAACACCTCATTGATTTTCGGACGTCAGTAAAGAAATTGGCAGTGGAGTTTCTGCCTACGACGAAGTATTGTGAATTTTGTCCCCTTCTCCTCAAATGAAAAATTTGTTTCAAAGTATATTATGCTGGATAGGAGCCTTGATTGAACTGTTGCAAATGTTCGAAAGAAGTTTGCCAAATCAGTTCAGCTGTTTTCGGGTGATGCGTTTACCGAGGGACAGCACTTAATTTTTATTTAAATAATAGATGTAAGAAGTCACTTTCACAGAACATAAATATTATTTATATTTAGAACGTAAATTCCTCATAATTTAGTTTGTTTTCCTAAAAAATATTAACTATTATTTCTTAAAAATATTCAAATTTCTAGTATGTAAATACACTCTTACCTCTGTATAGTTTGTGACTTCAACAATAATATTTTTTGTTCAGTAAGTAATATAGTCCTCAGTGTTTCAGCTTAATTATTAAAGTTAATTCGAAAACCTTGCTTTTGTAGCACTAATATAGATTGAATGTTTACAGAATTTTCCCAAAATATTATACTGTATGTTAGTCAACAGAGGGTAAACATAACAAAAAAAGATTTAATTTACGCGAGGTCCACATAAGTCACAGTAATTTAGTAAAATCGATAACTTTCATTTTGTTAACTTTTAAACATCACATTCCACGTGTGCATATAGTTTGAACAATGATTTACATAATACACCCTCGAAAGCTTTGAACAAATCTAAGAGTTTAATACATTATTTTTTTTGTTTTCCATATCCATCTAGGTCTGTTCTATTTTATCGCATTTTCTATCTCTTATCGTGTGGTACTATTGGCCGTACTCTCCAAGGGATAGACTCGCTAAGTTCGGTAAGACGACTCATGTGTTGGGGCCATCAGTCTACAACAAGCTGCCGACTCATGTCACTGAAGCTCCCACACTGGCAAGCTTTAAAGCAAAGTTAAAGCGTTGGCTTCTCGAGCACACGTTTTACAGTTTGAATCAATTGCTAAATTTAAAATAACATCATCTTTTGATAATTAATTTTTATTTTATGATGACATATTATTATTTTGTATTGACTGACTGTTTTTACAATCCAGTATTTTAATTTAATGTTAACATCTAGTATTTTAATATTTTTATTTTGTATTTTAATGTAATTGGTTAAATCGAAATTGACGTGTAAACATTGTTTATCAATAAATGATTATGATTATGATAGAAGCCGGTTGCCAGGTGTTGCACTAAAAATCACCCGCGGTCACTATAAAAAAAGTATAGCTGAAACTAAGCTTTTGTTTGTTTTAACTCATGACAATTAGACATTAGTTAAGGCTTGACAATTTTGTAACTAGTTTAATTGTTAGAATTTAATATGTTTTACAAGTTGAGAAATCACATTAGTTATATATGAGTTTCTCAAGTAATTTAGAGAAATTTGGCAACAACGCTATTGGCGTTAGTACTAATACTTTGCTATTGGTCTTTAGTTGTTTTTGATCCTTTTTTATAAATAGCAAAAAAAATACGTTTATTAAAAGCAGTAAGATCACACAAAATACAATTGGCATTGTTCCGTTTTTTATGAAGCGTGTAAATAAAAGAAAAAACTCTTTGGTGACATGACGATGCTATACTGTAAAAAGTAATTTAATACCACAAATTAACAGAATTCATTCCATAATCGTCGTTAGTACTGTTAAGGTTTTTCTCATAGTATTTAGGCCGGTGACGTCATCATTTTTATTCGAATGATTATAAAAAAATACCCAGTGATAAAAAAAGAAATGTTTAAATAATAGTTTGTATTAGTTTAACAATACCGGATTCCGGCAGCTGCTTCTTACTAGTCATCCGACTTCCTTTTTATCAACTGTCAAAAATGAGACTATTTCTAAAAATGTTTGAAATGTTAAGCTATGTCGTCATAATTTTTCATTACCATTGACGTACTATTTATGTGATTGTTATAAATAAGTAATAGAAAATGTTGTAAAAAGAAAAAACAAGTTTTTCTGAAATTACAGAAAGACAGCTACTTAGATATATTTTATCTCATAATTTATTTTTGATGCAGTCAAAGACCCAATTAGGATTAATATGGCCTATTTCTAAATCGTCCGGGAAAACATCTTATCAATACATAAGTTTTGGAAATAAACTAAACGTTCCGCTCTATATATTTTTACATAGATTTATTAAGTATACTGGTATCGTGTCGTGGCTTATACTATTTTTTAATTCTTCAATCTTCTAACTGTTGTTTTAAATTCGGAAATTCTTTTTACATCAGCTTTAATTATTGGTCAGAATATGTCTATGACAAACTTACTTTGATTAATAGATTATGATATCTCAAGAAGCAGTCTTAGATTGTATTTCAATGACACTATAGAAAATTAATCTGAGATAGCCTTAAATTGTGAAGAACTGGAAGACTTGTTAAAAAAAATTAGTTCCTGAAGGCCAGAGGAATAACAAAGACAATGTAGATTGTGGAGGTATAAATTTTTATAAATCTAATTTTGTGTCTTAACCGAATGTCGTGATTTAATTATTGTAAATAAAAAAAATGTAAGTGTCGGTTCTCCTATGAGCTAAAGTTTAATAGATATATTTACCCCAATCAAAACTGTTTAATATGAGAATTTGTGAGATTCGGTGATTTTAATTTCAAATCATAATTGTTGTAAGAAATCTAAGAATTTGTGAGATTGTAAAATATGACTTTCAATGAATGTTAGGATTGTTAACGAAGACCAACTGACTATTTTGTGAGCGTGCACCGGGGGTTGCACTGAAGCGGATGGCCGAATGTCGTGATTTATTGTTTAAGTTGAAAAATCAAATTTTATATTGGCAACACTGCTCACTATTGTCGGCCGTCACGCGCTGGTGATCAGCTCAGCTCGGGGTAGGAGTGGGATCTTCCCCACCCCTACCTCTCTCAAGGTTTGCTGCTCACGGACTGAGCGGTTGGTATTCAGTCTACGATGAGATCAGTCGACGGAAGTTTCAATATTTGTGCTTGGATATTGTAAATGAATACAGATTTATACAAGTAAAAGTCTACTGAGTTTTTGTTCGTAAAACGTACAAGAAAAACTGCAGCAACATAATCAGTGCAATATAAACAGAAAAAGTGCATGTGCGTGGTGTGTGTCTGTGTGTGTGTGTGTGTGTGTATGTGTGTGCGTGCGTGTCTGTGGGTGTGTGTGTGTGTGTTTGCCAGTGCGCAGTTATATCCATACAAAGACAATTATAGAGAATATGTGTTGTATGTGGGAAACGTATAAAAGGTATTTGTTTATGATACTATTTGTAATAAGAGTTCAGTTTCATTATAATTAAGGGACATTAACCATTCAGTAACAGATTTTTTACAATTATATGTGTTTAAATGTACTATGTTAAGCTTTCTGCATGTCTTATTGTAGATGTAACCACCTAAAAAACAAAAGTGGTGCTGAGCCATGGTTGTCTTGACGGCCAACGTAGTACAGACTTTATCAAGTTGCCCGCAAACATTCGCGACTGCCCCTCTGTTAATACTTTCAAAACTAAACTTAAAGAGCATCTTTTTTCCCTACAGAACATGTACGTTTGTTAGTATAGTATTTATTTTAGTAAGAACATTAATTATTATATTTTAGTTATGTATTATATATGCTTTTAATTTATATATTATAAGTATGTGTTATTTATGTACGTACATTAGGTTAGTTTATATTTGATTGTATTTTATTTAGTTTATAATTATGATTATTAAGTACACAGGTTTACCTCCCATACTTTAAAGTCTCCTAACACCCGGTAAGGTTGGCTGGAAGAGATCTCTTATAGAGATAAGTCCACCTTTGTACATGTCCTCTCTAAGTTCTTGTCATTTAAATGTTTGTGTACAATAAAGGATATATATATATATCTTTACGTCTTTGAGTTAGGGAAGGATTACTGTCGTAGGCAAAGTCAATAATTTTGTGTTGGACTGTGACTAGATCGAGGATGTAAAGCTGACGCACTGTTAGCACTTCGCAATCTCTGTAGAGATGATCAGTGGGGAACTGGTAACTTTTAAAGGTTGCTACCTTAAGAATTGCTCTTTGTGCTCTTTCCAAGGGCAAAAGAGTAGATTTGTAGACTCCTCCCCAAGAGGTAATACAGTAACTTATTAGTGAACGGCAAAGAGCATTGTATAGAATTTTTATTGTTGAGGAGTCCCCTATATACCTAATGTTACGGAATATTGGCATAAGTTTTCTTATTCTTTGGGTTACTTTATTAATGTGGATCTTAAAACTCATGGAATCATCTAGAACAATACCCAGGTATTTAATATTCTTAACTTTCTCCAGTTTGTTGCATTTACACGTGTTATGAAGTCTGATGTTAGGAAGACAGTCTACTGAATGAGCGGTTATTGAGTGTGAATCACTGGGTTGCGTTCTTTTTGTAATGGAAAAGGAAATAAATTTGGTTTTATCACAATTGAGGGTGAGTAAGTTATTTGACAGCCAAGCAGAAACTGTGTTAAAACCCTCTTGTGTTGTATGGAAGGTCTTATCCCAACTCTTCTCCCGAAAAATGAGAGCAGTGTCATCTGCAAAGGTAAAAATTTTACCATTTCGTAGTGGTGTCTCACAAAGTTTATTTATATAAATCAGGAAAAGGGTTGGTCCAAGAACGCTTCCTTGGGGGACCCCAAAAGTAACAGGATGCTCAGTACTAAGGGTGTTTCCGATCCTTACAACCTGGGTTCTGTCAGTCAGATAATCCTTGTATATTTGTAACTGCTGATTCCGAACACCTATAGACTCAAGTTCTTTAATAAGTCTCGATATAGAGACCGTGTCAAAAGCTTTGGCGAGGTCTAGGAAAATACCTAAACATTTATCTTTACCGTCTAAAGCTCTTACAATAAAGTCGGTAACATTCAACACTGCAGCAGAAGTAGATATTCCTTTACGGAAGCCGTATTGGTTATCGGAGAGGATTTTACCTTTCTCAAGAAAACTTACTAGTCTTTTATTGAGTAGGCGCTCTAGTATTTTCGAGAGGGCTGGAAGAACAGAAATTGGGCGATAATTGTTAACTTCGGATTTTGATCCGTTTTTATGAATAGGTATAATAATGGATTTTTTAAACGCTTTAGGGAATACTCCAGACTGAAAACACAGGTTGAACAAGAAAGTGAGTGGCTTCAATAATGTGGGTGCATTATGTTTGATAAGTTCTGAAGATATGTTGTCCCATCCTACCGCACTATTTAGTTTTAGTGTCAGGATAAGCGCATTTACTTCATCTTCATCTGTGGGTAAGAGTGTAAAGGAGTTTATATTATTATTGGCATTGCAGGAAAGTGTAGGGTAAGTACTAGGTTTTATTAAATTGCAGTCATTTGTGTTATTGGGAAGAATTTTTTCATTTATTTGTTTGAACTTTTCAGCAAGTTTCTTACCCACAGTAGCAAAATAGGAATTAACCAAATTTGCTGATTCCAAGAAGGACGGTTCTAGATTAAGCAAATCAAGAGAAACGTTCTGTTTTTGTTTGCGGTTAAGAATAGTGTTCAGTGCTTCCCACGTTTTTTTAATCGAAGTAGATGTAGCTTTTGTTAGCTCATCTTTTTCATAGGCCCTTTTAGCTTTCCTGATCAATGAACTGCAATAGTTACGATATCTATTATATGTAGTTTTAAGAATTAAGTTGTCTGGGTTCGATTTCAATCTACGGTGCAAAGCGTCCCGATTTCGAATACACTTGAGCATGCCTGGCGTTATCCAGGGCTTTATTATAATTTTGCGTCGAGAGGAAGTAACTATTTTAGTGTTAGTAGAAATAATATTCATTATTAGGTTTATTAGAAATTGGGTCGCTAAATTACAGTCAGAATAATTATACAAAGGGGAAAAGTCAGCAAGTTTCAATTCTTCGGAAACTTTGTTATAATCTATTTTATTGATAGTTTTAGGCAGTTTGTTGTGCTTAGAGTTATTTTCAAAGAAAAGAAGTGGCGAGTAATGGTCCGTAACAGTGCTTTGAATAGTGACAGTAACAGCTGGGTGCTTGGATCTGAGCAGGACGTGATCTAGGCACGCACTACCTCTAGTGGGAATATGGGAAGTCGGTAGAAGACCATGGGAAGCCATTAGGTTCAAGTATTCATGAGAATGCCGGTCAAGTTGACCTAGGTCAGCAATGTCAATATTAATATCACCTGTGAGAATAATATTAGGAATTTTTGAAAGTGATTGCAAAACAATATCTAAAGAGTGTCGGAAATGTTCATGGTTGGTAAGATTTTTGTAGGACGGAGAGCGGTAAATAGATAAGAGAGCTGTATTGGTATTTATAATTGTGACAAGACAGTTGCCATCTAAAAACTGTGGCTCATAGGTTGTTGTAGATAGTTTATCGTTGATATAAATCACTACCCCATCATTTTGATTACCTAGTTTTTTTGTAGTGCAAGCTGAGTAGTTATTCAGACAGGGCGGGGAGTCATTAACCGATAACCAACACTCCGTCAGCACTATTATGTCGGGTTGAATATTTATCCGAGACAATAGAACGCAAAAATCCGAAAAATTGCAATGAATGCTCCTTATATTTTGGGTAATAATTTTAAGACTGTTTTTCTGTAAATTAGGCAAGGAGTTGCATTGTTCAGGTTCACAGCAAAAAGTTTTAAAAACTGTGTTATCATCTAAGGAGTTTATTATAAAATGAAGGTCATTGTCCATTGTTAGTTAAAAAAAGTTACAAAAGGAACACAATCAGCAGTGACACAATTATAGATCGCGTGCATAACAAACCGATAAGAACAGGTACCTACTGAGGCCAGCTGCACGAACACGTGTGATATGTACCTATATTTATGAGGTAGGTTAATCCGTTTCACAGACAGTATTAATTTTGTTGTTGTGTACCTGGGGTAGGGTAGGTGGATTTCAATTTTTGCTTTTGAGTGTTGATTGTTGTAGAATGTGTGAGAGAGAGTTGAAAGTTGGGTATTGTGAATATTTCCTAAACTAATGTGGTTAGTTAACAAACAAAATAGGACGAGAACAAAGGGATTTAACAGAGTGCAGAGACTTATAACTAGTCACTTATCTTTAAGGGAGATCAGATCTGTTTCAGAGCGTATAATAATCGCCGGGTCCCCTTGTCTCTTACGGAGAAAGACTGAACCTCCAGCTGTCCAACAGTAAAGATAGTTGTGTGTTTTTGCTAGGTCTCTTGCGAGATAGTACAGCCTCTTAGACTTCACGGTGAGTTGTTCAGAAATGTATATCGGATTATGAGGCTCCTCGTTGATTCCAAGATGTTTAGATGACAGCTGATCTGAGTAGTTTTTCCTGTAGGTTTTGGTCGCTTCCAAAAATTTTAGTTTATTGACCGTACTGCTTAGTTCTACTATAATAGTAGACACGTTATGCTCTGGCTTGCCAGGCAAGCGGTAGATGTCCCGTATTTGTGTCTTGTCAAACTGCAGTTTTAATCTATTTGTGAGATTAGTAACAAGGTCACAAAGATCATCTTTTTTCTCTCCCTTCTTTGTGGGTACGTTTCTAATTTCCACACTAGTTTTCTTCATGAAGCGTTCTAGGTAGTCACATTTTTCATCAATCTTAGAGATTTGAAATGACAGTGTCTTACGCTCCTCCTGTAGGGTGTTAATCGTAGTCTGGAAGGATTCCATTTTATCGGAGAGGAAATCTAGGGATTTTTCTATTTCCACATTTGATGATGAAATTTCACATGCTTTTCCCTTGATTTCTGAGATATGGGTTTCGATTAGGTTGATACGGGAGTTTTGGGCTGCAAGGAGTAAATTTATCATTTCCTTTATCTCATCTCGAAAGCTGTCGAGGCGAGCATCAAAACGGTCATAGTCAGAATCATCTCGTTTCCGTTTTAGGTCTTTTTGGGAACCTCTGCTGCTTAAATCCTGTCCACTGGAGTTGGGTGTGTTTTTAGGGACGGTTAAATCCGATTCAGAGTGCGATTTATTGAGGGTAGGCGACGATTGCAGCGACATATTTTATGCAGGTATATGCCGTCGGCGACCGGGAAAATTAGGCCTTAATGCGATGGATTAAGAATGGACACTGGACAGTCCTTCACTACGCACTCGCTACACACGCACACTGTTTACTTTGTCTTATTCACACTTACGTTTCACAAGTATATATATTAGCGGAAATAGACTATGCAAACTGGTATTCACTAGAGTCGAGATTATTGAATAATATATTTTTTCCGAACGAACAGTTAACCAAAGGCACGTCTGCACGCCGTTGCGGTCCGAGCGAGAATACATTATAACAAATATTAGAACTATTAAGAATTAAAAAGTACAGGCTATAATGGAATTCCCATGCTTATCATAAAAAAATTATGTTGATTTTATAGTGCAGCCATTGGAATTTATCATCAATTTATCGTTAGAGACAATCGAAGGCCTCGTATGATCCCTTTGACTGACCAAGTAGTTGCAAACGCAGAGGAGTTGTTATCGAACTGTACAAGGTGATTTTTTGTAAAAATGGTACACGTTTATCTAAGCTCCATCATATCAGCTCATATACGTCCCCACCGAGGGGCTCGAGCCTACCCTGAATAAGGGCGATCGGGCCTTAGTCGACACGCGGGCCCAGTGCGGTTTGGTCGACTGCACACACAACCTTCGAGTTTCTTCGCAAGTGTGTGCAGGTTTCCTCACGATGTTTTCCTTCACCGTTAAAGCAATCGGTGAGTACGTGTATATGTAAGTAAGTTTCGAAAAACTCATTGGTACATTGGCCGTCCGGATTTGAACCCGGCACCTCTGATTAGGAGGACTGAGTCGTTACCGGTTGAGCGAACGTTGCTCAAACAGTTTTTTTTATATTTATTTTCGTTACTAACAGGTTAAATCTCAAACTAAAACAGTTCTGCTTTGTTCGGAGCTGTCAAAAATACTGAAAAATTGCCTCCAACTTCTGCCGCCTTACGCCTGCACATTTGAAGATGCCACTGCTAGGTAAATAGATCAAATATGGAAATTCATTCTGTATTACTAAATAATTAACACTTAAATACTTTACAATTTTTTTTTCACTTTTTCATGCAATGTCGAAGGCTGTATTTCAGAACTATTTATGGTATTGACATAAATTTTGCATTGATGTTTAGGAAATTTAATGAAGATTGACTTTTTTGTTGATAATTTCCTTTTATTTTTTACAGTTTTTCTGAAAAATTAAAAAAAAACAGGGCGAAGGACACTTCGGAAAGGAAAAGGGGAGAGAGAAGCGTTTGGCAACCGGCATTTTTTGATTCAGCGGGTTTTAGTTATTATGAAAACAATAATTGTTTACCAAAAAGTAATATGATTTGCTTCTAGACTCATTACGAAAGCCCTTTTTCGATTTTTGTCTAGACTATTTTATACAATGTACTATTTTGCTATAAAGCTGTAAATTAATATTTTAAGTTGTTTATGCGTACACATTACGCATTAAAAAAAAACTAGAAATCATCAGATGCGATGATACCAAGGACTTACCAACTGTGGATTTTTAGAAAAACTTCCTCAAAATTAAAATTTCAAGACGATGTTAGGGCCGATTTTCACTAGAATGTTTGCAGTAGTTGTGAACGCTAAATCTTCTATATGAATTTTTTAAGTATTTTTACTCACAATTATTGATAAACCCTTAGAATCATCTCGCCTAATGGTAAGTGACAACGATGCTGAGATAAAAACGGGTTTACTAATAATCCCGACACAATACGGAACGGCTATCTGGTTATATTAAGTTGGTGCAAGCTAGCCAGGCGGGCATAGAATAAGGCTTGCTTGTTTGTTACCTTTTCACGCTTCAACACCTTGACCAATCTTTATGAAAATTATCTTGCAGGTAGCCTATGTCACGAGGCAGAACATAGGATACTTTTTATCCCATGAAAATAGCATAGGCCGATGCAGTTTCTGGGGAACTGAAAAATTTGTCTTTTTTTGGTTAACTTCTCTAACATCGCAACGGAATTTTGTGATTTTTAGCACAGAGATGGTTCAGGGGGTAGGTCATGGCATAATTTACTAATTAGCATATCCTGACATAATTCCCGAGGGATCTGGGGAAAACTTATTTCCACGCTCGCGCACGTCGGCGTTGTAACAGAGCAACGAATTGAAGTGATTTTTTCTATAGAATTGGTTGAGGGTGGAAAGCGACGGACTGCTAATGAGAATAGCCCAATCCGGGCAAAAGCTAGTTATTTTATAGTTACGAAGATTACTTCAGAATATTACTTATTAAGAATGTACCTGAAAAAAAGGATACCTTAATTAGATTACTGTAATTAATTTGTATTAATTATTGTTATTAATTTTTTTAATTAATTAAATTTTGGACGTGTAGCCAGTGTTATAAATAAATACTTCATTTTATTTCATTTCATATAGAATGTGAAACCCTATCTAAAAAGGTACAATTTACATCATGACGATCTGCAGAAACCCTCTATATTTGGGTATGCAGACGTTAGAACGGTTGTGGAGAGATATTTATCTAAAGTCGAACTAGGAGTCTGGATACACTATACCAAAAAAAGGCCATGGCTGAGCGCGTGAATCCGCTAGATGCCTTGGATTCTATCGACAGACGCTAGGAAACTCATTGGCTACGAACAACTTGCATCAAACAAGCTTCAAAGCCTCGAGCATCGCCGCAAAGTCGCCTATCTATCGGTTTTATACAGTATTTATTTCGGAGAGTGTGCCCTGGAGCCCTGGAGCCTTACGAGCTCATTCTCCTTTCCGGACGACCCATTAAGTGAAGAATGTTCATGTTGACGATTGGGCAAGTGATTTTAGTTTTTTCAAACGGGAATCTTCTTTTATAAGACACGTATTATTAAAGTCACCCATTATGATTGAATGTTCTTAGGATGGAATAAGGTCCTCAAGAAGAGTTTCAAAAGTAGACAAATCGGTAATAAACAACCAGGAGAACTTTTATTCTTTTATTAATGTTCATTGTGTTTCCTCATTTTCGCGCCAATCGATTGTCAAATATTTTTGTGATATTAAAATAGAGTGGGGGTGATTAAGAGAAATACAGTAAGGAGCCAAATACAATTTTTGAAAGTCTCCATCAGTTTGGTATTAGTGGAATGTTTGTATATAGTAATACTGTGGTACGGGGCTACTAATAGATACAACGTAACCTCTTCTGTTTGTGATAGAAAGAGATCTAGCCGTGTACTTAGTGTTCGTACGAAACAGACGATCAAAGCAGTGAGGGAAAGAATTCGAAGAAATTCTATCAGAAAGCAAAACCCTTTATCTCGGGAGACGAAGATAGCTCCTAGAACCATGTCGCGTATTTTAAAAGATGACTTAGGACTTGCAGACTACAAGAGACGCACTGGTTATTACTTAACTGATAATTTAAAAAGGAATAGGGTGGTAAAATCAATACAACTGCTTAAGCGGTACGCAAAGGGACGTCACAAAAAAAATTGTTTACGGATGAGGATTTTTTGACTGTATTTATACCCAAAGTTCTAAAGAAGTTTTTCAATTAGTCAACAGAGTACAACGTGGACTTATCCTACTTCAGTGATGGTTTGGAGGGGTGATGGCTATGAAGGAGTAACTGAGCCATATTTTTGTGAATAAGGTATCAAAACATCGGCACAAATGTATCTAGATAGCATTTTTGAGAATGTAGTTAAGCCCCTTAACAAAACCATGATCCATAACCAAGAATAGACCTTACAGTAAGACTCACTGCCGGATCATGAAAGCTCGATCCACCCAAGCATGGTTGGAAATGAACTTACCGGACTTTGTCAGAGCTGAAAACTGGCCGTCATTTAGTCCCGATCTTAATCCGCTGGACCATGATTTATAGTCAGCATTAAAGAGTATGGCTTGCTCTAAACTCCATGATAATTTGGAGTCTCCAAAGCATTCCATAAAATGGGCAGTGAAGAATGTTCCCATGGAAAAGATGCGTGCTCCTATTGATAACCGGCCTTAATGTTTAAAGGACTGTATTACAACCAATGCAGATAATTTCGAATTCATTTCATTCATTTCGGAGAGTGTGCCCTGGAGCTTCACAACCTCATTCCCCCCTCTCCATTTCATCATCGGACGACCAGGCGCGGAGGGCGGTTCCATCCCTTTGTCGTCAATGTTCCACCTTTACGCACGAAGCGTTTTGCGTCTTCGTTCATCATGCGAACGGCCAAGGAGTGGAATTCCCTTCCGGCGTCTGTATTCCCCGATTCGTACAATTTAGGAATCTTCAAGTCGAGAGTGAATAGGCACTATTTGAGCTTGCGTGTCACATCCTCGGCTGCATCGGCACTTACCATCAGGTGAGGTGCAGCCAAACGTACTCAAATTTTTAATAAAAAAAA
Organism: Coleophora flavipennella; assembly: GCA_947284805.1. NCBI lineage: Eukaryota > Metazoa > Arthropoda > Insecta > Lepidoptera > Coleophoridae > Coleophora > Coleophora flavipennella. The sequence goes on from OX369273.1 coordinate 4,840,056, forward strand.
AAAAAAAAAAAATATGCTTCATATATTTTTTATGTTTTTATTTTTAAGTAAATTGGAAATGAACGTACCGGACTTTATCAGAGCTGAAAACTGGCCGTCATTTAGTCCCAATCTTAATCCGCTGGACCATGATTTATGGTCAGCATTAAAGAGTATGGCTTGCTCTAAACTCCATGATAATTTGGAGTCCCCAAAGTATTCCATAAAATTGGCAGTGAAGAATGTTCCCATGGAAAAGATGCGTGCTTCTATTGATAACCGGCCTTAACGTTTAAAGGACTGTATTACAACCAATGGAGATAATTTCGAATATGCTTCATATATTTTTTATGTTTTTATTTTTATTTTAACACACATTACAGTAATAAATGTTATATGCAATAGAAAAAAAAAGGTTTTTCCTTGTAACAATGTTTATGGCAAGTCTAGGTAGTTAGTTACTTGATAAACAATAATCTACGTTCTTTATTTACCTTTGCATTTAATGTATTGCGTCAAAAGAAGATCTCCGATTTCTTCAGCTTCATAAGCCGATAACTCGAGGAAGACGGCCGGTACAAATGTATAAATTAAGCGTAGGATTACAGTAATAATATAGAAGTACACGATGTTCAAGTAGTGCGACTAAAATATGTACAAGAAGTTACATCAATAAATTAATAGCTAAAACTATGGCATTAAAAACAAAATAAATAAATCTTTTGATTTACTTACAGCTAAAGAATCGTAGATCACAAAACGGATTATTCGTAATATGAAGTGTACTGATATAAATCCTCTTACTACATAACTAAGCATAAGCGTCAACATCTGAAACAAATAATTCGGCGTCGGTAGAAGTTCTTTGGAATTTGGTGATTTTTAGAGGTATCTTGCGCGATCTATGACGTCTTCGGCTGAAGATAAGGCAGATCCAAAACATATTTTAAGGCGGTATCTATAACTCTTAGTTTTCTATCATTTTCTCTTTAGCAGACTGAGTATACATACTATACTCGTATCCTTGCTTAGATTGTATCTAGTATTCTACAACTTTCATATCTATCTGTGGAACTGCTTGGCCTACAGGCACATAAAGGAATATGAAGGTGAAGTCAAGCTCTTGGGGTGCTTCAATTACATAGGCTTACACTACATTTAAATTGTAACTTATATCGACTACGGAATAAACGATTACTTCCGTGTTGCATCAATCATCTCTTTCAAGAACACCTACCAGATGGGCTTTTCTGAAAACCAGTGCTGCGGGTTTTCCTGCAGCTAATGCTGAGAAAAGTCCATTTGGACATCTTACTCTATCTTACCGATTCCGTAAGTATATTTTTTTTTGTATGTCTCTATATATTTGTATAACTTGTGCTTGTGTCAATTGGAAATTTGTTTATTGTATAATTTAGCTATACGAAGCTCTCAAAAGTATTTTTTTATCTAACAATTTTACAGAATCGCTAAACTGAAGTGGCAGTGGGCAGGGCACATAGCTCGTAGAACAGATGGCCGATGGGACAGTAAAGTTCTCGAGTGGCGACCGCGCACCGGAAAACGTAGCGTAGGCAGACCTCCCACGCGGTGGACCGATGACCTGGTGAAGGTCGCGGGAAGCCGATGGATGCGGGCAGCGCAGGACCGGTTGTCGTGGAAATCCTTGGGGGAGGCCTTTGTCCAGCAGTGGACGATTTGTGGCTGATATGATGATGATCTAACAATTTATCACGTCAAAAAGTACATAAGACAGCTCCCTGAGTCGTATTTTATAACTAACATGAATCAGTAGCTGTTGCCCGCGGCTCAGCCCCATTGCAAGGTACGCCAGCCGCAAGCGGCTTGAGTGATTTTTTGTTATATACAAACCTTGTCCTGAGAATTATTACGAACATAACAAAAAATATTTATATCGGTCGATCCGTTCTGAAGTGATGCTCCGTCTTTGGGCAAATGATATTTATATATATATTTAAAACTTTTGTCTGAATATTTCGCACTGAAGAACTGAAATTAACTAGGCATACAGTAACTACTTAAAATTTCTTATTGTTCGTAAAAGTGACTTATATTCTGGCGTTTAAGGTGCCAAGTTTTTGGGAACCCTCATTGTTTCGATATATTTGTCCGTATATATGTCCGTATATATATCCGTCCTTAGGGTACGGTACCCTAATAAGTACTTAAAAGCTTAAAATTTCGCAAAGTGATCCCTGGATCAAAAAGTGACTTTAGCAAACTCTCAGTACTTTTAAAAGACCTATTCAACGATATCCCACGCGATAAGGTACGTCAAAGAAAAAAATCACCCTCGTCTAAAAAACTTTTTTTTATTTTTATTTTTATTCACAGTTGGTGAGCCCTTGGCATCATCTCATCTCATCTTGGCATTATTTTCAACATTTTTATACTTAGTCGTTAAGGCCTTATGATGGGTCAAATAACAATATTCAATTCAAATTATTGAAAGACTGTGTTAAGCTATCACTATGGAAAATATATATAATATATTTAAAGTAGTAAAAAGTCGGTTTAATTGAATACAATTTTAAACATATTACCACTTTTGATGTAAAAAAAATATACTGTAGACCCCGGTTCTGGCATTAATTGCAAAAATTTTCGAAAACCAATAGTTAATGTTGCATGAAACCAACACATAAAAATCGGTGACTGTAACACCTTTCATTTTAATTGAAAACATTTTCTCTAAAAATTTTTGAAAGTGAACAAAAGCAATAAAAACATGTAAAAATCGAGAATTAAACGTTCGGTTTCCACGTATCAGCCGCGTTGAAGCCCGCATTAATTTGAACTTAAAATGAATAGACTTACATTCGATATTATTTTTACACGTCTCAACTTTCTCAGCGTGAGTCATCTTGAAGCCTTAACTTTTATATCTGGGAAATAGCTCTTTTGAGCGTATAATGTTCCTGGTGGTGCACTTTGATGTTAGTTTGAATTGAAAAGATTAAGCAAATGCTGTGGTGAACACAATCAACCTATTTTTTATGCAAGGGCATAGGTTCTACGGAGAACCTCAGATCAAAAACAATAGGTACCTACTCGAAGATGCATAGTGTTAGCGCTTTGAAAACTGGGTATATATAAACTCTGCTGCAATTACGGCGGAGTTTTGCTTACAATCACGCGTTGGCAGACTTACCGTCAACATGCCAAAATGTGCTGTGACGTGTCTCAAATGCACCTGTCTCAGTTACAGTAAATGACAGGACCTATCACGTGTCGAAAAACAATATTCGAGGTCATCACTTAAATAGGTATGCATACGTATATAATATAACAAGCGTTTCCCCACTTTTTGTTATTGTTGTTTTATGAAAGGCAATATCATCATTATTTTTAATCTGAGGTTAGAACTAACAAGCTAAGATACAGTATTAAACAATGGGGAAGCTTTCTTTTAAGGCTTTCTTATAAGTTGTAAGAACTATATTGAGACTTCCAAATACTTCATTTTAAAGAATTGGATATTCTTCAGGCTGAGTCTTCAGGTCTTCTACATATAACATATTTTCTACTAGGCTTTTGCCTGCGCTTTGCTTGCAAAAACTTTGCTTTGCTTTGCATCGTTTTTATGAATGTCTTTAAAAATGAGTGGTGCCAAGCCGCAAGCATAGGCAGGGGTTTACTCCAGATCCCTCAGGAAATGTATCGGGCTATTCTGATTAGCAGTCTATGCATCGTTTTTATGAATGTCTTTAAAAATGAGTGGTGCCAAGCCGCAAGCATAGGCAGGGGTTTACTCCAGATCCCTCAGGAAATGTATCGGGCTATTCTGATTAGCAGTCTATGCATCGTTTTTATGAATGTCTTTAAAAATGAGTGGTGCCAAGCCGCAAGCATAGGCAGGGGTTTACTCCAGATCCCTTAGGAAATATATCGGGCTATTCTGATTAGCAGTCTATGCATCGTTTTTATGAATGTCTTTAAAAATGAGTGGTGCCAAGCCGCAAGCATAGGCAGGGGTTTACTTCAGATCCCTCAGGAAATATATCGGGCTATTCTGATTAGCAGTCTATGTCACATCCCACCCCCTCAACTATTTCTATGGAATGTTATCGTAAATTAATTACTGTCGTACTCTTAACATTTTATTGAAGTTCAATTACAATTTTTTTAAATTTATTAATACTTACTATGAATGTTAAAATGTGTTTGTTTGTTATGCTCTAACACCTCAACCAATATTGACGAAATTTGGCATGCAGGAAGCTTTTGTTAAGTGGAAGCACAGAGGCCACTGTTTATCCCATCAAAATAGCAAAGATCGATAACATTCCTGAGGAAACTGAAAAAGCACTATTTTTGGTTGCTTTCTTTAACGTCGCAACGGATTGAAAATGACATAGACTACTTACACAGCCCAAGATAGATCCCGAGGGATCTGGGAAAAACTCATTTCCCGCCTCGCGCACGTCAGCTTCGCAACGGAACAACGGATCGGCGTGATTTTTTGCATAGAAATAATTGAGAGGGTGTGCAGTGACATAGACTGCTAATCAGAATATCCCGAGAAATCTTGAGTAAAGTCCTGTCGCACCACTCACCTTAAAAACACTGACGTAAAAACTATGCTTTCGCGAGCGAAGCCGCGGGCAAGAGCTAGTTCATATGCATTGGTTTTTGCTGTTTGCATTTAATGAAATTATTTCATTCCTTTTATTAAATTTAAATATTTGTGTTGTAATAATTTCAAACAAAATTGTTACTGAATAAATGAATTTTATTGAATTAATACTCACCAGCAATTTAAGGTGCTTGCTCGCTTCTTCTAAATCATTCATAATATCACGATAGCTGTTAAGGTAACTTAATAAAATTTCTCTCTTATCTTTAGGCCCGATTGTATTATTGGACAGTGAGTTCGTGTCAAAAGAGTTCCTTAAATGCTTCAATCGATCGCGTAATAAATAAGTGATTAGTAAAGTTTCCATATGCTTGTAATATGTTGATAACTGAGGTGCTTCAATTGCAATAAGGAAACCAAAATCTATTTGAAGTGTAATTTTGATGAGGATACTATTGCATACTGCTATGACACAGAATAATACATGATTAAAGATTGTGTATAAGCGTTTTCCATTATCATATGTAACATCTTTGTTACAATAGCGATATAAATATTCATAACGCGTAACTAGAGAATGTAAAACCGAAAATACGTATATAAAATAATAGAGTAAATACACTACTGTAAGAGGAAGAAAATATGTTGATAGAATAAAGTATGATATACAATACAGCTTTGAAGCAAATAACACTGGAACAGAAGTACTGAATATTGAGTAATGGCCAAACATAAGGCGAATGAAAGATGAAGAAGACACAATATTACAAAAACTCAACAATATTTTTTTAAAACGTGACATTATTAAAATCCATTCCAGTTTACCGCAACAACACAAGGGTAATGAAAGAAGGCTCACTACAATATGAATACCTACAAATGACGCTAAAGAAATTGAAAAAAATCGATATTTTTATTTTCGTGCTACCTAGAACTTTCTATGTTTGTTTTTAAAATAGATATGTGTTATTGATTTCATTTAAAAGTTAGTCCTCTCTACTTACCAAAGAATCCAAGTAGAAACAATGATTTTCAGGCAATGAATAGCGTAGGCCGCTATTTTGAATAAGTTCGATTTAAAAAATTCGAAAATTCTTTGCAAACTTCAAATGTCACAGTCAACTTCAAATGCTCAGGCCCCTGATCACTTCAATAACTTTTACCTTAATGTAACATCAGGTTTTAAGATAAGATAACATAATTAATATTCTTTATTGCACACCAAATACACAAAAATGAAAAAACTTATTAACTAGCAAAATAAACAATGATATGCAAAGGCGGACTTATCGCTTTGAGCTAATTTCTTCCAGCCAACCTTTGCTGAATGGAGGAGACGAGAAAGTGGATCGATAGCGGATGGGTGCAAGTGCAACTAAAAATTAATAGAATGCTTAAGGATAAACTAGGAGGAACACAGGTTACACTTAAATAGAGTAGGAAAAGTTAAGAATACTTGCAGATTTTGAAATAATGATCTCGAAGTCTGTTTTGAAGATGCCTAGGGATTCAGACAGCCTGATGTCTGTAGGCAGTGAATTCCACAATTTAACATTCAAACAAATGGTAAAGAAGCGGTCAAGTATCTACTGCATCACCTAAATTACCCACAATTACAGGAATGTGTTCTACCAATAGTTACAGTAGACCTATTTATTATACAAAACTATAAGACCAATGTTAAAAAAAAACCTTTACCTAAGATGTTCACGATATGTCCCTGAACATATTATTGTCGATATGGCCAGTTCTTGCCAAATAAGGTTTTTAAACGACATGTTTATCGGAATTTATTCTCACATTCTAAAGGGCACGCATGTATGTCCTGTATACGAAGGATAAGAGGAAAAAAACAAGTGTCGACAGTTACCGATAATAGTTTCAACTATCTCCAAAATTATTTAATCTTTAGTGTCCTCTCATCTGGAAAAAATGATCTTACAAGTGATCGATAGTTTGCGTATAGAAATGAACGGTATACAACTCAGGCAGCTCGGAAGGTAATAGTAGATTCTATAATTACGGGCCTGGACGATAGGTACAAGGTTGCATGTGTTTTCTGTGTCCTAGCAAAGGCTTTTTACGTTATCGCAAATGAATTACTGCTGGGGAAATTAACATATTATGGTATAAGAAATAATGCTCACCAACTTCTTAAATCATTTCTATCGGAACGTAAGAAAACAGTTAAAGTATCAGTAGATGGTCGCAAACCTAGATCATATCCAGATAGTGTAAATTTAGGAATACCACAGAGTTCAGTGCTAGGGAATACTATGTTTTTAACGTTCATTAATGAACTACCCTCTCACATAGCCGAAGGTCTTATCGTACTACTGTCAGCTGACGATACCATAGTTATAGTGTGCACAAAAACATACGAACAACTTCACACCAAAATAGAGAACATATGTGAAACGTTACAGTACTGGTTTAAATGCAATGGACTTATTCTAAATATGACCAAGCATTCATCATCATCATAACAGCCGAATGACGTCCACTGCTGAACAAAGGCCTCCCCCAAGGACGACGACCGGTGGTCCTGCGCTGCCCGCATCCAGCATTGACCAAGTCTAACATCATACTCTTCGCAGGCAAAATGGTCCTCAGACCCCTATGTTAACATTGACCGATGCCGCTGGTCAATAGTTATAGGTTCATTGACCTCTTTCTTGATCAAAACATACATTTATTTTCTGAAAAGGCTATGGAACCCTACTTTGTGGGAGTTCAACTCGCACTTGGTTTTTTTTTCAACTAGATGGCCGTTGAATATGTATTATATACGTAGGTGCATAACTCTTTTCACCCGACACTGGCAAAATCACTCTTCATAGAACTGGAATGCTAAACAGAGAAGAAGGAAAAAAAAACTATATTTTTTACACGAGACATTAATTAAATTAACCCCTTGAAGCAAATAACGTAAAAACGCGGATTAATCAAAAATTTAAAATCTGACTTCATAAAAACTTAACTGGTCTTTTTTTCTTAGTCACTCACGGGATCAAGACAAATCTAACGATACTCTAGCACTCTAAACTCCATGAAGCCGTTTAGGCTACAGAGCGTGCCAAATAAATAAATGCATATACATACATACACTCGTAAAACATAACCCTCCTTCAGGCGCAGTCGCGCAAAAAATTGAAAAAATCGTTACTTACCTATTTTTGTTTCGTGTTTTCTAGAACTTTCTATGTGTTTTTAAAAATAGAAAATGTACTGTCGATCTTGTTTACAAGTTGGTTCTCTACCAACAAATTAATAATAAATTGCTATGTAATGAAACAAAATTCCCCGTAGCGCTATTTTTAGATGGTGGATAATTAGTTTTCAGTTCTGAATTATTACAAGAATATTTTCCGTAGAAACATACACATACGCTACCTCCTGTCTGAAAGGTCGTGGTCCAAATCCTGCCACGTAATGTGTTTTTTAATATCGATTTCAGATGTACGTACATCCGACGCTCTTACGGTGAACGAAACATCGTAAGGACACCTGCACGCGCCTGCGAAGAAACTCGAAGGTTGTGTGTGAAGTCGGCCAACCCACACCAACCCGATTGCCCTTATTCAGAGTAGATAGATAGATAGATGAAACATTTATTCTTTACCACAACACGAATACAGTACAGTAAATTAACATTAATAAACTTATATAACTAAAAAGCTATAGTATAGCTATAGTATAGTATAGTATAGCTTTTATATATAGTATATAAAAGCTATACTATAGTAACAACTGCAAAGTCGAAGGTTGTGTGTGAAGTCGGCCAACCCACACCAACCCGATTGCCCTAATTCAGAGTAGATAGATAGATAGATGAAACATTTATTCTTTACCACAACACGAATACAGTACAGTAAATTAACATTAGTAAACTTATATAACTAAAAAGCTATAGCAACAAATTTAGCACTTTGCAGTTGATTAACAGACACAGACGAGTAGGCTGGACCCCTTTGGTGGGGACGCATAATGTGCTAATATGATGAGACACATAACATTGTTGTTGAAAGACTGCTCCCGTAAACTAAAACAACTGTTTAATTGTCAATTAACTGGTTTATTAACAACCCATTCTTGTCCACAGCTGGGTAGGTCTCCTCCGAAACTTGGAATGGTTAGACCACACTTTTTTTTTCCTTATTCGGAAGGAGGGGGAGAGATGCATCATGCATACCAATTATACAGCCCGGCTGTACTGGTTATGTGGGACTCACAGCAGAAGGCTGAACCTACCCACTTAAACTCCCCCCATGGATTTGGGTCAATCAAGACCTGTAAAATCCCTCATCGGAGCGACCCATACCCATATGGTTGAACGACTATCATCTGACATCGATGTGCTTATATTATTCCGATTTCTGTGATTGGCACCAACGGCGTGCGGAACGGTAACGGAAAAGGTCGAGAAAAATTCTAATCGTAGTTAAAAACCCATCTTTGTAATGACCGTCCTTCTGAACCACGCAAGTCATACTGAGCTGACCAGCGACCGAAAACTGGTTATATCTACTCATTGAACTGCACAACTTTCCACCAGGGAACCCAAACTAAAATCAAACTGAGTTTTTAGCCATTTGTTCAAATCGACCAACCAATCAATAAACATTGTGTCGTGAACTCAAAAAAATTTACCTGATTTCACATAATCTGTAGACATTACATTTATTATAGAGAAGCTACTTTGTAAGGGACGTCTATTTTGTGAATATGTTGTTGTGTTGTGGCAAAAGTTAAAAGTGCATTCTGAGAAAAAATTTATAGAATCAAAGTGCAAGATCCTATGACCTCAATATAACATGGCCTTAATTAAACTGGCCAAGTGCGAGTCGGGTTGCGCACCAAGGGAGCCTCTGCAATGCTTTCACGACGCACCACGGTTAGAATAAATTCTCGCCTAAGTTTGCTTTTACGACGCACCACGGTCGGTTTCTATGGTCAGTATCCGATTATCTGTGGATATACTGTGAAGTTGGTAGTAATTATTTTTCTATGCAATCTTTGTTTGTATGTTACCGGTTTTTAGTAGGGATTATGGGGCAGGCTTTGATTACTAGCCAGTAAAAAAATAAAATACTTAGTTAAGTTTCAACGCGCGGCCATTTTTATGTTTATTATTACACAGGACTTTTCAACAGCCATGTTGCAGTTCGAGTTGGCAAGAACTATATTTCTAAGCTATTTCGTTCGATGTTAGCCTCTGCAATGCTTTCACGATGCACCACGGTTGGAATAAGTTCTCGCCTAAGTTTGCTTTTACGACGCACCACGGTCGGAATAACTATCTCTACGATCGGTATCCGATTATTTATGGATATACTGTGAGGTTGGTAGTAAGTATTTTTTATGCAATCTTTGTTTGTATGTTACCGGTTTTTAGTAGGGAATATGTGGGGCAGGCTTGGATTACTAGCCAGTAGAACAATAAAATACGTAATTGAGTTTCACCGCTCATTGTTTCACAGAGGACACAAAGTCGTGTTGTGATAGTAAAAAGTGATGTTTTTGAGGAGAGAAAAAAACGTGTGGCACTCGGGGACTGCCGCGGTAAAGCTATTGCATAGCATTTTTTATCAACTTATGCAATTATAAATTTTTATTTTTTTTATTTATGTAGTATTTACCAGTACCATATAGTCCTTGGGGCGCGGAATGTTTATGTAATAAATTAACACTAAGAAAGTTACACCAGTAAAATTTACTAAGTCCTTTTAGTACCGCAAATCGCTAATAGATGGCACTGTAAGTTTTCAGAACTCGGCCGAGCGTGGGGTGAATTACTGAGAAAGGGCTTGTACACAAATCACGTGAGGTTCCATAGGGAGGAGGGGTCACGAAAAAATCACGACAGATAACATTGGGGGAGGAGGGGTATAAGGAGAACTCACGTGTATTTTTCTACAGTGAACTAACAAAGAAAAAAATCTACCACATGAGACTTTTTCTCGGTTTCATTAAAAATAAATCTTCACATGTAAAATACTTCAAAATAGCGAGTCTATTTTACGAAATTTTGGCGCGCGTGGCCTTGACCGCGCTTGACCCCGCCCGTTGTACTATACAATACTATAAATCTTAAAATGAGGTTGAATAAAAAAAATACACGTGAGGTTGTGAGAGGGAATGTCACCTGGGAGAGGAAGGGGTTCAAAAAGTACCCGAAAAAACCTCGCGTGATTTGTGCACAGCCCCAAATGAATGTAGATTAAGTTCAACGCGTTACAACTTTGACGTCGAGTATCTATTCGGATATTATACGGAACCCTAAAAAGTGTGCAAACTGTCAAAGATGAAAAAAGTTAATGCAGATTAGTCACGAGCAACAAAAGTAACAATAATTATACAAAAAGTAACAAAATTGGTGTAGGACCCGTTAAGTGGGGGTTCTACTCATCATACTGAACAATTTTACCCAAGAAACCCAAAGCCAATTCTCAAAAAAAAATTGGACTCTCCATACAAAAATGCACAAAATTTGACGATCAGCTGATCGATTTGTATGATCAGGTTTTTTTTGCGATTTCAGCAAAGTCATAGAACAAAAGTTGTTCAGTATGATTAGCAGAAGCTCCAGTTACAGGGACCTACACCAATTTAGTTACACCCGAATACATTTCAAAATAACCGTCTTTTTTTTTTATTCACAATTGGTAAGCCCTTTTGTTACCATTTAGCGACAAACTTTTCTATAATCATTGTAATTGCTACAGAAATATAAGATAAAACTGTCTGACCTATGAGCCTGCGTGTCTCTGATAACTGTTGACCTATGAGTGAATCGTCAATATATAAAACAATCTAACAACATAAATACTACTAAACAAGAGTAATATTAAATATTAAGTACTTTTATTAAGTTACTTACATCATTTTGTTTGCTTAGTTTTGATGAGATCATTGTTTGCCAAGTGCTGTAGGCAGATCTCAAGGAAAGCATAAGATACTAGCTTTTACCCGCGGCTTCGCCCGCGTGGACATCGTTTTTGTGGCTGACTTAGAGGGTGCGCGGTGCGCGAGCCGCAAGCGGCTCGCGAGCGTGGACATGAATTTTCTCTAGATCTCTCGGGAACTATGACAGGATATGCTTATTAGTAAATCGTGTCATTTCCCACCCCCTCAACCATCACACAATCCATTGTTACGTTGTGATATTAAATAAATTAACCAAAAAAGAGTATATTTTCAGTTCCTTCGGGAATTGCATCGGGCTATGCTATTTTCACGGGATAAAAAGTAGCCTATGTCCTTCCTTGTGACACAGGCTACCTGCATGCCAAATTTCATTAAGATTGGTCAAGGCGTTGGAGAGTCAAAAGGTAACTAACAAACACATTTTCACATTCATAATATTAGTAAGGATATCGCTGTGGAGAACACTTAGGGAGGTCTACGTTGGAAAGCAAGACAATAAAGAAACCGGTGTATTTAGATTATTATTTACATTTACTTGCATTATCTAGGCGTCGGTGGCGTATAATGGCTAAGCCCGCCGCCTTCTGTCCGGGGGTCGTGGTTCGAATCCTGCCAGGTACCAATGTGATTTCGAATTTAGATTTCTTAAGTACGTTTATCCGACGCTCTTACGGTGAAGGAAAACATCGTGAGGAAACCTAAACTCGCGCAGGTTGTGTGTGAAGTCGACCAACCTGCACTGGGCCCGCGTGGTCGTCTAAGGCCCGATCGCCCTAATTCAGAGTAGGCTCGAGCCCCTCGCTGGGGACGTATATGAGCTGATATGATGACATTATCTAAATCATTTTTTTTGTAGTAATAAGTAGAAATAAGATGAAATATAACCTATCAGATTGTTAATAAAGGCTATTATTATTATTATTATTAATTGTAGGCAGATCAAAAGGTTATACAGTCACTGGTAATAGCTAGAAACCTTTTAACTGGTGATTCTACTCAAGAAAACTGGACCACTTTTTATTTTGAATTCTACTTATAAAACTGAACAACTTTAAATTGTAATTCTATTCATGAAACTGAACAACTTTTGGTTTCGACTTACATTGACATTTCGTAAAAATTAAACAGCTTTTTAGCCAAGCTTAGCAGGACTGCAGTATTTTTATTTCAAAATGGCGTTATTCCAAATCTTTGTGACTAGCATTTAATTATTATTAATTATTAATGAGTTTTAAAGAAATCTTAATATTTACGAGCAAATTTACATATTTCAAGAACATATTATACATTGAAGTTTAAGGGTCCCCAGGAGGCTCGAGTTTCCACACAAACATAGTTCCACTTTAATATAAAAACTACATGCTGGATTGAATGCAAACTTTGCAAATATAATTAAGTAGACACATAAACTCATTGGTACATTGGCCGTCCAGATTTGAACCCGGTACCTCTGTTTAGATGGACCGAGTCGTTAACGGTTGAGCCACCGACGCTTTTCAAAAAAACTTACGTACATACTTACCGATTGTTTTAACGGTGAAGGAAAACATCGTGAGGAAACCTGCACACGCCTGCGAAGAAACTCGAAGGTTGTGTGTGAAGTCGACCAACCCGCACTGGGCCCGCGTGGTCGACTAAGGCCTAATCGCCCTGATTCAGGGTAGGCTCGAGCCCCTCGGTGGGGACGTATATGAGCTGTAATGATGAGACACATAAAGATTTTTGTTATTAGTTTTCATTGTAGTAAATTGAAACATAACGACACAAAGGCTTTAATTATTTTTGTTCTGAAATTTTTAAACTGCTTTTATTTTTTTTCCGTTTTAAACTAATTACAAATAATGATATGTGTCTTTCCGAAATAGGCGAAATTACCTAGAATAAACTGAGGAGAAGGTTGCTGTCGTGTCGTATCGGGAGGTAAAGATGTTGGCAGAGGATAGAAAAAATTGGAGATTGCTCCACCGGCAAGAGCATTAGCTCTTAAATTTGAAGAAGAAGAAGAAGTCTTCTCAAAATATTCGCAAAGTTTGGATTCAATCCAGTACGGTGTTTTTTTTTTTAATTTTTATCCACAATTGGTAAACCCTTCACAACATCTCACCTGGTGGTAAGTGACGATGTTGCCGAAGATGGAAGCGGGCTTACCAAGATTCCCCAATGCAATGGGGAACTGGCTATCTTATCTTCATGCCGGAACACACCAATGATATCAACATTGATATTTGGCAAGACTTAGATAAGATGGTGGTAGCTAGCCAGGCGGGCTTAGAAAATGCCCTACCACCAACCAAACCGAGTCTTACAATTGACCCCGCCGGGAATCTAACCCGCGACCTCCTGTGTAAAGCCAGTGATCTTTGCCTCTGAGCTACGGAGGCGGTTAAAATTATTATATTAAAGCAAAACTACGTGTGTATGGAAACTCATGCCTCCTTAAGTGAGTTTGCGAAAATAGGGTCGGCAACTGAAAGCCTGTTTTATGTCAGTCATTATTGTGATTAGTTTCTTTTGCGCAACAAATAAGGATACCCCAAAGGTATCTACTGATACCTCACAGAATAATTCCATAACCAAGCCATGCATATGCGTAGGCGTAGTAAACGGCAAAAGCGGAGCTTAAGTCTGTGGATTTTTAACTTCTTGTAGGGCATAGGAGAATCGTGATAGTTTACTGGTAATGTGTTTCTTCCGATTTATATGGCCGTTGGGTCAGTAAAGTTCTAGAGTGGCGTACGCGCACCGGAAAACGTAGTGAAGGCAGGCCACCCACGTGGTGGACCGCAGACCTGGTGAAAATCGCGGGAAGCCGATGGATGTGGGCAGCGCAGGACCAGTTGTCGTAGAAATCCTTGGGGGAGGCCTTTGTCCAGCAGTGAACGTTTTTCGGCTGATATGATGATGATGATATGTATATCAGTGTCAATTCCTAGCAGAGTGAAATTATTTACTAATTGTATTTGCGTTTTACTAAAAGTTAGGTTTATTTTTAGAGATTTTTTTTGGGGCGAAGATTATGGGCATTTATCTAATTGTTAACGTTATTTAAGACTAGCTGTTTCCCGCGGCTTCACCCGCGTGGACAACGTTTCTATGACTTTTCGAGGGTGAGCAGTGCCCATGTGTTAATCCAGGTCCTAATCTGTCTACCTACTAAATTTTAGCCGGATCCATTCAGTAGTTTTTGCGTTAAAAGAGTAACAAACATACATACATCCATATATTCTTACAAACTTTCGCGTTTATAATATTAGTAGGATAGTAGGAAAGGATAGAGGTGAGTTTTTTGCAATACAATTGTTTACAATAGTTTCAGCTAATTTTGTTAGACCTTATATAAGTCATTGATTTTCATAGGTTGTTGGTGTGGAAACATCTTCGGCAAACATTACACAGTAGGGATGACGACAGCATCAGAAATAAATTATGAACCCTTGATCACTAAATTGCCCTCCTACTTGGATGAATGAATGAATGAATGAAAGATTTATTTATTGTATTGCATTAAGTACACAAACAAAAATAAAAAAGAGAAGAAATAAAAAAAAAAATTAAAAAATTTACCTGTAAATACTTATTGGACCTATTGCATTTTTTTTTACCTATAAATACCTAATACTAACATCAAATGAATATTTTATTTTAAAAAAAGGGAAACACAAAAGCAATACAAAAGGCAATAAAGCTCAGCGTAAATTTTTACCCTAAGGCATAACGCTGTTATTCTGCTATTGCCCGGACCGAGTTGCGAGAGATATTGCTAAAAAAATATATTTATGTATGTGTGCATAAGTGTGAGTGATGAGTGTGTGTGTGTATGTGTGTGTGTGTGAGCATGTGAGCATGTGCGTGGACTAATGTGACATGATTTTTAATGCAAAGTATGGATGTGATACGAGTACCTATCTAGGAAAATAAAACTTCGGAAAACCTTATTCGTTTTGTTTTCCATCAAGTCTTCGATTTTTAATTCACCAAAATCACAAAATGAGTACATATATGACGCTGCGAAACTATGACGTCACGCATAGGTATTTCCAATTTTTTTTAGAACGAAGTGTCGTTGTTGACAGATGATAAAAAGTTAATCAGATGACTAGCGTTCGTCATCCCTGTTGTCATTTTTTTATTTTTGGTAGGTCATTTACTTAAATCAAAAACAACAAACAACCACGCGCAGTACCTGAGGAATGGAAAAATTTATAATCTTTTTGACAGATTGAATAGGGATGACGAATGCTAGTCATCTGAATTACTTTTAATTATCTGTCAAAAACGACATTTTGTTCTAAAAATGTATGAAATACCTAGGCGTGACTTCATAGTTTTGCAGCGTCATTTACGTACTCATTTTGTGATTTTGGTGAATTAGAAATTGAAAACTTGATGGAAAACAAAACGAGTAAGGTTTTCCGAAGTTTAAGTAGAAGGACAATTTAGTGATCAAGAGTTCATAATTTATTTCTGATGCTGTCGACAACCCTATTGTAGTATTTTTTCCTCTATCGTAATTTCTACGAACTACTCTCAATTAAGAAATAAGAACATTGTAGCAGGGAGTATTTTAATTGGCGTAGGTGTTTACATAGATAACAGTATCGTGGCGTAGCTGATATATAAACAGCGAATGTAAATCAGTAAACAGTTTAGTTAGTTGCTGACCGATGATACAACGAGTAACTCTGAGACCAAACATGGATTGCCTAAAAGTTGTGTTTTTATTTTTGTTCTTCAATTGTGTAGCTTGTGATTCATCTGAAAAAGGTAGGTTTAAAAAGATTCATCATCATCATTATCATATCAGCCGAAAAACGTCCACTCCTTAGATTTATCATCGTCATCTAATCAGCCGAAGGACGTCTACTGCTAGACATAGGCCTCCCCAAGGATTTCCATGACGACCGATTCTGCGCTGCCATTCCAGCGGCGTCCCGCGACCTTCACCAGGTCATCGGTCCACCGAGTGGGAGGCCTGCCTACACTATGTTTTCCGGTGCGCGGTCGCCACTCGAGAACTTTACTGCCCCAACTGCCATCTGTTCTACGAGCTATGAGCCCTGCCCACTGCCACTTCAGTTTATCGATTCTGTGAGCTACTATGTCGATGACTTTGGTTCTCCTGCGGATATTCTCGTTTCTGACTCTATCACTGATAAATAAAATAAAAATAATAGAGCCAGATAAATAGAAGAAAAGTATTATTTACTAGTGGGTGGCCGCAGCTTCTCCCGCGCAGATCCCGTTTTTTGCCGTTCCCTTGGGAATTTCCCAAAATCTTTTCTTAGCGACGTCCTAACTGTTATTTATATGCCAAATTTCAGTGAAATCTGTTCCGTGGTTTCGGCTTTGCGTTGACATACCAGTCAGTCACTTTCCTTTTATATATACATATTAGCTGTTGCCCACGATTTCGTTCCGGCTTTATAATTATCCCGGGAGTGTATCGATAAATCAGGATTAATTCCTTGTCTAGAGAACCTCTGAGCAAAATTTTAGCTTTCTAGGTCCAAGGGTTTGAGATGGGCGTCTATGAGTTAGTCAGTAAGGGGGTCAGGCAGGACTTTTATCCAAATGATCAAAATAATACCTATTATTACAGAATCACTTCTCAAACCATGTGACGTACAAGATATGGAGTGTCTAAGAAAGTCTACTGAAATGTTCCTTGAGAAGACATCAGCAGGTATGCCGGAACATGACATCAAGCCCATCGAGCCCGTATTCTTGTCCATGGTTTGCGTGGACGGCGGCAAGGATATAATGCTTCACTATAAAAATGTGTCAATTTTGGGCCTGAAGAACTTAAAGATTGAGAATTTCAAGTAAGTATATATCAGCTCATATACGTCCCCACCGAGGGGCTCGAGACTACCCTGAATTAGGGCGATCGGGCCTTAGACGACCACGCGGGCGTGCGGGTTGGTCGACTTCACACACAACCTTCGAGTTTCTTGCAGGCGTGTGCAGGTTTCCTCACGATGTTTTTCCTTCACCGTAAGAGCGTCGGCTAAACGTATACATATGAAATCTAAATTCGAAAACACATTGGTACGTGGCAGGATTCGAACCACGACCTACCGGCCAGGAGGTAGCGGCCCTTGCCATTACGCCACCGACGCTCGTAATTTTATCATAATCACACAAATTGAAGCTGATTAGTACTCAAATGAGGCGCTTAAAGGTCTAACTTCTCTAAAATTAGCAACATGAATCATTAACGTTGATTCGAATTTTGAACGAAATTGCGTGGAAACTAACCCTCCAATGCATTTAGTGACACATATGGGTCAGTCCGTTACGTCGCAATTAGGATCTTTAAACTAGCTGGGGTACCCGGCTTCGGTCAGGGAGTTGATATGATACCACGACGGATCTTGATTTATAGCCCTACCAATGAGCACGCCCCACCCATACAAAATCATCATCATCATCACCAGATTATATTCGTTCCAACCGAGGGGCTCGAGCCTACCCTGAATTAAAGCGATCGGTCCTTAGTCTACCACGCGGGCACAGTACAATAATGAGTACTAGCGTAACGCGGGCCCAGTGCGAGCTGGTCGACTTCACACACAACCTTCGAGTTTCTTTGCAGGCGTGTGCAGGTTTCCTCGTGATGATGTTTTCCTTCACCGTAAGAGCGTCGGATAAACGTATACACATGTACGTGGCAGGATTCGAATCACGACCTCCCCGACAGGAGGCAGCGGCCCTAACCGTTACGTCACCGACGCTTTTATACAAATACCCAATATTGATCATGAAAAAAAAATTCTGCAATTGGTTCAAGTACACACATCAAAAAAGTCAAAGGAATCAGAATTTAAGAGGATTGTGAAGCTGCGATTTTTTTCATATAAACGGCGTTAACACTTTCACATCTTAAATGTTAACCGATTTGGACCATTTTTGATAAGTTGTCAGTCAGAATAAAAGCTAGACTTATACGTTTTTTTTTTATAAGTTTAATTTTATTGTCGTTCACGTGTTTCCTACTTAATTTCAGCCATTTTTCGTTTATTTATATTCAGTAATTTAAAAAACTAAAAGTATAAGCCTAGTTTTTGTTCTGACTGACAACCTATCAAAAATTGACCCAAATAGTCGAAAACGTGAAAATCCTCAACGTCGTTTGTATAAAAAGTCGCAGCTTCACATAATCCTCTTAAGGCGTGATGCTAAGACTTTTTGTATGTGAGTATTTGAACGTATTCTATTATTAATTTATTACAGACTGGATTCTACTGCAAAATCTGTGGTGCTGTCAACTAAACAGGATCTTGACATCAACGCTGACATAGTGATTGAATTTTTGGACAAATCAAAAACATTCCAAGGCACATGGGCAGCTAAAGCATGTAGGTACCTTCTCTAATACTTCGTAGGAGAAACATTTTCAAAAGAATTCTACTGAGGATCATCATCATCATATCAGCCGAAACACGTAGCAAGCTGGCCTTCCACACGGTGGACCGACGACCTGGTGAAGGTCGCGGGCAGGCGCTGGACGCGGGCATCGCAGGACCGGTCATCGTGGAAATCCTTGGGGGAGGCCTTTGTCCAGCAGTGGACGTTTTTCGGCTTCTGATACTTGCAAGTATTTAAAAATAAAAACCAGCCAAGTGCGATTTGAACTCATTTTCCTTTAATCTACAAGCAATGAACTATATTTTGATTTTTTTTCAAAATTTTAGGCTCAGTAGTTTCGGAGATCAGGGGGAGAATGGTCACTTTTCTTCAAAAATATATTTGAGATCCTCATAAAGAGCTCTTTCATTTGATATATGACACAGTAAGGTTTGCAAAACCTTTTTTTTTATTTCCTAATTTGTCCCCCGAAAATGACCCTTATTTAAAAAGAAACTTATTTACTTTTTTTTTGTTTGGGTTGATTACACCATTCTACCAAATTTCATCTAATTTGGTCCAGTAGATTCAGAGCAAATTGGCTGTGACAAACGGACGGACAGACAGACGCACGAGTGATCCTATAAGACTATAAGGGTTTCGCTTTTTTGTACGGAACCGTAAAAAGATATTTAAAGTTCAAAATGTCTTAGTAAATGGGTGCTTTATATAATAATTAGATACACCCTTTGGTCATGAAATAGCGAAGCAATTTTAATTTTTGATGTGTAACATCTTTGCTCTCGCTTTCCTGCAATTTGTGGGAGTGATTTCGTGAAATGGGACGGAAATGTGTCCCATTGTAACAGGAAGTCGCGTTTTTTCAGGCTTTAAAAGCGCGGAAAAGGCAAAGGTATCTATGACCATACAGCCTAGTCTGCCGTATCTTTGCCGTCCTTTTTTCAGGCTTTAAAAGCGCGGAAAAGGCAAAGGTATCTATGACCATACAGCCTAGTCTGCCGTATCTTTGCCGTCCTTTTTTCAGGCTTTAAAAGCGCGGAAAAGGCAAAGGTATCTATGAGCATACAGCCTAGTCTGCCGTATCTATGCCGTCCTTTTATAAAGTATTTTGTCACATGTTACACATCATATGCGAGTATTGTAGGTCTCGCTCGAATTTTCTTTTATATTTAGAACAGTGTCGTCTATTAAAAGGCGTACAGCCAGTCAAATAATGGCGCATGCTGCTTGTTCTAATAAATTTAATAGCATATTATGCAACTAGTGATTAAAGCGAGAATCACGCCAGTTTTGCCTGTCCTGCAACACTTCGTGCCAAATGGCTCTTTGGAAGGCGTTAAGGTACGTTTGGAAACTCCGTTTGGACTCTCCAGATACCGCTGGAAAGAACTAACATTATCCTGCTTATTTCATAAATGTTATTAAAGTAAAACTTTTATTACATCGTCTCAATTTTTTTCGTCTGTGTGTTGCGTGTTGCGTGACGGTCGCTTTCGTCTGACGGTATGATCGTTTCGTCCTCTGTAAAGTTTTACCTTAACCGTGGTTTCATAAAACCACACACTTACTTTTTTTATGAATCAGAATCAAACCCACGATCCTCGAACCGCCAACCTGTTAGTAATAGCGCCGATTCAATCAGGATATCAAATTAACCATTTAAAATTTCAGCTACTGTCTGCACTGCCAAATACAACTACGATATAAAGAAAGACGACAAAGGCGTTGAACACTATGAAGTTGGACCTGAAAAAATTAATTGCGAAACGCCTGAAGAACCAAAAATCACAATAAATGAAGATCTGCAACATACATTGGCCAATGGTAGGTAATTACAATAAAAACCCCAAAAACCAGCTAAGTCCGAGTCGGACTCGCGCGCAGAAGGTTCCGAAACACCACAGCTCTTTTTTTTTTTAATTCACAATTGGTAAGCCCTTGGCATCATATCACCTAATGGTAAGTAACGATGATGCCGAAGATGGAAGCGGGCTTACCAAGATTCCCCAACGCATTGGAGAACTGGCTATCTACAAGTATAACAATGATACTTATTCATTTCAAACAAAAGACATCAAAGCGAGCGACAGAAAAACAAGGAACCCTTATAGTTTCGCCATGTTCGTCTGTATGTCAGTTCTTCGGTATTTATATTATTTGTAAGTAAATCTCCCATAATAAAACATATTTTGTAAAAAGTACGTCCGGCTACCTATCACGGTTCAAAAGATACAGCCTTAGAAAAGTCGGACAAACAGACAGTCGAACAGCATATAACATAGGCTTAGTAATAGGATTCCGTTACCTAATACGGAACGCTTAAAACTTTCATTTCAAATAAAAAATATCAACGCTAGCGGCAGAAAAAATTTGTTTTTAGGGTACCGTATTCAAACATGGAATCCTTATAGTTTCGCACTTGAACGTCTGTCTGTCTGTTTATCTGTATGTAATATAGCTCGCGCCAAACTTTATTACTCATCAGAACTGTGATGCGAGTGCCTACTGCGCCGGTATAACCGATTTGTAGGTACCTTTACGCCCAACTCACGCCCAAAGTTTGCTACTGCGACGCGTCTTGCGACCAACTTTAGAGCCGTAATAAAGTTTGACGCGAGCTGTACTTAAGACTTTTGCATTTCAGACTCTGATGCGATTAATAGGAAGAAAGAGTACATGGCCAACCAAGTCGAGAAGCGCAAAGCATCCGTATCAAAGATGACAGACGATGCTTTCGTAAATGTCATCCACAACATCAGGGCCGCCGCCAAACTGCTGCCCAGGAGCGCCTTCTTCACTAACGTTTGATTAAATTCAATTAGTAATAATTCTGAATCTCCATTAAAAACCCGCCAGTTTGTACTCTGTATATCCTGGAAAATGTATTCACTTCCAGCCTACTAAAAAAAAACTGGATTTGCACACAAATTTTTTTTTGTGCCTCAAACAAAATTAATTCTGCCTTGGTAATATTAATAAAAAGGAAAAGATAAGAATTGAGTTGTGTTTATAATTATTTTCCTACGGATTTTTTCTTCATGATTTATTTTTGTGCCTCTAACAATATTAAATCTGCCTTTGTAATATTAATAAAAAGGAAAAGATAAGAATTGAGTTGTGTTTATAATTATTTTCCTACGGCTTTTTGCTTCATGATTTATTTTTCGGCTAATGCATTTTTACCCAACTGCGCCAGAAGGAGGGTTATGTTTTCCGAGTGTATGTATGTAAGTACATACTTACTTACCTACATAGGTTTATTTATTTCTTTAGCACGCTCTGTAGCCTAACTGGCTTGATGGATTTTGGATCGTGAGGTGTCGTTAGATTCGTCTTAATCCCGTGAGTGACATAGTATACATTTTTAACCGAAATGGCCAAAAATAAGAGTTCAGTTTTTATAGAGTCGGGTTTTTAATTAATTCCTAATTTATACGCCTTTTACCAATGAGCAAAGAATACCACCTACATTTACAGGTGTAACAAAATTGGTGTAGGTCCCGTTAACTGGGGCTTCAACTCATTATACTGCACAACTTTAGTTATATGACTGCTGAAATCGTAAGAAATAATTTTCGAAAAACCTAAAAGCTTTTTGGTACAAGCTTTTGAAAAGAGTTTTATGCTCAAAAGCCGAATGCTCAAATGAATATAAATACAGGTTTCCAAATTAAAAAAAAAGGTTGTATTTCCTATGATTCTTTTGAAAATAAAAGATGATTAAAATCAACCAATTGTAAATTTTATGTTTTTTTACTTATGTGTTTCTCATTTACTGTGTACAATAAACAATAAATAAATAAATGATTCTGGGACCATAATTCCACCTCCAAATTTCATCATCAGATCAACTTCGAAATACCAATACCGGGAATACGGCTTCGTTCCAAATTTTAGATCTAAGTCGCTCTAAAATCGATCGCAAGATTTGAACTAAACAAACATATATTTTTTTCATTCATATCAGCTCATATACGTCCCCACCGAGAGGCTCGAGCCTACCCTGAATTAGGGCGATCGGGCCTTAGTCGACCACGCGGGCCCAGTGCGGGTTGGTCGACTTCACACACAACCTTCGAGTTTCTTCGCAGGTGTGTGCAGGTTTCCTCACGATGTTTTTCCTTCACCGTTAAAGCAATCGGTGAGTATATGTACGTAAGTTTCGAAAAACTCATTGGTACATTGGCCGTCCGGATTTGAACCCGGCACCTCTGGTTAGGAGGACCGAGTCGTTACCGGTTGAGCCACCGACGCTTTTTAAACAAACATACATACATACAAACATTGCAACTTAAATAAAAGCTTTTAAATTGACCCTTCATACTCTTTAATCTTCATATAAATCGATTAGCAGGTTTTGTGTATTTTGTGCATTTTTGTATGAAGATTCATTTTTTTTTTGAGAATTTACTATGGGTTCCTTACAGTTGTACAGTATGATGAATAGAACCCCCAGTTAACGGGTCCTACACGATTTTTTTACACCTGTATACTAAGTATTACTTTTACTATAGATACAGTGTAAACTCTGTATAACGTCACTCGATACAACGACTCTTTGAAACGTCAAAAGTTTTTGGCTCCAGTTGATTTACTTTAACGCTAATTTCTCTCTGTGTAACGAAAACTCTCAAGAAGGTCACCAAATGCCCGGTCCCTTCAGTGTCGCTACTCGCTATATATAAGGTGTAACAAAATTAGCTGAAACTATTTTAACTGGTGCTTCTACCCATGAAACTGAACAACTTTCCCCATGGAACCCATAGTCAAATCGCAAAAAAAAATTTGGCTCTCCCATACTAACTCGATCAGCTGATCAGCCAACTTAGTATGGGAAGTTCCAAAATTTTTTTGAGATTTAACTATGGGTTTCATGAGGAAAGTTTTTCAGTTTCATGGGTTGAAGCACCAGTTAAAATAGTTTCAGCTAATTTTGTTAGACCTTATATACAGGGTGACTTTTAATTAGTTCTTGGTAACAAAGGATATGAATGTACTCGTGATTACAAACAACTTTTCCAAAGAAACTATATGTCAAATCAGAAAAATAATTGTTGGTCCTCGATACATAAAATGTTATCAAATCGGCAAAAATGTATAAAGGACCAATTTTTTTTTTCATATTTGACATGTAGTTTCTTTGGGAAAGTTGTTTGTAATCACGAGTACATTCATATCCTTTGTTATCAAGAACTAATTAAAAGTCACCCTATATAAGTTTTTTACACTGTATTTACTATTATACATACAATAGAATAAGTCACTACTGACTATTGCTTTTATTATAGATTTTTACTATTATAAAAACATAACCTCCTAATGTGGCAGTCGGGCAAAAAGAATAAGTATTTACTAACTTTTGCTCACAAAAAACGCAATCGTTTACTATACAAGTGTAGACAGGTAGGTATTTTAAATTTTCAGATTCTATAGGTTATTTTACCGTAAAAAAATAAATTAAAAAATACCATTTTATAAATAGCATTTCTTCTAGAATAGCAAAAACACTTGCTCATTTGAAATATTAAAAGAATTTTTAATATTATATTTATTATTATTATTATTTTATTATATCAGCTCATATACTTCCCCACCGAGGGGCTCGAGCCTACCCTGAATCAGGGGGATTAGGCCTTAGTCGACCACGCGGGCCCAGTGCGGGTTGGATGACTTCACACACAACCTTCGAGTTTCTTCGCAGGAGTGTGCAGGTTTCCTCACGATGTTTTCCTTCACCGTTAAAGCAATCGGTAATTATATGTACGTAAGTTTTTGATTAGCTCATTGGTACATTGGCCGTCCAGATTTGAACCGGGTACCTCTGGTTAGATGGACCGAGTCGTTACCGGTTGAGCCACCGACGCTTTTTATATATTTTTTTATATTTATTAAAAACAGTAAATGAGTTCGTTGAAGACTATGGCACTTATGACGTCACTATGTCAGTAACGCGAATATAATTGTAGAACAAACTTTTGTTTTTGACAGTTCAGTCATTTGACATATAGTAAAATACCGTATACCAACCCGCACTGGGCGCGCGTGGTCGACTAAGGCCCGATCGCCCTAATTCAGGGTAGGTTAGAGCCCCTCGGTGGGGACGTATATGAGCTGATATGATGATGATGAAAATACCGTATTGAGGTACTCGTCAACATCATAATGTTTGTATCATTACGATAGGGTTTGCAAACAGCTATTGCCCGAGATGACGGGAAAAATGACAGCTATGCACAAATCTAATACAAATAGATAAGTAAAGAAATTGTTAGAAAAAGAAGGATAGTTACGGTATGGCACGAGTGCGAAAAAGATACTGATATTATTTTTTGTCCTTATCGGCATGACCAGTTTTTTGCTGGCTAATTGTCAAAATCTGACAGTTTTTTAGCCAAACAATATTTCTTTCAATGTTTTTAAATAAATTTAAATTTTACCTAATAAAAATAATATGTTTGTAAGTTGTAATTTTGTAAAGGAATATTGAAAAAAAAAGCCGTACAAATGCTTTTCGAAAGCATTACTTAAATTTCATAAGATCTACCACAAAGGCGCTAGGTCGCGTTGATAACATTGAAATTTACCCTGACTTAATGGAAATAATATTAAGGTGGCAACACAAACGAGCGAAAGGCATTGTGAGTTTTTTGGCGGGATTTGTGGCGGACGCATTCGTAGTTTTATTTTGTTGTTTTTTCATTGTTTTCTGCTGGGATTTTGTTCAAGAAGTGGTGCATTTTGGAGAAAATCGTCTAGTGCACGTGAGCAATGTGAAGAACAAGAAAATAAAACGAAGGAGGACGTGAGAACCCAACTTGCTCTGGGTGCAGTTTTATAGACGCCCAACAGCAACTGGGTGTTCCACCTCAGAATGCAGCTGCTGCAAATGCTGTCAAGAACTTCAGAGAAGATTTGTAATGCACCGGCACTAGCATTACAAATCCAAAAACAAATGAAGAAAGTGAAAATTATTTACGAATCCGGCTGAAGGACTAGTTTCCATGGCCAAGAAAAATTTACAACAACAACAAAAGGCATTGTAGTGGCCATGCGATATAGAAATCTATTTGTAGTAGATCTATGAAGCTATGATTTAATGCGAGTAACTCTTGTTTTCATACTTTTCAGTAAATATTTTAAGTAGTCATGTTTGAGTTCTTTTATCTTTTATTATATGCTCCATATTTTTGTGCTCAGAGGTTATCAGACCTCGCTACCCGCGTTTCGTGTCGCTTTATTGTAGCGCGCGTACATTGAGTGACCCGAGATAATATCGCTTGTGAAACCATTTCTTATGTAATTAAAAACATTGTCATATGTAATTATATAGGAATATTTGTGTATGTAAACTAGCTGTTTCCCGCGGCTTCACCCGCGTGGACAACGTTTCTATGACTCTTCGATTGCGGCTCGCGAGCGTGGAAAAAAGTAGCTCATGTGCTAATCTAGGTCCAAGAATAGGAGATTCGTAACCGACATAGCTCACAGAATTAGCTTAAGTGGCAGTGGGCGTTGCATATAGCTCGTATAACAGATGGATATTGGGCAGTTAAGTTCTCGGGTAGCGACCGCGCACCAAAAGATGTGGCGGTTGCATGTCACCACAGATAAGAAAAAAATTTTGCCGCAAATTTTTTGGTTACAGAAAACACAAAACAGAAAACAAACAAACAGAAAATTCGAAATCAACGGAAAAAGGTTGCTAAGCAACGCATATATTAAAAGTTATAAACAGCAAAAATTATTTACAGTAGCGCAAGTAAAAAGACCGCGGACTACGGTAAATACAAAATATTACGGTAGCAAATTATTACATTTTTTTTGTAAGTACAAAGTATTTATGTATAGAGTATATTTACATTACCTACATTGTAGGTATATAGTAACCAAACCAACCAAGTAAATCGAGTAATTTTGATACGGATAATAAACTATATGTTATAATAAAAATAAAAGTTTAAAAAAACTAAAAACCGACTTCAAAATGGAATTCACTCAAAAGTATGAAATTAATTATTATACTTGATACACGACATTAACCAACAGTAACGAAACCAAAGGTGGGTAGGAATGAAATTAGGGGCCTAAATTTATTTTTGAGGTCGGTTCCAGCACACAGCTACTCACATTTTACTTATGACATTGCTGACACCGACCTCAAAAAAAAAATTATGTCCCTAATTTAATTTGTACCCACTTTTGATTTCGTTACTGTTGGTTAATGTCGTGTATCAAGTGTAATAATATTATTTCATACTTTTGAGTGAATTTGATTTTGAAGTCGGTTTTTAGTTTTTTTAAACTTTTATTTTTATTTTCTTTATTTTTAGTGACATTGCTATCTAACTAACAACGTTAAACCCAATGGGCAACAGGAACCATTAAATTATAATGCATGTGTTTCATTAACAGATACATATTCCTGTGGCTTCCATCATCATCTCAATAGTATAAAAGTTAAGGAGTTAAATCTTCCATCAACAACTCATCTAAATAACCTGAAAGAATACAACTATTGGTCTATACGTACCTTCGTATCTACGTAAAATATTTGAAGAATTATCCTCCAACTCCTAACCGTTAAGGAGCTGTAGCTTCCTTCATCAGCTCATCAACGTGAGATAATGACTTGACTACCAGACGCAAATACTTTAATAATTTAAGAAAATACATGAAACGCGTAAAACGTGCCGATAAAATTTGAGTGTTGCCCTCGATTTCCCTAGGATTCCAATTATCAGATCATGACTTGGTGACAATGGAACCCCCTCGGGAGTATAAAAAAAGAATAAAAAAAGAATTTTGAAAATCGGTTCACAATCGGCGGACCAACAACGACCTAGTAAAGGCCACGGGAAGCCGCTGGATACGGGCAGGGCAGGAACGGTCGACGTGGAAATCCATGGGGGATTTTATTTTATTTACCACCAAAACTAACCACCGTGAAGAAAATCTATTCATATTATTATAATAAAACTGGAACGGGGGGCCGTGTCTGTACATGAATTATTTTTGGAAAATTATAACTGTGGTGAACATTATACTAACGATATAGAGACCAAACAACAACTTTTGGAATTTTTGTCTGTCTGTCTGTCTGTATCTATGCGCATCACGCAAAATTTACCAAGCCGATTTTAATGAAATTTTATATGGTGGTTCCTTATAGCCCGGCTTAACATATAGGATACTTTTATCTCAGAAAATTTAAGAGTTACTGTGGGAAAATTAAAAACCTCCACGCGGACAATGTCGCGGGCACAGCTAGTAAGTACATAAAAATATACCAATGTTATTTGAAAACCAACGAGCAGACAGTTTAAACCGTTGTAGTGGACTCAACCATTCTTAATTGACACTTGAGATGAAGAAATCAGAGTTTAATTAATGTAACAAACAGTATCTCTATGTAAGTACCTACTAATCAGTATCTCATTAATTTTAATCACTTATTGCGTAAGTCATACCTACATATTTGGCAATTTGTTATTTATTACGCTACTTATTAAAAGTCATCGCTGTTAGCAAATTATTTCTTGTAAGTTAACAATCATCCATCAGCGTGAATGTATGCCGTGTATTAACGAATAAAAGAATTGACAAGAAAAACTTAAATGAAAAATTTTAAAACCCCCCGACAAAAAACCGCTAAATAGTAGAAAATAATATGTTTTGGCCCTTTAAGTTTAATACAACTAATAGTAATATTTTCATCAAAGAGTCGTCGCGTAGGGACCGCTAAGTTGTGAAATTTTTAATAATTAGTTGTAGTAAATTAAAACAGATGTATTCTGTATTTATTTTATTAACTTAGCGGTCCCTCAAGCGGCGACTCTTCAATCAAAATATAACTACTTATAATAAACTTAACAAATCATATTATTTTATATTTTTGAACGGTTTTTATACGAGAGTTTTTAAATTTTTAACTTAAGTTTTATTTCATGCCTCTTAGAGTTCCGTACAAAAAACCGAACCCTTATAGGATCACTCGTGCGTCTCC